>CM039135.1:35277268-35817324 GCA_022036555.1 Microstegium vimineum
ATGTGCACCGCTCCCTCACCTCTCGTCAAGTAGCCTAGTGCCGTCGACGAGTGAGCCCTAGCCGTGTCGATCGACCACTAGCCGACCAACTCACTCACCCCCTCCCCGGTGCGAAAAGGCCACACGACACATCGCAAAAAGCTATGGCGGACTGCCTAAAGCCACACACGGATGTCGCGCGACGCAGTGGGCAGGTCGACACAACCTTAGAGTTTAAAAGCCACCACCCGGCCGTCCCACGCTTTCCTTTGACCGGCAAAACAAAGAGAGAAGAAGCAAGAAGAGCACCGCACCGCACGAGCAGAAGCCGCCGCGCCGTCCCCAAGAAGAATCCACCAGCCAGCAAGCAACCGTTACTCTACCTCGCTCCTGGCTCCTAGCTGCACGCGAGAGGGGCGGCGCGCGCCGATCGATCGATCGATCCATCCACCGATCGGGGGGATGTGGGAAGGCGGCGGCATCCACGGCAGCCACGAGGCGCTCCTGCTGCAGGCCGCTGGATCAGGAGCGGCCGACTACGGGCACGGCGGCGGCCCGACGCTCCGGCCGTGGCTCGGCTCGGCCGCCGCGCCGGGGTTCTCCTACATGGCTCCACATCACGCGCATCATCAGCCGGGGCCCTTGGGGGCCGAGGCGGCCGCGAGCCCTTTTGGCTTCGGCGGCGGCGGGTACAGCGATGGCGGGGTGGGGCAATTCGGGGTGTTCGGCCCAGAGACCCCGCTGCCTCCGCCGCACGGTCTGCAGCTGGCTGCCGCCGGAGGCAGTGGTGGTGGGACGGCGCTGCTGCCGCACGGGCCGAGGATGGTGTCCAGCCTTCTGGGGACCCTGCAGGCGGAGCTGGGGCGGATGACGGCCAAGGAGATCATGGACGCCAAGGCGCTGGCGGCCTCGCGCAGCCACAGCGAGGCCGAGCGCCGCCGCCGGCAGCGCATCAATAGCCACCTCGCCAGGCTCCGTAGCCTGCTCCCCAACACCACCAAGGTGAATGATCGATCGATCATGAGGTTACCCATGCCATCACTACCTACTACCTGCATCTGCATGTACAAGTACATCCTGCCCACATGCTAACTGCGTGCAGATCCATGGCCAAACCCTAGAACGAAGCAGCCAGCAACATCAAACTTAATTGGTGGCCGGCCTGATCATCAATCCGGCTTGGTTGGGTTGATCATCGCCCACTGCTCAATTCATCAGATCCAGCAGACGACAAGAAAACCAATCCCTCTTGATTACAGGAGCACACAGCTAACAGTAACAGCTCAGGGTAGTATAGTACCAACACGTAGCCGAGCTACCTACCTAGATTAGAGCCAGTTTCTGTCGCACAGGCCGGCGTGCCGGCTCTACAAACCTTCAGCACACATAGCATAATTACATGCTTGAAATCAAGAGGCACTTCCAACTCCCCATTTCGTTCTTGACCTTTATTAGTTTCCTAGCTAGCTCCATATATGCTGATGACTAATGCCATATTATCTATACAATGGACACATACATATATACTTTGAGACAGGAATTTCGTTTCACGGGATCTTGGCCGGACAGGTACTAGATATTTGGGTTCCTATATATACAAATAAAGTTCAGCAAATTTTCTACCCCCTAGTATATATGTTCCAACCAAAGGTCGTAGGGCCTCTCAAGCTAGGACAAACTACAAAGGGGACAAACGAAGACAAGGTGAGATGGTCATAGCTAGGTTAGACCAAGTGAAAAAAAAATGGTCATAGGTAGCACAGCAGCTGACATGGCAGGCAGCAAAGATGACGCAGAAGGGCTTTGGGCTAGCTCGTGGGAGACCGCGCGCCCAGTGCTTCCCCTGCTGCGCTCCTGCGGCCCTGCGGGGAGGAGATCGAGCGGCCCGTGCAAGACAAGCGCGCACGCTCGTGTCAGGCGCCTCAGCGCCTCACCCCCAAATGGCCAAAAGCGGCAAGCAGGGTGGCCGGCTAGCTGGAGGACGCGCATGCAAAGGCTGCACCCACGCGCGCCATTTTTGTAGCTTTTCCTCCATGCTCGCATGCACTCGCACCACTCACCACTGCGTGCTGCTGCTGCTGGCTGCTGCACGCCGCGCCCCCGTCTCCTGTCCTACCGCCACTACACCAGCAGCCACCTAGCTAGAGTCACTCACTATACTGTAGTCTGTAGCTGTACTCCTCTCTCTTGCCATATGCGCAATCATATTTGCATGCATGCGACGCTAGTTCCATTTATTTGTTGATTTTCAAGCGCCTAATGATGGCTCTGATCTGTTTCTGTTGCTGTTTCCTGATGCCTGATGCGTGCGTGGTTGGTGTCCGTCGTTTGGGTCTCGCTCGCTCGCTGCAGACGGACAAGGCGTCGCTGCTGGCCGAGGTGATCGAGCACGTCAAGGAGCTGAAGCGGCAGACGTCGTCGGTGCTCGATGCAGGGGAGCAGGCCACGGCGGCGCGGCAGCACCTGCTGCTGCTGCCCACGGAGGCGGACGACCTGGCGGTGGACGCCGCGGAGGACGGCGACGGCAGGCTCGTCGTGCGGGCGTCGCTGTGCTGCGAGGACCGCGTCGGCCTCATCCCCGACATCGCCCGCGCGCTCGCCGCGCTCCGCCTGCGAGCGCACCGCGCTGAGATCGCCACGCTCGGCGGCCGCGTCCGCAACGTGCTCCTCATCACCACCGCCGACGACGACGAGGAGGAGGAGGAAGGAAGAGAGAGCCAAGGGGACGACGACGACGACGTGGAACGCTGCGCCACCG
The DNA here is from genome assembly GCA_022036555.1 of Microstegium vimineum. Classification (NCBI taxonomy): domain Eukaryota; kingdom Viridiplantae; phylum Streptophyta; class Magnoliopsida; order Poales; family Poaceae; genus Microstegium; species Microstegium vimineum. The sequence continues at coordinate 35,280,006 of CM039135.1, forward strand.
GCGCCGGCGCCTCATCGTCCAACCACCGGAGGCACGAGCTCGTCGCGTCGATCCAGGAGGCGCTGCGCGGCGTCATGGACCGCAAGACGGCGAGCAGTGACACGTCCTCATCTAGTGGCAGCGGGAGCATCAAGAGGCAGCGCATGAGCGGTGCGCATGAGCAAGGTTCGCTTTAGCGTGCTAAAACTAGCTACTAGCTAGTTCTCCGTAGCTAGCTAGCTACCTCCATGCCTTCCTCGATGCTAGCATGAAATATGCAAGCGCGCATGCCTGCATGGCTAGCTTAGCTAGCTTCTGAAACTCTCAATTTAATTAGTATAGTTATAAACCTATAGTCACTTCAAACTTGGAACGACCTGGCTCTCTTCTTTTTTTGTTGCTATATGGTAATGGTGTGTGTGCATGAGGGAAAGAAAATGAAAACATGGACGTGAAGAGTTTTATGTGTATCCCTTTATATATCTTTGTGGTGATTTACTTAATTTTTTACTTAGTTCGCGTATGTATTGGGCTGGGGAGAGGGGGGAATTTGAGAGGTTCTTGATAAACCGCGCCCTCGTAAAATGGGGGTTACGATAAGGGTGTACACATCAGGGGTTTACTTACCGTTTCGGAACCGGTAACCGCCGGGGGCCGGTCGGGCGGTTACCGACCGGTTTGACCGGTTACCGGTCTAAACCGAACGGTTCGCATTTTGAATTCAAATGGCGTAGTTCAAACGGTTTGGGGTCGGTAACCGGTCGGTTAGGGCCGGTTACCGACCGGTTTGGGCCGGTTACCGACGGTTTCGCCCCAAACCGCCCCAAGCCAAATTTCAAATTTGAAAAAAAAAATCGAAAATGTTGAAAAAATTCCTAAAAATAGTTCATGATTTATAGAGTCGAATGGTGTACAAATTTTTCAAATTGGAGTTCGTTTGCTATTTATTTTGACGCGTACAAGTTTGAAAAAAAAGAAAAGCCTTTTTCTTTTTTTTCAAACTTGTACGCGTCAAAATAAATAGCAAACGAACTCCAATTTGAAAAATTTGTACACCATTCGACTCTATAAATCATGAACTATTTTTAGGAATTTTTTCAACATTTTCGATTTTTTTTTTCAAATTTGAAATTTGAATTCAAACCGGTACTGAAACCGAACCGGTCCCGGCCGGTTTGTCGGTAACCGTTCGGTTTTGAAATCCCTGGTACACATGTGTATAATCTCTGGGTTAATATAATGGGAGATGGAATTGGTGGGCCGGGTTGCTCATTTCTTCGATCAATGTGCCATGCATGGAGCTTTACTCCTTTTCACCTTTCATGCATCTCATCTTGTCGTTTTTGCATCCCATTGCCAATACATTTATGCATGCTAATGTTATCCATAATTTTGTTGATCTCTTTGCCGGCCTCACATGTTCTGATGATCTCATGATTAGTTTTCTCCAGAGCTCATTCTGTTCAAATAATCTTCTTAATATCAATTTGCTAATGGAATTATTATTGGTGATATATACCATCCTTTTTTCTCTCCTATACATGTATTTATTTGTATATATATATATATATATATGGACGAATCAGTGACTGCTTTATTCTGCACACATATATAATCCAACACCACACAGCTAGTGGTAGATATTAATATATATGTACATGCTGTTGTTAAGTATATATGTACAAATATTACCATGCTGGTGAACTATCCCAATTTCTGTCTTTCAGTAGTCATTCATCACTGAATTCAACCCTATCATCAAGTTGTCATACTAAGTATTTTGGAGTGAGGATCACCTTGCTCTGCAGCAAAATTAATGATTTCCAAAAGAGGACCTAGATATAAAAGAGAGAGGGCATTATTTAAAATGGCATCAAACGACATAGGCAATATTTTGTGACAACTACACACTTTGGCTTAAAGTTATTTTCTCCTTTTTTCACTCCTATCTCATGGCTATGCAATCTAATTTTTATTTTATTTTTTTCTCATCGGGCTCCAATTTTTTTGGTATATCCATAATCCAAATCTCTCATAAAACATATATCCAGTTGCTTGGTCCTTTTGTAAATTTATTTACATGGCAATATATGTCATATAATACAAATATCTCATATTTTTTGGTACACCAAAACTATTTTAGTTCTATAATAATCTAAAGTACAATGTAGCTTACTACGTATATATTCAAATGAAATTAAGGGTGCAAAAACTGCACGGTTTCAAGTGTGGTAGTCATCATGCGATTACAAAAGGTTGGCTTCAAGGTAGTTAAAGTTGTTGATATGCTACTAACCCATTTGCCGGGGCTTCGGCTCGGGCTTCTTGCGGCTCCTCACAAGGAGCCATACCAAACGGGCATCTAAAAAACATCTCCTAATTGCAAGGACTCCGGAGGAGCCAGAGTAAAAAAATGGTGTTTTCTTGCTCCGTACAAAATATAATACAACTACAATAAAACTGTCACCGGAGCCATTGTTGTTAACATTTTCCAGAACGGCTCTAGCTCTGCTAGAGAAGCTGCTCCACGTACGGGAGAGGAGCTAGAGAGCACTTTTAGACGGAGCCGAAACTCTACCAAACAAGCCTAAGTTGAGTGGATTATATTGATGGATGGTGTTGTAAATTCAAGTTAAAGTTTACTGAGGTTTATATACATACAATTGGTAGTTTAAGTTTTTTGCAGGAAAAATGTGACACGTAGATTTATGCAAAAAAAAAAATCTGTTGTCTAAAATATTGCATTACAAATACTCCATCCTTTTTTTGGAAGCCATAAAAATACTCTCCATTCTTGTGAGGATAGATAGCCATAGATTTTTTAGACAAATTAACGTACAGAAGTGATCAATTAAAGATATATTTCTCCCTTGAGTAACCATGTGCCCGCTACATGCACGCGTGAGCTACGTTTGCATTGCAGCAATGTTTTCTCAATTTAATGTGCATGTCATCAAATAAAAAAGGAAGTATGTATGTCGCAGCATGACAAAAGATATTTTGAAATTTACATGTAAACAAATTAATTTATGAGCACAAAGACCCAAAGAGAGATAAGTGGTAAAATATTTGACAAGTATTGATTACAGCACCTATATGGAGGCTCAGAAAAAAAATATTTGGACTTGGAGTAGAAAAAAATAATCCTTTACTGATATGTATCTATATCTATATATATATCTATACCTAATAATAAGAGCAACTCCAACAGTCTGACAATTTTGGTTTGGCAAAACATGGAATTTGTCAACTCTAAAATAGATATGTCAAAGCAAAAAATATGCAATCTCCAACAGTTTCCCATAATGACTTGGCAAAAATGGAAAAAGAAGGAAGGAAAAAAAAACCCGCCGCCCAGTGTTCCACGTCCGTGAAAAAAAGGAAGGAAAAAAAAGGAAGAAAAAAAAACCCCGCCGCCCAGTGTTCCACGTCCGTGAAAAAAAGAAGGAAGGAAAAAAAAAACCCGCCGCCCAGTTTTTTAATTTTTTTTGGCAAAATTAGATATGCCAAATCTAAATGCCAAACTGTTGGAGTTGCTCTAACGAGGTAAAATTTCTTCACTCATTTTTTTTATATGACCTTCCCTAACTAACTCCGTAAATGCAGATGTCTCTATTTGTTTGTATACTACAACCCTCCTATATTTTAATATATAGGGATTGAACATGAGTGTAGCTAAGAATCCTATTATAATCCAAATAGAATATCCCTGAATAAGATGAAATAGGGACTAATCTTAATCCAAATCTAAATAGTAGAAGGCAAGAGCAGAGATCTATTTCTAATTCTATATATATGTGATTCGTGTTTTATACAAGCTTGAATAGCTCTTGTCTAGCATGATACAGACTTTGATTCCAAAACCTATTGAGTCTGGACTCGAAAACAACCAGTTTTCCATACAATTCTTATTCCAATATGGCTCATGATGAAATACCTCCGAGTAAGATGGATATGGATTCTAATTCTAATCCAAATCTAAATAGAAAAGAACGTGTATTTAGGTTAGAAAATAGCGATACAATGAGTTAATGATGAAAAAAATAGAAAAACCATAAAATATGAATAAATATTCAATACTCTCATGTATTTTTAATTAATGGTCAGTTTTTTCTCTCATCACAACACACGGGCATGTATGCTACACAAATTCTATTTTCATAGGGTTCATGATGAAAGATAAATATATTATATATTTCTGGCCCTTTTCCAAAAAAAAAAATCAGTTTTCTAATATGAATTATATTCCAACATGACTCATGATGGTAAATACAAAACCAAAACAAAGCGACCAACAAGATCAGAAATATATAACAGAAAACAAGTAATATCTGTAAAGAAAAAGGAATAGTTACAGACTCCGTGACAGACTCTCTTCGTTTCATTGAGACCCACAGGAAGAAATAGAAAAAACAATGGCGCATATAGAGAAAAAAATAGGAATAGAAAAAAAGTAATGGACTCCGTCACGGACTGTAGTTTCTAGAAAAAAAAACGACACATATTATAGAGAAAATGAATAAAATTAAAAAATAGTAATAGACTCCATCATAGACTCTTCTGTTTCAAGACATGTAAAATATGAATAAATATGAAACACTCACATCTGTGTTTTTTTTATTAATGTTTGATTTTTCTTCTCCCGTATAAAAACATACTCCGTACAATACGTTGAGGATGTATACATGGCAACGGTATTGTTGCAACCTTACTCTGCGTTCAATCATTGTGGTGGGTTGTACTTTTCAAGGGTGGCTCCAGCAAATTAAATATCCACACAGATAATTTACTGCTACAATATGCATAATCAAGATCAAGACGTGCAATATATACTCCCCACTACTATAGAAATGGCAAACAGTGCCGGTTCAAAACCCTCCTTCAGTGGCGGTTTTGAACCGACACTGACAATTCGGTAGTGATGAGGCCAAGCCATCACTGTCGGTTATGCCTAACTGGCAGTGATGGCTCAAGCATCACTGCCGGTTCGTGTTACCAACCGACAGTGATGCTTGAGCCATCACTGTCGGTTTTAATTGAACCGACAATGATATTATTTTTTAAAATTGCATTTTATTAATTATTATTTTTATTTGGGTTTAGGGTAGAGGTGGTGGGGAGGGAGATCGTGGAGGTGTTTGCTATCGATCCATTTGATATCGATGTGAATTGAAGGTGGTTGTTGACTAGCGACAATACAAACCCATCACACATTTATAATAATTATTACAAAACATCCAAACAAAACTTAAAGTATCGAATTAAATGTCGCATTACAATAACCTTTCGAGGCGGTCTTTTCTGTAGATCTTCTTGAAGTCTTTACTCTGCACAATGGATAAATATCCTTTTCTATACACTATCTCGTCCAAAATAAGAGTTGCTATCTCCTCTTGAAATCCTCTTATCTCAAAATCTATCAACCTGTTGTGACCCTAATCTTTGCGCTGTAAATTGATACAAGATGATGTTGAGATACACATATGGAAGACAAAACAAAAGAATTAAAGTGAGACGTGTACGTACCATGCCACCTCCTGATCCTAGTTTTGCGCCAAAGTAGCAAAGCATTGCCCACATCACATAGAACCCGCATTCGTTGTTCCCCATTGGTTGATCTAGGGTCTTGACCTTCTTCATATACTCCACGCTGAATGGGGCTCTCCATTTCTTTTGCATCCTAAGCTCCACATTTCTCCAATCAGGTAACTCCTTCATCCTATGTGACAATGTAAATGAAGTGTGAAGGCTGAGGACATTAATTACAATATCATATGTGATTGAAAAGTGTGGTGATATGAGGTTCACTTACATATTTAGCACTTTGACTAGGGGTTCGATAAGTTTTAGTGGCTTCTTTTTTGAGTCCCACACCTCGATAGTTGAATTTTTAAGACTTATATCTACGAGGACATAATGGTTGCTGCAATCACAAAGCTCATGTTATTGAATGATATATCAAGAAAAAAACACTTAAGTAAGGGTCGAGAACACATACTCGCAATTATAGATTAGCAGTGCGTTTGTTTTGCCGACTGAGAACATTTTTTCAAACTCTATCTTCAAACTTGATGAGACATACGGATCTTTGAGACCGGCTTTGCATGTTGTCTCATTTACCAAGATGGGGTCCAAGAAGTCAAAATTGCTATTTCGTTTTTTGAGGCAAAACTTTGCTACAGACCTGCAAAGTAAACATGCATGGATATATTCAAATGCAGATCATGTAGTTTATTATAACATTGTTAGGGTATGGTACTTACAGAGTCCATAACATCATAATCTGCACATCCAGCGAGCGTCGTTGATAGAGTTGAAAGAGGTCTTCATAATGAATAGTATGCACAACTTCTTCAGGATGATTAAAATGTAAACAGGAAGGGATGCATACTTCAAAGGTCGCTATCTTGTCTTCCCTACTATTACTGTCTATGATGTAATAATCATGCAACTGTCGCATGTTTGTTGGCAATTTTTTACTCTTCTTGGCTGGCGACCATAGGCTTTCCTAGTTCAAACTTGTATACAACTTTGGCCTTTACAAATTCAGTTTTTTCAAAATAGAAATTCTTGGCATCCTTCATGCTTATGTCCAGTTCTGCGGCCAAGTTTTGTATCTGTACCTGCTGAAAGGTGTGTATTTCTCTAGATGTTTCTAGATTACCCGGAATTTTGCTTTGCCTTTCAAATTCGCTCTGTTTCTCAGGTATATAAGCCAATAGTTTGTACAAGGAAAGTTTGGCGGCCTTTTCTGCAATCTGATCTCGTAGAATTTCGTCCTCAGTCGGCGCTAGCTTCTGCCTTTTACTAGTCATCTTGGGATCTTTGCCAACCAAAGCTGATGACCTCCTCTGTTGCGAAGTTGAACCTGATCTAGAGCTAGGCCATCGAGATCCCAGTCCTGAGGACTTTGAAGCTGGAGGAGGAGGAGGAGGAGGAGTCTCCTTTAGCCGTGGAGAAGGAGTCTTCTCCTTTGGCAGTGGAGGAGGTGTCAGTGGATCTTGACGAGGAGAGAAACTTCTTCGCGGAGGGGGCCGAGATGATTCACTGTCATCATCATCTTCCGAAGATAGCTGCTCGTCTAGCTTGATGAAGCGTTTGCGCCAGGCGACATGAGTGCCCAAGTTGTGAACCAGACGTGGCCTTTCTTCCTCCACTGGGAAATCAATATGTATCTTATTGTACTTCTTGTCCAAGATCTTATCAATGCTGACTCTGGCATACCCGAGTGACATTGGCTTGCCATGAATGACGTTCTCTCCTCTAGGAAATGTTTGTCCGATCGCCACCTTATCTTTGGTCCACTGCTGACGGATGTACAACCTGACATTCACATGTTCTGTGACGTCGTCCACCGGATGAGGAGCATTGACCTCTTCTTCGTCAGGCATAGGGGTTGAACCACAGCTATTGCGGTCCTTGCCGGACACTGGGCTATTCAAAGCCTGGATTGCATGCGGCCCTTTACTCGAACACATGGATTGCATAGCGCTCGCCACTTGAGAAGCTATCCGTGCTTCCATGCTCTGTTCTAGCTCCTCTCGCATCCTTTGGAACTCCTCTTCTCTTTGCGTTCTAGCCCTGACCCGGCTCCTATAGGAAGCAGATTCACCTTCAAATGCTTTCTCCCAAGGAATTATCGCGGCTCCTCTAGTGCGACCGAGGTGCTCCTTGGTTCCAAGTGCTTGCGTGAGCACGTCATTTTCTCTATCCGACCTACGGGCCCCTCTATGCACTTCCTCAGTTATAGTGGAAATCTTCTGGAGGAGATCGGTGACGGGTTCAGCGCTGGCGGAAAGGCTCCTGTCAGGATTGTATCATGCCCCCCTTGCGAGTAGGTAGTTCACTGATCTAGGCTACTAATCGCTTGTCTGAGGCGTAACACCGCTCCGCTCTAGTTCTTCGACTTGGGCATCCCAATCTGGAATCTTCCTTACGTACCCACGTGATCCTAGGCGGTGAGGATTATTTGACCTAAGCGAGTTTGCTTTGTTTCTTTCGCTTGATGCCTTGGCCTCTTCGGATAGCTTGTAAGCCTTGAACTCCTCCCAGAAGTCCCTCTGCTTGCTGAATTCACCTCCCACAAAATTCAGTTCTTTTTCCTCCTTGATGAGCTTGTGCAACTTTCCCTTGAAATTCTTGAAGGAGTGACCCATGATTTCCTTGGCCCTCTTCTTGACTGTCGCTTCATCACAATCATTAGGGAAAGTGAAATACCCTCTGAGCTTGTTCCAAACTAGTTCCTTCTCCACTTCTGGAACCCTCCACGGGTCTTTCTCACTGCCATTCCACTTCCTGTATTTGATCGGATGAAGTCCCTTACAAGTGCCCTGATGGTACTCTTGTATGGGCCCAATGCTTTAAGTGGTTCCACCAGCTCCCCTAGTGGATCGAACTGAGAGATGTGCCAGTGTCTAGTTGTCTGAGGGAGCTTTGTTGCACCACGCTTAGTCCTTTTGGAACTCTCACCAGTACTTGGACCTTCCGGCGGCACCTCCTTCAAAATTTATGAATAAGTCCCCATCAAACTTGACCTACCGTGTTTTTAGGTATGACCTAAGTTATTACCTCGTCTCCTTGGCCCTCTTCTAGGTTTAGCATATCGCTAGGGCTCCAAGGTCTTTGATCCCCTTGCTGGTTGTCATCGGATCCTTGGTCACGTTCAGCACCGCCACAACTAGTTCCTTGGTCATCGGCTTTGGTCGCAGGGCGACGGGTGGTGAATCGGCGCTTAATTTTCATGTTTCTGGACAATAATTTCGATTATTGGTATTAACTCATAGGTACATAACATATATACAGGCATAGGCTCCATTATTGTTATATTTCTATGGGTAGCACAAGTATATAGATAAGTCATGTATCTCCAAAAAATGTGTCAAGTCATGTATCTAGCATGAAGAGTGATTGATATTAGCTCATAGGTACAAGTCATGCTATACACAAATTGTGCTACAAGTATATACAAGGATATTGGTATTAGCTCATAGGTACAAGTCATGCTATGTCACAACATAAAGCCATGTATATATGATATAAAGTCATGCTCATAGGTACAACATCTCTCTCTCTCTCATAATTAAGGATGATGAATCAATCTATCTCTTTCTCATAACATCTCTCTATATACAAGCATAAGTGTAGCATATTGATCTAGGCTATCTTTCTCTCTATCTTTATATCTCTCTCTATTTATCTATTTCTATGGGTAGCATAAGTGTATGACATATATCCAATCTCTATCTCTATCTCTATCTCCCTAATCTCTATCTCTCTATCTCTCTAATCTCTAGCTCTCTCTATCTCTCTCTATCATATCTCTCTATCTCTATCTCTATCTCTATCTCTATCTCTATCTCTATCTCTATCTCTATCTCTATCTCTATCTCCCTACTCCTCTCCTCCTCTATCTGTCTCTATGTCTCCCTCCTTCCCTTTCTCTCCCTCCTTCCTCTCCTCATCTATCTCCATGACAAGCAAAACCACTCTAAATCCACATAGTCAATTCGTCGAACACCTTCGGTGCATGGACATGGAGCTCACCGCGTGGAGGTTTGGGCAGGATTCCGAGCTCCTCAATGTGGGGGATTCCGAGCAGTGCGTCTGCGGCGTCTAGCTCCGGCTTGTTCGGGCATCCTTCTGTGGCGTCGAGCGGCGGCGAGCACTGGCGGCGGGGAGCCCGTGCTGCGTCCGGCTGGATTTTTGCACAATGACAACTGGGCCAGTACGCGGTGAGTCGGCGGAGATGGATGCTCAGAGCATTCGGCAAAGTCCATGCGGTTGGTTAATTCCCAGTTTCGGCAATCGATCGCGCAATCGATTAATTAGAAGAAGGGCGGTTTCTATCGGAGCGACGAAGGCGGCAAGTGAGAGCCGAATTGATAACGACAATTGCGATAATTAAGGCAATGGAGACTCTGAAGGGAACCAAAGTCAAGATATTGTGTTTCTTCCTTTAATATTTTGTGGTCGTGTCCTCTTAGGACTCATGTCATAGCCAAGGTATAAATATAAACCCTTAGCTATTGTAAAAGAGTGTTGACAACCAAATCAATACAACCGGCCCCGTGCCAACTTCGAGTCCTTTTGTCATGTCGTCGAGTTCTTCGAGAGGAATCATCGATCCGTCGACCTCCGTAAGTCTTGACAACCTTGTTATCATGTCTAGTATCATGCGGTGGATTTAGATGTTGATGCAAGTAGTCTTGTTTATTATCAATGATCGTGCGACGGATCCTTAATTGATGATCAAGAAGTCTTTACTTATGTTTTGTTTACAAGTAAATACCGTGCGGCGGGTATTTGCTCGATATGCTTAGCATAAGCAAGATAGTTGTCGGATCTCATAGATTTGGCAAAATCTATTGGATTCATTAAGTTATCGTGTTGCATGTTTTAGATAATCTTTACATATTTGTAAACACTCTTTTGCCCAATCTAGATCGATACGGTTCGACTCTTATATAGATCTATCTATGTTACAATGAGTTATTGCTTTCATGTTATTCTTATAAGTAGATCTTATATCTATAATAGCCGAATTAATTTGAATCTAGATTGTTACATGCTGCGGGTTCATGCATGCCATTCATGTTTAAACTTTGATGATGCTAGGTATCGTGCGGAAGATGTAGGCTTTAGATTAGTTTAATCATGTTTGCTTACGTGTTTCCTTCATCATGTACCCCAATTCGGCTGATTGCCGAGCGTGGTTATGCTTTTAATCTATATTCAACTATGATTCGTTTGTACGTTCTTTTCCCATGCATGTGCGTTTGACAATCGGAGGTTTACGTATTCTATGTCTGTTTTAGCCAATAAAACCTGTTGGCAGATAGCTTTCATAGCTGTATGTCGTTGTAAGTGGCTTCAGGGCCGTACATATGGAACTGTCTAGTATTATCCGGCACGTTCCAGTTTATATCTAATGGCTTTCATCCCTTGTTAGTTTCAGCTCAAACTGACTGGCATGTTTTCGGTTCTCGAAGCACCCGGACACCCGATTGAAGCCACGCTTTCCGGCTTGCTGTGTGTGAGACATAGCACGTCACTTTTTGTGTCAACACACTTTTTGGCATGCTTGGTGGGACCCCACATCTCAAGATGCCTGAAATCGACAATGCGGAGATTCTAAATGTAACAATTGATGAATTGCCTGAGGAGATGAGGGTTGCGGTTCAGAAGGCATGTGATGAGTTTCAGGACAAGTGCTTGCTGTCTTTCTCAAGGAACAAAAGCAGCAAGGTTTTTCAGAAGCAGTCCCTCCCGAGGACTCTCCTTCCGCATCAGACTGACTACACTGAGGAAGAGGATGCACGGAAGGTGGCTGAAGTGGTTCACAAGGCCGTAAGCGATACTATAAGGAACCATCACACCGCTTTCCTGAATACCTTTCGCTCAATCATGGTTAATACATTCGGTCCGACAGTTGACAAGTGCTTTGAGGAGTTTGCTGGTCCAATGCAGGGACCGATGTTGTTCAATGTACCAAAGCGCAATGAGAAAGCGGCCGAGGATGGTGGAGCATCTGGCATCAACCAAGGTGGATTGCTTCCTCATCAGCAACCGACCTACGGCCAACTCATGTTCGGCACGACAGGAGAAGTCCCACATTCCGCTTCCAAGGTGTCTCCATTAGTGAACAGACTGCAGAAAAATATGTATGGGGGCGGATATCAAGAGTTTGTCGATTACAGCGCTATCAATGCTTCTCCCGAATCCGGGATACGAAAACCCAGCAGGGCTGCCTTTTGAAGGGCATGCACGCGGAGCTCCTAATGTCAATGTTGATCTCATCATGGACAGGATGACGGGCATGATGAAGAATCAGTTTGGCTTAAAGCCAAAGAACTAGTCCTATGCATATAAGTCCCCTTATCCAGAGTGGTACAACCGAGTGGCTCTCCCTCCAAGGGTTAAGGCTCCCGCAGACTTGACCAAGTTTTTTAGCCAAGATGACACCAGCACTATAGAGCACATCAGCCGATACCTGATGCAGTTAAGAGAAGCATCCACGGATGATGCTTGGAGGATTTGGTATTTCCCTTTGTCCCTGGCAGGACCAGCTTTCACATGGTTCACCTCTCTGCCGGCAAACTCCATCGGCAGCTGGGCGGATTTAGAGCAGAAATTCCATGCGTACTTCTTCACAGGCACCAATGAGAAGAAGCTAGTCGATCTTATGGGTTTAAGATAGAGGGCTAACGAAACGCCTCAAGAATACCTCTGCAGGTTCAGGGAAACCAAAATCCTCGGCTACTCTCTGAACTTACCAGATGACCAGTTGCCAGGGATGGCAGTGGCAGGCATGCAGCCGAACATCAGAGAGAAGCTGTTCAGCATGGACTTCGAGGACCTTGGTCAGTTGTCACAACGTTTGGCGATGATGAGTAACCAGGCTCAAGGATTCAGAAGAGACAACCGTTTTTAGAAAGGGGATATGACCAACACGGTATATCAGAGTTTCTTGGAAGAGGCAATGGAGTTCGAAGACGAGGATGAGGTCGCCGCAGCCAAACTGGTCTGGGCGAAGGAACCAACTCAAGTCAATCAGTGATGGTTGAGGCAGCAAAAGGGCACTTACGATTTTGATGTGTCCAAATCAGACAAGTTGTTTGAGTTATTGCTTAGGGAAGGACGCATCAAACTGCCGGAGGGACACCCTATGCTGCGTCCTGAAGGAGTAAAGGACAAGAGATTTTGCGGCTACCACAACACCAATTCTCATGCCATTAATGAATGTCGGGTATTCAGAATGAAAATCCAGAAAGCTATTCAGGAGGGACATTTAAAGTTCGACGGCAAGATGAAGATTGACGCTAATCCTTTTGCACATAAAACAATATCTTTCTTCATGAATATGGTTTCTGTGGAAGATTCCAAGGGCAAGGGCGAGATGAAAGTGCTAACCTCAGACAGAGCGAAAAAGTCTGGTGCTGTTCACCCTAATCGGGAGATTACGGATGAAGAGCTTTGGCAACGGGGGCAGCCCCAGAGTAACCGAACTGAAAGAGGGGAAGCTTCCAAACCCAGGGTCACAACGCAGATCTTGTTGAACAAATGGCAATGGGAACGAGAGTAATATCAGAGGCGGATGCATTATGAGGAACGTCAGAGGCATGAAGAAGAAGTGTATCAAAGAGAACGAGAGCGCTTGAGAGAGCAAGAGCAGTCTCAATGGTGATGCTCATTTTTCAAACATTGTTGGAATGAAGGCCTAAAACTGCCTACTATAGATAATTGCCCTGAATGCAGTGATCGGTATTCAGGGTATAGGCAGTCCCGGGTCAACCGCCGTCCGGTCCTTGAAAGACTTGGAGCACATGCTCCTGGGGACGATCGGCGTTTAAAAATAGGCGACTTAGAGGATCGGCAGAGTAACAGGTTTGCCGATCAAGAGTGGGTTCGTTCTGATGATCGAGAGCACCGGGAGTATGCGTGGCAGAATGGGCAGTGGTGTCCACCAGGTCTGAAGAAGAGCCAGAAAAGGAGGGCGCAACGCTTGAGGAACAGAGAGCTGGCACAAGTGACTACCGAACAGAAGCCGTCATGGCGCCCTAAGGGAAGACCCAATGGATACGACCGTTCGACTGACACGTACATGGCCTTCTTCATTCCATGAGAATTTATAGCTCCCGAGGACCAAGATATCCGAGAAGATGTGTCTTCAGATGCTGATGAGAGCGAGTATCAGAACCATACGACCCAGCTTGTCCTGACTCAACAGACAGTGTTCGATAAACCGGCCAGGCATCGACACTTGAAGGCACTTTACGTGAAGGGATACATCAATGGCAAGCCCCTGACCAAGATGCTGGTTGATGGAGGGGCTGCCATCAATATCATGCCATACACTACATTTAGGAAGCTCGGAATGACCAATGAGGAGTTGTTGAAAACAGACTTGGTACTCAGAGACTTTGCTAGCAACCCTTCCGACACTCAGGGGGCAGTGCACGTCGAGCTGATGATTGGATCAAAGACTCTGATCACTACCTTCTTTGTCATAGATGGCAAGGGGGCATATAGTTTGCTGTTGGGAAGAGATTGGATCCATGCAAACTGCTGGATACCTTCAACCATGCATCAAGCTCTCATTCAATGGGTGGAGATGATGTTGAGATTGTTCAGGCCGATGACTTGGTAAGTGTTGCTGCTACAGAGCCTGTTTACTAGGAGTATGATGGCTTCGATTGTTTCTCTGGAAAGATTTGGGGAGAAGGTCCTGTGAATGTCTCCGGCAAGGGCCAACAGCCGATCCAAGCAATCGGCTCTGAGAGTAATTTTTAATGGGGAACACGATTGATGACAGCGAAGGGAAGCTGGGACGCGGCTTCATGTCGGTCGATAAGCCAGAGGAGATAGATGTTGGTGATGATAATAGACCAAGGCCGATGTTTATCAGTGCAAATTTAAACCAAGAGCATAGGTTGAAACTGATAGACCTGCTGAAAGAATTTAAAGATTGTTTTGCTTGGGATTATACAGAAATGCTCAGACTGGATCGTTCCATCGTTGAGCATAAATTGCCGATCAAGCCAGGATACCGTCCTTTCAAACAACCTCCTCGGAAGATTTATAAATAGGAGGTATTGGCCGATGTAAAGAAAGAAATTGAAAGATTATTGGAGGCAAACTTCATTCGGCCATGTAGATATACAGATTGGGTTTCAAACATAGTCCCAGTATACAAGAAAAATGGAAAGATGAGGGTCTACATTGATTTTAGAAATCTCAACAAAGCTACTCCTATGGATGGTTACCCGATGCCAGTTGCCGATCTGCTCGTCGATGCATCGGCTGGTTACGAAGTCATCAGCTTCATGGATGGTAATGCCGGTTATAACCAGATCTTCATGGCAATAGAGGATATTTCAAAGACAGCCTTCAGGTGCCCTGGTCATATTGGCTTGTTTGAATGGATTGTCATGACTTTCGGTTTGAAGAATGCCGGTGCAACCTATCAAAGAGCTATGAACTACATCTTTCACGAGTTGATCGGCAAGAGTGTGGAAATATATATTGATGACGTGGTGGTCATGTCTAGAAACCATGAGGGACATTTGGCCGATTTGAGGAAGACCTTGGAGTGCACTAGGAAGCATGGTTTGAGGATGAACCCGAATAAGTGTGCCTTTGGAGTCTCGGCTGGCGAGTTTTTAGGCTTTCTGGTCCATAAAGGAGGGATCGAAGTTGGCAAGAAGAGCATGGAAGCGATGGATAAGGTAGTACCTCCAACCAATCTCACAGAGTTGCAATCATTGCTGGGCAAGATTAATTTTGTGAGAATATTCATATCTAACTTATCAGAAAGAGTGTTGCCTTTCTCTCCACTATTGAAACTTAAAAAGATCAAGAGTTTGTGTGGGGTGACGTACAACAGAAGGCTTTCGATGATATCAAAGAGTGCATGAAGGCACCACCCATATTGGTACCTCCGCAACTTGACAAGCCTTTTAAGTTGTACGTGGCGGCCAACAGCCTGACAATAGAGTCGGCCCTCATGCAAGAATTTGAAGGGAAAGAGAGAGTAATAGCTTACCTTAGCTGAAAGCTACTAGATCCAGAGATAAGGTATTCGTCTATAGAAAAGCTTTGCTTATGTGTGTTTTATTCATGTACTAAGCTTCGGCATTATCTGTTAAATGCTGAATGTGTAGTGGTTTCTGAGTTTGATGTGATAAAACATATGTTATTGATGCCAATTTTAAATGGAAGAATTGGAAAATGGATTTTAGCTCTGTCAGAATTTGATTTAAGGTACGAATCGACAAAAGCAGTAAAGGGTCAGGTTATTGCTGATTTTGTTACCCAACACCGCGATGCCTCTACTAAAATGGTGACTATTGCGCCATGGACTTTGTTTTTTGATGGTTCATCTTGTAGCAAAGGTGGTGGAGCCGGTGTTCTCTTGATTTCTCCCAGAGGTTTGACCTTTGAGTACGCCATCCCTATTGGATTCTTGGTTACTAACAATCAAGCAGAATATGAGGCATTGCTTAGAGGGCTCCGACTGCTTGTCGAGGTAAGGGCTATTGTTGTTGAGGTTTTCGGTGATTCTAAGATGGTAATTAACCAACTGATTGGCCAATATGAATGGAAGATTGATATGTTAAAGGGATATTATGAAGAGTGTCGAGAGATTCTAAAGAGTTTCCAGGTAGCCACCCTGCATCATATCCCTAGGGGGCAGAATGAAGAAGCAAACAGATTGACTCAAAGTGCTTCGGGATACCAAGAGGATCAGGGAATTCATGCTTTGGAGGAAGATCGGGTAATTGATGACTAGAGAAACGAAATTGCCGATTATTTAAAAAATCCATCACAGAAGGTTTCCCGAAAGCTCAGATATAAGGCTATCAAGTTCGTGCTCCTTGGTGACCAGTTATACTATAAGTCCATAGATGGCGTGCTCCTCAAATGTTTGAATCAAGAGGAGTCCTGAAAGCTGATGTATGAAGTACATGAAGGAGTATGTGGTGCACATCAGTCGGCTTACCGAATGAAATGGATAATAAGGAGGACTGGTTATTTTTGGCCAACCATGCTTGAGGATTGTTTTGAATATTACAAGGGATGTCAGGACTGTCAGAGATTTGGTAATATTCAGAGGGCTCCGGCATCGGCCTTAAACCCAATTGTCAAGTCTTGGCCGTTCAGAGGATGGGGCATAGATTTGATCGGCCAAATCCATCCTCCTTCTAGCAAATGACATAAGTTTGTACTGTTGGCCACAGATTATTTCACAAAGTGGGTTGAAGCTATTCCCCTGAAGAAGGTTACATCATAAAACATGGTCAATTTTGTTAAAGAGAATATAATTCACAGATTCGGGATTCCTCATACTATAACAAGAGATCAAGGGACTCAGTTTACTTCGTTCGAGTTTTGTGATTTTGCTGAGGAGAAGGGAATCAGATTATACAACTCTTCTACTTATTATGCACAAGCCAATGGCCAAGCTGAAGCCTCAAATAAGATCATGATCAAAATTCTTCAGAAGAAGATTGATGAAAAGCCGAAGAAATGACATTCAGTTCTTAATGAGGCTTTGTGGGCTTACCGAATGGCTTGCCATGGATCTACTCAAGCATCTCCCTATCAGTTGGTTTATGGGCATCATGCTGTGCTGTCATGGGAATTGCAATCAGGATCAAGACGGGTTACATTGCAGAACGATTTGAGAAAAGAAGACTACAAGAATCTGATGATGGACGAATTAGAAGATTTGCATTTAGTTCACCTCAAAGCATTAGAAAATATTGAGAAAAATAAAGCACATGGTGCCAGGTATTATAACAAGAAGGTTAAGGAAAAACAATTCGCAGAGGGAGATTTGGTTTGGAAAACTGTCTTGTCGATCGGGACCAAGGACAGAGCGTTCGGCAAATGGTCTCCAAATTGGGAAGGACCTTTTCGAGTGGTAAGGTGTGCGCCTGGCAATGCATATATCTTGAAAACTCTATTGGGAGAGGAATTTGCTAGAGCTATCAACGGAAGGTTTCTTAAGAGATATAATCCCAGTGTTGAGGTTGGTGCATAAGCGGATTTAAAGAAACTTATGTGCAGTTAGCCGATACGGTGATATCGCCTTTAGCCGAAAAATTTCTGTGATAAATTTAGAGAATAGCCGATACGGTATGTGTCACCTTTAGAGCAAAAAATAAAAATATCACACAAGAATTTTTTCAGATTGGTTGTTCTTAGGAAAAACTTCAAAAAAAGGAAAAAAAGCAGTAGAGATCCTGAATATTTTGCAAAGGAGGTTCTTTACACAAAATTCCTAAATACAAGCTACTTATCAAACAACATGTTGATAACCGACTGGGCGTCTATGACTGCAGCAAGGGCGGTCGCATGATCTTCATAACTCTCTAGAAGATCGTCGATATTTTTGACATTTTCTGGAGGCACCTGACCATGGAAGCCGGTTGGCTGGACTGAGAAGTCCTCACCGCGCTCAGTAGTCATTGCCGACAACGCCAGGGCTACGCCGTGGTGCACGCCATGGATGGCGACTTGATTGATGCGGCTGTCCACATTGTCAAGGCGCGCCTCGACGGTTTCTCCTTCGGCGTTGACCTTGTCGGCGATCCTGTTTGCCGCGGCCTTCAAACGCTCATTCTGTGCAGAAAGCGCAGGAAGAAGACGCAAATCGGATGAGCAAACATGATTAAAAGAGAAGGTAAAACAGAATTGTTTTCGGCTAACCCGTGATGGCGTCGCAGAGCTGCTTCCGCTGATCCTCCCACTCGAGTTGATCAACACCATATTGCTTGGAGATTTTCTCCAGTTCTCCTCGGGTTTCATCCCTTTCACGCCTGAAGTTGGTCGCCTCTGCGTGAGTGTAGGGGGCATCCGCATCCGACCCCGAACCTAAGTCCCAAGGCTGAGAGTGGTAGGAGTTTGAAGACCTAGAGGAAACCGGCAATGGAATCCACGACTGATCTACTGCCACCGTGGGGAAAGGAATGTTGTGGCTGGTGTAGATGGAGTTGATCCTGATGAGGAACTGAAGTCAGGGCTAGAAAGATAAGCAGGGGACAAAGATGCAAGGACGCTTGCCGCGATTGTCACCTCCTGCCATTGCTACTGTTTGAGTTAGGGTTCCCTCTAGATTGGTTTCGATAGAAAGGGTGAAGACGAAGACGAGAACGTTTGACTGGAACCGTTGACAGGGGAGGGGAGGTTCATTTATAGGCTGAGTAAGAATGCCAAGAGGCGAGTTAGGGTTGTTCCCATTCGATGGGCCGTTGGTGGAATGGGCAAGGCTCAGGTATATCAAAGGTCGCTCGGCTATATCTGAAGGCTGGAGATGAGTCGGGTATCTCGAAGGTCGCTCGGTTATATCCTAAACTAACAATGGTCGGCTATCTAAAAGCTGAGGGTGAATCGGCTATATTGTGGTCGGGAAGAATAACAGAGGCGATTATACCATCGTGTAAGCAGGAATATACAAGAAGGCGAGACAGTGATAACAATCAATTGTTCAGAAACAAAGTGTGCTGCACTTAATCTATTACAAGTTGTGTCTCTACTGATGCAGAAGCTGGTTTATGGCATCCAGGGCCTCGGTCTTGATTCGGCTAACGTCATCCAATATCTTTTGGTCTTCATTTTCAGAAATTTGGATGCTTGATAGCTTTTCCTTGAGTTGTTGATTTTCTTTTAGAATGATTGACATCTTTGATGAAATTGCTTCTATAGATTTTGGCAGAGCTATCACTTTGGCTTTGTGGGATTGGATTTTAGCATTCAGTTTAGATAATTGAGCTTCTAATCTGATTCTCTCATCCTTCATGACTTTCAACTTAGATCCCAGAGTCACTAGCGAATCTTTAGTAGCCTGAAGATTGGTGTATACAACTTTAGCTTCTTGTTTCTTCTGAGACTTGCTATCCTGCTGAGCAGTCCTAGAGGCTATATTCTTGTTTGCTCTCTTCACCATACCAAAATAGTCATCAAGTCTGGTTGCAGACTCCAAAGAAGCCTTGAGGGCAGATGGGAGATCTTGATTAATCAACTCAAGGATATCCTTTATCTGATCTGAATTTTGGAGTAGGATATTGATGTCCTTGTTCAGTAGGTGAGCTATGTCCTGCAACCGGGCTTGATTTTCCTCTGATAAAGTATGCTGGGAGGTAGATTCTTCCCCTTTTCCACTGATGAAATCTTCGACGGTGAAAGAAAAACTGGTGGTAGGCTCGGCAGTATTCTTGAGAAAGGAAGAAATGTTAGCCGATTGGGTAAAAGTTTGCTGAAGAACAGATGGTTTGAGGTAATATATTACCTGCTGGGTTGATTGAACCTCAAGATGTGGTGTGCCTTGGCCTGGTTAATTTGACTGGGTGCCTTGAGGAGGTGAATCTGGAGCCGGACCAGAAGAGTGTTCTCCTGCTAAATTGTATAAAATTTTGTCTGTTCCCAACAATACATATACATGAGCATTAATTGAAGGATATATCAAAGAGGGAGGTGATTAGCCGAATAATATTACCAATGCGCTCGACAGTTTCTTGAGCGTCAGTGCTTTCGACTTCATCAGTTTCAGTGTCCTCAGTTTCATGCACTTCTGCCGATGGTTGGGTTTCTACATCTTCAGTAAGAGGAATGTCTACTGTCGGTGGAGCATTGCTTGATCTGAGGATATTGACACGTGGCTGCAATGAAGATGGTTAATATAAGAACAGACAGTTTTATTCCAGAGTGGAGTTTATTACTGAATAAAACTGATACCTTGGGAGATCTCTGAGATTTCTTGGACCTCACTTTTCTGGTCACATGAATTTCTTCAAGTATTTTCCTCTTGCCTTTTTCTTCTGAAGGGGCAGTAGCTGGCACTGCAGGGGTCTTCATGAAGATTTTTAAAGTGGAAGCATTGTAGCCCAATGCAGGTTTAGGCCTAGCTTTGTAATACTCCACTACTTTACTTGGGAGGAGTAGGCTCAAAATCCTATACATGGCCAGATTTCAGAATAAGAGATGAATGCAGAAACAAGAAATAACTAATGCAATGAGATTACCTCACTCTCAAGAGCAAATTGAGAATATAAGTCTTGGCATAGGGGGTGAACTGGTATATTGAAAATGTGGTTGTGTCACTCTTGCCACCAAGCAGAGAAAAGGGGATGGGCATCATCCACTAATCCAAATGGGGAAGGTTCATATGTTGGCAAATCTTGTCCCAACTCAAAGACTTTTCTGGCTTCTGTTTCATTGGTAATCAACTCCCTGTATCTTATGATTGATGAAAAGAAGGGTCTTGGGGGTAGCTGTCCACATCCTAATTGCCTAGATGCCACATTGAGATTGTAGAATTCATAGGTGGGTTGCACCATTCCCCCATGGTGAAATTCGGCTGGCAGGATGCATGGCTTGATGAAGGAGTTGAAAATTTCAGTAGATACCTTATCAGAACAGCCAGACTCATAGCTGCATTTGTAAGGGAAAGTCAATTCATCATTTTATCTATAAGGAAGCCAGAGCACGTTATTGAAATCTTTGAAGAACAGTTTGAAGAGGTGACCAATATCCATGTCAATGCTGATGGATGATGATGCTTCTCCATATGTTTGGCAGCTCTTGGATGTTGCTGGGTCACCCTCGGCATAATTAACCGAAGGAAAGCTTAAATTGTGAAGAGGTACAGACACTACTTGATATATGTAGAGTTGCAGCAACATCTGAATGAACTACCAAGGGCCACTCACACAGGAAATTCCCTTGCCATGGTACATTTGGATAGAAATCTGATGCATAATGTGGTATACAGCTCCTAGGAGATATTTACCCAGGGGAATTAGTGTGCCTGCGGCTAACTCTTCATCCATTATCATGTGATTCAGGGTTGGCTCATTGGATCTTCCACAGAAGATAAACCTGCATAGCCACATGTTCATAAAGGCTTTTCTTTCCTTTTCAGACACAGTACCAGTTGCTTCCATATAGGTTTGGATGTATCCAACCCATCCACCTTCTGATTTAACAGCTCTCTGGTTACTTTTACCCTTATACTGACAAGGGTGTACTGGTTTGGAGATGTTTAAGCCAGTCATCAGGAACACATCGGCTAAGGTAGGAGTCATCATACCATGGCCGAAGACGAAGGCGTTGATAGCGTCGGACCAGAAATGAGAGGCTGCTATCAGGAGAGGTTCGTTTCTGGGCATTTCTGATAAAGATAACTCTAGACAGTGGTTGATGTCTTGGCTGTCCCTGCTGCTGGTGTTCTTGCTCGACATCCTGCGATACTAGTTTCTCCATCCGGCTATTGGAGGAAGCGGCCAAGTCTTGAAGGTGTTTGGCCATTGGTTTGGCGGAGTGACTCCGGATTTGAAAGGAATTCTCAAAGTTTCCTTCTCGATAATCTCAGTTGGGTCAAGATTGCCCATGGGACCAAGGAGATAGGAATCAAGATTTGTGGCATAAGGAATTAAAATCTCATTCTTGTATTCCTTCAATAATAGTGAAATCAAGAAAGCCGATGAGTTGGGGCAGAAGGAGGAAAACCGATTAGGGGTTGTCGAATACATGAGAAAATGAGTTGGAATTTTACCTCTGGGATCTCGTCCTGAGTCGCCATTGAAGGTTCGATGCAGATTTGAGAATGCCTAAGTATGGATTTCTTGGGTGGCAGCTGCAGTGTTGAACAGTATAAACCTAAGGGGGAAAGAAAGCTTACGGTCAATTTCGGAATAAAACGCTTTTATCCCGAAATTGAGGGGGCATGTGTTAACACAGGATTTTTGCACAATGACAGGTGGGCCAATACGCGGTGAGTTGGCGGAGATGGATGCTCAGAGCATTCGGCAAAGTCCATGCAGTCGGTTAATTCCCAGTTTCAGCAATCGATCGCACAATCGGTTAATTAGAAGAAGGGCGGTTTCCATCAGAGCGATGAAGGTGGCAAGTGAGAGCCGAATTGATAACGAAAATTTTGATAATTAAGGCAATGGAGACTTCGAAGGGAACCAAAGTCAAGATATTGTGTTTCTTCCTTTAATATTTTGTGGTCGTGTCCTCTTAGGACTCATGTCATAGCCAGGGTATAAATGTAAACCCTTAGCTATTGTAAAAGAGTGTTCACAACCAAATAAATACAACCGGCCCCGTGCCAACTTCGAGTCCTTTTGTCGTGTCGTCGAGTTCTTCGAGAGGAATCATTGATCCATCAACCTTTGTAAGTCTTGACAACCTTGTTATCATGTCTAGTATCATGCGGTGGATTTAGATGTTGATGCAAGTAGTCTTGTTTATTATCAATGATCGTGCGGTGGATCCTTGATTGATGATCAAGAAGTCTTTACTTATGTTTTGTTTACAAGTAAATACCGTGCGGCGGGTATTTGCTCGATATGCTTAGCATAAGCAAGATAGTTATCGGCTCTCATAGATTTGGAAAAATCTATTGGATTCATTAAGTTATCGTGTTGCATGTTTTAGATAATCTTTACATATTTGTAAACACTCTTTTGCCCAATCTAGATCGATATGGTTTGGCTCTTATATAGATCTATCTATGTTACAATGAGTTATTGCTTTCATGTTATTCTTATAAGTAGATCTTATATCTATAATAGCCGAATTAGTTTGAATCTAGATTGTTACATGCTGCGGGTTCATGCATGTCATTCATGTTTAAGCTTTGATGATGCTAGGTATCGTGCGGCAGATGCAGGCTTTAGATTAGTTTAATCATGTTTGCTTACGTGTTTCCTTCATCATGGACCCCAATTCGGCTGATTGCCGAGCGTGGTTATGTTTTTAATCTATATTCAACTATGATTCGTTTGTACGTTCTTTTCCCATGCATGTGCATTCGGCAATCGGTGGTTTACGTATTCTATGTCTATTTTAGCCGAATATTCCATAAAACCTGTTGGCAGTTAGCTCTCATAGTTGTATGTCATTGTAAATGGCTTCAGGGCCGTACATATGGAACTGTCTGGTATTATCCGACACGTTCCAGTTTAATTCTAATGACTTTCATCCCTTGTTAGTTTCAGGTCAAACTGACTGACATGTTTTCGGTTCTCGAAGCACCAGCGCACCTGATTGAAGCCACGCTTTCCGGCTTGCTGTGTGTGAGACATAGAACGTCGCTTTTTGTGTCAACACGACTCATGCCTTAAGCCCAGGGAGGAGACTGTGAACCTTTTGACTATATGGGCTAGGGCACCCTAGGCTGTGGATGGCGATGAGATCCCTGAGGGCGAGGGATGTCACGGATGACGTTCGCTGGGCTCGGACGGGGTGGAAGAGCCCCCGAGGGTAGATGACGTCACAGGCGACGTCACCTAGATTCGGGCGAGGCGGAGGAGCCCTCGAGGGTTGATGACGTCTCGGATGACGTCGCCTTGGCTCGGGCGAGGCGGAAGAGCCCCTGAGGGTCGATGACGTCTCGGAGGACGCCACCTTGGCTCGGGAGAGGCGGAAGAGCCCCCGAGGGTCGATGACGTCTCGGATGATGCCACCTTGGCTCGGGCGAGGTGGAAGAGCCCTCGAGGGTCGATGACGTCTCGGATGACGCCACCTTGGCTCGAGCGAGGCGGAAGAGCCCCCGAGGGTCGATGACGTCTCGGATGATGCCACCTTGGCTCGGGCGAGGCAGAGGAGCCCCCGAGGGTCGATGACGTCTCGGATGACACCACTTTGGCACGGGCGAGGCGGAGGAGCCCCGAGGGTTGACTTTGTTTTTGTGGAGCCCGGTAAATTGGGTACCCTATTTCTAGGTATCCGACAGTAGCCCCTGAGACTTCGATGTAGTGAAAGACTACACCGGAGGCTTCCGAGCGCGCTTATGGTGGTTTTGGTTGGGTCTTTGGATTCCGGTGGGTGCGCGCGAGCACACCCGCTGGGTGTAGCCCCCGAGGCCTTAGGGGGAAGATATTTCCTCCTAAGGGCTTAATCGGAAACCTTGCACAGTGTTTGACCCTTCGTCTCCCTTATGAGGCGGGGAGGGAATGACCTGCTCTGTACGTCAGAGCCAGAGCTCTGGCTGCATGCCAGTCCTGCTGTGGGTTGCACTGTTGGCCTCGGGCCGGTGCGTCTTGACACTGCCAGTCCTGCTGTCCCTTCGGCCTGTACGGTCAATTGACTGGTCGGGGATATGTTTGTCGGATTCCGGGGTCTGACTGCGCCCCTTTTCCCCCTCCCATGGCCCAAAAGTGGACGTGCCGTGTCTTCCTTGTTCGAGGAGTGGCGCCAGAGCGCCACTTGCACTGCGGTTAAGACTCCGGACGGCGCGCCCTGAGCCCACCCTCTGTTTGGCCATTTATGGCCCCGCTGGACCCCCTTGAAGTGGGTGCTTACAGTGCAGTGTGGTTGGGAGGCGGACGCTGTAGCCCCACGAGCCTACCGCCGCATGGATGCCCTGGCGGACTATAAATAGTGGTGGCCGCCTGCGGAGAGATTCACATCCACACAGTATGGCCTGTCCCAGATCCTTCCTCCGAGGCCTCGTCGGAGAGTCCTTTGAGCCGCCCTGGCGGGTGGCATTTTGAGAGCAGCACCGGATTCAGAGGAAGTTCTGCGTTGGGGGTGCATATGTCCCCTTTCGCTCTGTGGCAGGATTGAGAGGAAGCTCTGCGAAATGCGCATAGCTCCCCCTTATCCTAACCATTGGTAGAGCGGAAGGTGAAGGACCGAGAACGGCGACCAGGGGGGGGGGGTGAATGGGAGCCAAATAAAATTCAACTCGAAGACTTGGCCCTTGTCCCAAACTCACACCCAAAACTTGACCTCGGAAGAACCGACTTGCACACGACCTAACAAGTAGGTGGACACCTTAGGAAGACCCCTAAAGGTGCAGCAGAGTGGACGGAGAAGATGGAGAACGATCAAAGCCACGAACTCGAAACCGATACACCGAGAGCGTTACTCTCAACCCCTAGAGAGAAGAGGCAAGAGCACACACAAAAATACTTATGAGAACTGGTCTCAAAATTACCTAATCAGGTTCCTTACATGGATACGAATCCAACGCAACAAACGGAACTTGATTCGGAGTCCGGACGAGAGAGAAACAACCAAAACAGCGACGAAGAAAATCTTGAAAACCTTAGCTCGAAGGGCGACGGACGCTGGGGACGGACGCTGCTCTGTCAGGAGCGTCCGGCGCTCAAAAAACAGCCCGAAGATAGCCCCAGCGATGGACAATCGCGACGGACGCTTTCGTCAGCACTACGTACCATCTGGCGCCTCCGACGGACCGTCCGACGCCAAACTCTAGAGCGTCCTACACCCCCGAAATCTGCACAGCGATCCCAAAAATTGTTTTCTCTCCTCCAAATCTTCCCAAAACTCAACCAAATGAACTCCAACTGCAACCAAACTTTGTAGGCATGATCCTTGTACAGTTGGGGAGCTAATCCTAAGAAATCAACGCTCAATTTGGTGAGAATTAAAGGAAAACGAGGATTTGGGGGAAAAGGGGCAAGAATGAAGAACACCGCAAAGAAATCGCCCGATCTACGCACTCGTGAGGTTTGAGGGGAATTCCTTTGGTGCAAAGATGCTTCTCACGAATACGAACAACTTGGTTCAAACGGATTTGCAAGATCTACTCCCTACAAAGAGAAATCATATCGGGAAAAAGAGGGAGCAAAAGCAAAACGCGAAGAACACAAGCAAAACAGGGACACGATCAAGAAGTCGAAGCCACCATGGCTTACGGAGGTTACGGCCTTTGATTCCTCGCAACAAACTCAAGTTCTTACAGAGGTTTGTGAAATCAACCTAGGGATCTCGTGAACTAGAGAGAGGGTAGAGAGAGAGAGAGTTGGGGCAAAATGATTAGGGTTCAAGAGATGGAATGAGGGATACCCCTCCACCCCCTACTTATCGGGCTTTGGCTATTTCCCAAAGACCCCCCTAGATACATTGAGTGAACTACCTAGCTTAAGCATTGCAGTCCAAGCTCCAGAAAATATCTCCCGCATTTTGAATGGACGCGCCCGCTTCCTACAAGGAGTTGTCGTCGCCTCGACGCAACCTCCAGGATTCCGCCGTCGAGAGGAAGTGGAGGAAGGCCGAAAGGGCGCTGAGGCGCACAGAGCTGGAACAGCGGCGGGCGAGAGAGGGCCACGCTGGCGAACCAATGGAGGAGTCCCCTACCGAGTCGGATGAAGGCAGTGGGGACCCCAGTGGGGACGACGGCGATGATGATGATGACGATGAGGACGGGCGTCCTGGACCTGAGGTGGCGCCAGCCCCACTGGCGGCCGGAACGCTGCGCTACCCTCGTGGGGTATGCGCCGACAGCGGAGGTGCTCCCGGCTCGGACGCTCGGTGCGCACCTGGCCCTAGGGGGTTCCGGGAGTGGCGTTGCTGGAGACGCCCCGGTGACTCCCTGCTCTGCCACATCAGGGGTCGAACAGAGCGGGAGTTCGGGCGCTGCCGGCCGCAGCGGGATGGAGCCGAAGCGGAAACTCATCTTCTCCGATGGGTGAATTTGTCACGCTTGACGTCTTCCTCTGCCCTATCAACAGGGAAAAGATTGCCCGTGATTTGCGATGACCGTATCGAATGTTTCAGGACCATCGGCGGCTCTGCGTATGCGGGATGGAAGAGACTGCGCCGGGGGGTCCCGTCTGCGAGGGAGGGGTAGACCGTCGCCTCCCCGGTTGCTGAGCTGGCGAACGCCGCCGGGACCGGAACCGGACCTACCCCCACCAACTCCGTTGGAGGGACGGCATCAGCCCCCGCGAACATCGGCCCTGAGGCTACTACGCCGCCTACTCCCCCGGCCGTGGTAGTCGTCGACGACTCCAAGGAGGAGGGCGGTCTAGGTGAGCCCATGGTTGTGGATGCCGAGGAGACCCCACCGTATGAGGCACCGGAAGACGCAACGGCGGTCGTCGTGACGGGAATAGTCGGTGGGGACGGCGCCGACCTAGTGGGTGCGGTTGCCGACATCGTCACCGCCCTGCCTAAGGACAGGGTGGCTGGCGCGAGTGAGGAGATGCCCCTGGGAAGCCCCCTTCCTCCCAACATGCCGGCCCGGGGCACCGCGGGTCCCCCGTCCTTCTCCGAAGGGGAGGTGGCGGCTGCCCGGGCATCGAAGGTCGTCTTCTCCCAGTCCAGCGCGACTTCGCCAGGCGAGACGGCCAAGGTTATGAGAGAAGATGGCCCCAGGGCCCTGTGTCGCCTACGTCCTGACCGTCGTGCCTTCAGGGATGGCGACCAGCTCATCTGGGCTGACTAGGGGAATCTGGGGTCCCCTGTGTTCACGTTGGACGACCGGCGTGAGCTTCACCATTGGAATCAGGTGGCGGGTGCCCATCAGGAGCTTGGCTTCCGAGTCACGCGGTACCTGGAGCAAATCCAGAGAGCCGTCGCGTCGTTCAACGAGGACTTCTCGCATCACGGCAATGTGAGCGATCGTTTTGTTCGCGGATGTTGTTTGTTCCTACTTGTCGAATTCCTCATGCCCTTCTTTGTGTAGATCCTGATGGCGACCAACGTCGAGAAGTCGGAGTTCCTCCGTCGAGAGGCCAGCCGGTGGACTCCCGGGACGTGGACGCTCGTCGGATGACGCCACCTTGGCTCGGGCGAGGCGGAGGATCCCCCGAGGGTTGATTTTGTTTTTGTGGAGCCCAGTAAATTGGGTACCCTATTTCTAGGTATCCGACAGGTGGCGAGTGGCAGTGGCGAGCGTCGGGCAATGGCGAGCGGAGCGGCTAAGTGTGGAACAGGCACGAGTTTGAAAATTTTAGACCACGCCCTTTCCTTATATAAGCGGCATCATCATTGCTGGTTTGTAACAAGAACCGGCAGTGATGTGAAGTCATCAGTGTCGGTTGTTTTGAACCGGCAGTGATAGAGGCACATCACTGCCGGTTGGTCAATAGAACCGGCAGTGATAGAGGCACATCACTGCCAGTCCCTTAGTAACCGGCAGTGATATGTGATTTTTTTTATAAATTTGCATGCTTTAGAATTCAAATTACTCCTAATTTTTGACTAAAACTTGAAAAACTCTAAACATAGAAGTTACTAGTTTTGAGGAGCTCTACATTAATGCTTATACACTCAAGGTCTAAGTCTTTATAGTTTTTTAATACCATTTTGAATTTGAATAAGGGTTTAAAATTCAATTACCCCCTTTGTAATTACTCCAAAAAATTGAATAGCAGTTGGAAATATTCCAACATAGCTTTTGCTAGTTTTGAGGAGCTCTACATTATTGCTTATACACTCAAGGTCTAATTCTTTATAGTTTTTTAATTTCATTTTGAATTTGAATAAGGATTTAAAATTCAATTACCCCATTTGTAATTACTCCAAAAATTTTAATAGAAGTTGAAAATCTTGAAACATAGCTTTTGCTAGTTTTGAGGAGCTCTACATTAATGTTTATACACTCAAGGTCTGATTCTTTATAGTTTTTGAATTCCTTTTGACATGGCATACATCAATCAACAACGTGGTACAACTCATCAATCTACAACTTCATATGATCTCAAATTCGATGCAAATTACTAAAACAACATTTCATTAAGGATTACATAGTTTATGATACTCTAACAATTCATGGTGCAGGCACGATGATGGCCTCATCGTGATCACTCCGGAGGTAAGCAGGTTCGTCACCCTCTTCAAGGACATGTAGGGTAACATCTGCCCCAAAAGGAGCCATTTCTTCATAACCTTTGTAGTCTTCTTTGTCTGTCACTCCGTTGACACCGACAATCTTCCTTTTGCCTTGCAATACTACATCTCGTCTTCCATTTGTATTGTTGTCCGCATAGAAGATTTGCAAAACATCCTTTGCAAGGACAAAGGGGTCATCTCTATATGCGGTCTTGGATAGATCAACAGTAGTGAACCCATCCTTGTCGGTGTTGATTTCATTCAGCCGGACCCACAGACAATGGAAAAGAGCAACTTTCAATTGATGTCCATAGTCTAGCTCCCATATCTCATCTGTGAAACCATAGTATGTTGCCATCACCGTGCCGTACTCATCGTGGGCGTCGAAACGAACACCACTATTTTGGTTGGTGCTCTTTCCGTCCTGATTTTTTGTGTAAAATGTAAAACCATTTATTTGATATCCTTGGTACATAATTAGCGTAGTCGAAGGTTCGGGGGCTAAGAGATCTAGCTGACATCCCATCACCATTCCTAGCCTTTAGCGTCGAAACCAGTCACCGAATTCCTCCTTATGTTTTTTCTCAAGCCAAGCCTGTGACCTACCGATGTGCTTCCTTTGCAGTAACTGTTTGTGCTCATCAATGTATGCCATCACCCCATCGGCCTGCTGGAGAACAGCGAAGTGTGCTTGTCTGAAGGAGACCACTTTGTCTATTTTGACATCTTTCTCACCTATTGTTCCTTTGCCCCCTAGTCTTCCATCATGATGAGATACTGGAACTCCGACCCGCTTGATGTCCAGATAATATGTGGAGAACTCAATAGACTCCTCTGTTGACCATCCTTCTACCATGCTCCCTTTTGGTCTGAATTTATTCCTAACATACCTCCTAAAAAATTTCATGAGCCTTTCGAAAGGAAACATCTGGTGTAGGTACATTGGGTCAAGGGCTTTTATTTGATCCACAAGATGAACAAGTAGATGCACTGAAATGTCTAAGTAAGTCGGTGGGAAATGCATCTCAAGCCTGCATATAATCTCGGCTATCTCCTGCTTCAGGCGGTCTAGCCTGTCCACTTCAATGACCTTTTTAGAGATCGCGTTGAAGAACGAACACAATTTTATGATTGGAGCGCGGACCTTGTTAGGGAGGATACCTCGCAGGGCAACTGGGAGCAGCTGAGTCATTATAACATGATAGTCATGGGCCTTCATAGAACCATAGTTAAACTTAAGTTCTCTAATGTTAACTAGCCTCTTCGGGTTCGCACAGTAGCCACTCGGTACTTTGAGATCGTTGAAGAAAGAAATAAGCATTTCTTTTTCCTCCTTTTTCAGTGTCCATGATGCCACCGGAAGTTTCAAGTGGCCATTCTCAAGAGTTACTGGGTGCCACTCCTTCATGAGGCCCAGATGTTGCATGTCCAAGCGTGTCGCGAGAGAATCCTTGCTTGTTCCCTCGGTGTTTATCAACGTGTTAAGTGTGTTACCACACACGTTTTTAGTTATGTGCATTGGATAAAAGTGACCAGTAAGGTAGTTTCCAGAAGATTGATTTTTTCTTCCAGATACTATCGGTTGGCGCTGCTACTTGCCCGTCCCCCTTCCCAAGGACAACATTTGTATGTTTGCTTAATTGTTGAAGCAGCTGTTTCCCGTCTCGATACTTTGGAGGTCCACATTTCTCAGTAGTCCCATTAAAATCTTTTGCATTCCTACGGTAAGGGTGATCACGACGTAGGAACCTACGGTGTCCCATGTAGACCATCTTCCTGTTTTCTGGTAGATGTGTAGCATCAGTCTCGTCCAAGCACTCGACACACCCAGTGTATCCTTTTGTCTTCTCTCCAGACAAGGAACCTCGCCCTGGTAGGTCGGTGATTGTAGCGATAAGTACAGCCTTTACCGTGACATTTTCTTTTTTGTACTCATCCCAGACATCATTCACACCCATCTCCCACATCTGTAGTAGTTCATCGATCACTGGTTGTAGAGGCACATCAATATCATTACTAGGTTGTCTTGGTCCTTGGATTAGTAATGGCATCTGGACGTATGCCTGTTTCATACAAAGCCAGTGTGGAAGGTTGTATATACATAGCGTTACTGGCCAAGTGCTATGATTGGTTCTCACTTGGTCAAACAGGTTCATCCCATCTGTGCTCAAAGCAAACCAAAGATGATTTACCTCTCCACCGATGTTCTTATAGAACATAGTGTTGATAGTCCTCCAGTCCGACCCATCAGCGAGGTGTCTCATCATTGAATCTTTCTTTCGCTCTTCGCCGTGCCAACGCAACAGCTTGGCTCACTTCTCATTTGCAAACAACATATGCACTCGTGGAGCTATAGGAAAATACCAAACGGACTTTATTGACCCTCCTCTGGTCTTGCTTCCATCATTTGATGGCCCTTGCTTGTATCGGGGAGTTTTACACTTGGGACATGCATCCAAGTCTTTGTATTTCTCTCCACGGTACAATATGCAGTCGTTGGAACACGCATGGATTTTCTCAACCTCGAGGCCAATTGGCAAATCATTTGCTTCGCAAGGTAAGTCTTTTCTGCTAACTCGGCCTCCGGAAACAGTTTATGTAGTATAACTAACAAGTTATCGAAGCCTTTATCACTCAACTCATTCGTTGATTTGAACTCCAATAGCTTGATGTTGGCTTCCAGTTTGCTTATTGGGCAGCATGGAAACAATGGTGTTTTTGCATCTTTTCTCATCATCTCCAGTTTTTTCAACTATGAAGCACTAAGGAATCCCCCATGCACATCATGTAGAAGCTGTGAAATGCCATCATTTTCCTCAGTGTCGTCAGCTAATGTATTCATAAACACATCATCATTGGTAGGCACATGTTCTGTATACTCATGAACAGGCAATAATGCATTCAGGAATACACTAGGCATGGGAACATCATCATTAACATTTTGACCAACCTCCCCATGCAAAGTTCAAATCATGTAGTTTCTCATGAACCCCCTTGTGATCAAGTGCAAACGTATATGCTCCACGTCGCTCCATTTTCTCGTATTCTTGCAGTCTTTGCATGGACAGACTACAAGATGTGAGTCCCCAGCATTGGCTCTAGCTCCCTTGATGAAATCGTCGATGCCCGTCAAGTACGTGGGTCTGTATGTGACAGATCATACATCCACCCTCGAGCCATGTCTGCACTGATAAAATGGACAGAGCAGAGAAAACATAGGAACATATTAATAGGAGCATTTTTGAACAATATTTTTTTTATTTATAATTTGAATTTGGTCGCGCTATAAAAAGTGAGACAACAAAATAGGTGGATGCATGGAGTATTAAATGTGAGTATTAAATGCATGCATGGAGTACTAAATGTAAGTATTAAATGCATGCATGCATGAAGTATTAAATGTAAGTAATAAATACCGAATCTATTCCACATCCCATCAAATCTTTAACACATGCATGGAGTATTAAATGTAAGTAATAAATACAACTAATTACAATTTTTATCCATAATTTTCGAGACGAATCTTTCGAACCTAGCTACTCAATGATTATACAATAATTATCCAATAAAATCAAAGTGCTACAATTTTTCTAAATACTTTTGGATCTAAAAGGTAAAAAAATTGACACAAATTGCAACATCTTCCTTCTTGATCATGAAAACTAGCATAGCTCTAAACTATAGATTTACACACAAAAACAATGTAAACTAACAATTCTAAAGAATTATGCTTGTTACTAACCAAGAGCAAGAAGATATGAGGATCCAAGAGTGAAGAGGAGCCAACAATAGAGTTCAAGAAATCCACCAGCCGCAACAATGGAGAGAGGAGCTCTTGTTCACGCACTGTTGGGGCAGAGGAGGGAGAGGAGCTCGTCTGCTTTATACTGTACAACTTTTCACTGCCGGTTGGAGCCACGAACCGACAGTGAAACACCACATCACTGGGCCGAGAGGCATCACTGCCGGTTCAAGCCACGAACCGGTAGTGATGTGGTGTTTCACTGCCGGTTCGGCCCCTGCCCCCAATAACTGGAGGTCTGTCAGAGGAAGAACCGACAGTGAAGAGGCATCACTGTCGACCCAAACAAAACCGGCAGTGATTGCCGTTTGTGTAATAGTGCCCTATATATTGAATTAGGATATTTTGTATATATATGCACGTAAAAAGAAGTTTAATGTCGTGTATAGAGATCCTTTTGGAGGACCACGCTAGATTTCCTGGATGCCCTTCAATGTGGGTGCAGCTTCTCACCTACGTACGTACTCCTACTTCAACATCAATTTGCGTTCTCGTTTCTTTTTGGACTTCTTCGGACCAGGCTCTCTCTCTCTCTCAGAGCTAGCAGGGTAGTAGTGCATTTCTATATACACAACGAGAAACATGGGAGACAAAACTAGAAGCCGGCAGGGCTCTAAAAGCAAAAAAGCTGGTACGTGTGCTGTGTTGTGCTACGCTGGAGTAGGGCAGCCCCAACAGAGCATGCAGCCCGGGGGCCGGCCGGCCAGGCGCATGAAGCGAGGTGGACCATGTCTCCACTTGTATAGTTGTATATCTGCACGCAGCACGCAAAGGACCCCATATGATTATCGTCCTCCTCATGATTTATCGCAGTGGAGCTTTGTCTGAACCCATCTGTGTGGGAACATGGTTAATTGAGACATAGTATGAAGGATTGACAAGCAATCATTATTGACGTGAAGCAGTAAGGATCGAGCCTTTTAGGATGAGAAGAGTTGGCTAAGTTAGTGAATCATAAAGCAAAGAGTTAAGTATATATTGTTCTCCTATTGTTTATAAGAAGTTGAGAAAGTCTCGCTAAAAGGTTCAAAAGTCTCAGAAAGTATGCATGCTGTTCATGCCATCCTATATACATCTACATAGTACTACATCCGTTCCAAAATAAGTCCACTCCTAAAATCACTCTAAGTCAAACTATTTTAAGTTTGGATATTAACTTGATAGTTAAGAATAACAATATTTATATATGACACCAAATAAGTAGATTATGAAAATACATTTAACTTCATGGTGCATCTAATGCTACCTATACCATAAATATTTGTGTTATTTTCTATACATTTGGTCAAACTTAAAATAACTTGACTGAGGGAAGCTCCAGAAATTGATTTATTTCGAAAAGGAGGAAGTGTATTATTTAATAAAACATCTTTATTGTTTATTGGGCTTGTGTGACATAGCTCCAACCTCTGAAATCCATGCATGATATCGAGTTAATTTAATTTGTATGATAAAATAAAGTATCTGACAAATTTATTTATTTAATTAAACTAAACAACACAATTGCTCAGACACATACATCTAATACACACACACACACAATCTCCAAGGATTTCTAGAGGTAGTCTTAGGGATGAGAACTCCAAAAATGCTTAGAGCTATAGCCATGCCAAACAACCCCCAATATTTCATTCCACATGTCTACTCCACTCAAAACTATACTATTTATTTGTACTATGTAAACAAAAATACCTTCTCCCACTATAAATTGCTAGCTAGTCATTATATTCTTTCCAAGTTTAATAATCTCACTACCCTTGCTCTATCAAAGGAGATGGGGAATTTCCATCAAGGATGACTCCCAATCCCTATCCCCACCACTAGCATCACTGAGCATCCCTCGGCCCCTGCTCTCGCACAAGAAATCTGACATAGCGAGGATTCTCATCCTCGCTTAAATGAAAAGAGTAAATATGACAAACCCAAATAAAGGAGGAGGACTAGGGAAGAAGAGATTGATTGGTTTGCACCTTTTCCCCAATTTCTCAACGACGAAAGGAGCATCTCCATCCCTTAGATAGTGATGAAAGTGCCCTCCTCTTTATCATCCATGGTGGTCGAGTCATCCTCCTCTTCATCATCCATGGTGGTCCAATCATCCTTCTTCCAAGCACTGGAGGTGGAGACATTGTCGTCTCTTTCCTCCGTGGCACCATCATCTCCTTCTCTCTTATGGTGGCGATGACATTCATCCTCTTTTTCCCTTAAGCATGGCATAGACAAATTCTTCTTCTTATTTCTCCTCGATGGCGGCGGCGATGGCTTGGCTGCACGGGATAGAGTAGGCATGACCACAAAGTAGGTATAACCCTCTAAGATTAGGGCTAGGAGTGTATTTTGGGTTGGTGGGCATAATGGGCCAATGGCAAGTGGCTACAAAATGGGGACACAAGGATGGGGATCTAGAAGCGTTCTAGCCCCACCCACTACAACACAAACCCCTCTCTCCCAACATATAGTTGGCAAGGGAAGTTAATTCGCTTCTATCTAATATCTAATAATACTAATATAATCTAACCCAAAAGCAGCCCGTGCATAACTGCTCCAGCCTGAGTAGATTAGGGATTCACCTCCTCCATGCATGTGTTCCCTCTATGGCGGCAACGACGGCCGCATGACTCTGTTATCGGATCCACCCTAGAGACTATGGCCCCACCATAATCTTCCTCCTATTCTGTTTGTGCCGCCGTTCCTCATCAAGGTACTTCTGATCCGGTCACTACTACAGAAACGGCAAACAGTGCCAGTTCAAAACCCCCCTTCAGTGGCGGTTTTTGAACCGGCATTGGCAATTCGGCAGTGATGAGGCCAAGTGAAGGACCGGAAACGGCGACCAGAGGGGGGGTGAATGGGAGCCTCAAAATTTCTCTTGAAATATTCGGGCAACTCTTCCCAAAGACAAACCCAACAAGCAAGCTTACTCCACCAGAAATATCACGACCCTAGAGAGGGTGGATACCTATGGTGAAGACCAAGAGGTACAATGGATCTTCCGGAAACCAAAAACTCAAACCGAGACACCGATAGTGTGGCTCTCAAACCCTAGAGAGAAGAGAAGAGAGCTCACCGAAAAATACTTATGAGAACTGGTCTCACAAGTGCTTCATCAAGTTCCCTGCGTGATTACGAAACCAACACAAAAAACGGAACCCAATTCGGAGTCCGGACGAGGGAGAAACGACCAAAACAGCGACGAAGAAAATCCTGAAAACCTTGCTGGAAGGGCGACGGACGTTGGCAGAGGGCGACGGACTGAGTCCGACGGGCGACGGACGCTGGTCCGACAGGAGCGTCCGACGCTCAAAAAACCAGCCCGAAACAGCCCCAGCGACGGACGATCGCAACGGACGCTGTCGTCAGCACTACGTAGCGTCCGGCGCCTCCGACGGACCGTGCGACGCCAAACTCTGGAGCGTCCTACGCCCCTGAAATCTGCACAGTGAACCCGAAAATCGTTTTCTCTCCGCCAAAACTTCCCAAAACTCAACCAAATGAAACTGCAACCAAACTTTGTAGGCAAGATCCTTGTACAGTTGGGGAGCGATCCCGAAGAAATCATTGCTCAATTTGGAGAGGATAAACGGAAACACTCGGATTTGGGGGAGAAAAGGCAAAACGAAGAACGCCGCAAAGAAATCGCCCGATCTGTGTGCTCGAGAGGTTTTAGGAAAATTCCTTCGGTGCAAAGTTGCTCCTCACGAGTACCAAGAACTTGGTTCAAACGGATTTGCATGAGCTACTCCCTACAAAGAGATTTCATCTCGGGAAAAAGAGAGAGCAAAAGCAAAAACGAAGAACACAAGAAAAAACGCGAGACACGGTCAAGTAAACAACGCCGCCATGGCTTACAGAGGTTACGGCCTCCGATTCCTCGCAACAAACTCAAGTTCTTACAGAGGTTGGTGAAATCAACCTAGGGATCTCATGAACTAGAGAGAGGGTAGAGAGAGAGAGAGAGTTGGGGCAAAATGATTAGGGTTCAAGAGATGGAATGAGGGATACCCCTCCACCCCCTACTTATCGGGCTTTGGCTATTTCCCAAAGACCCCCCTAGATACATTGAGTGAACTACCTAGCTTAAGCATTGCAGTCCAAGCTCCGCAAAATATCTCCCGCATTTTGAATGGACGGCCCCGCTTCCTACAAGGAGTTGTCGTCGCCTCGACGCAACCTCCAGGATTCCGCCACGTGTCATCCCCACTTCCTCGGAAGCTGTGCCTAGGTTTTGAGGCCCAAACCCAGGAAACCCGCCACCGGTAGCTATGGGCTCAACTACCGAACCCCGAGTTTTGCGGCCCAAACTCGGAAACCGACGCGGATGGTTTTGAGGCCCAAACCACCAAACCACTCGACGCGAGCCACCTTGTCTTCGCCCGGTCGGACTTCGAGTCCCCTGAGCCTCCGCTCGACTCGCGCGTCCACCGTCTGGACTCGGCCGACTCGGTCTACCTCCATGTCTTATCGCACTCGCCAGTGCCAAGTACTAGCCACCACAGCTAGTCCGCCGGCGCCCATGGTCCCTCAGTCCGAGCCCCGCTTCCGCCCTTCACCGCTCTCAGTCCATCAGCACGACAAGCCTCTACTCGACCTTCTCCACGCCATTGACCACTGTCACTAGGCATAGCACCTGCACACCACAAGCCGATAGACAGGCACACATTTGCTTTCGCAAAGGGTTAGAATCAAGCCACTCAAACTGAACCGCTCAAGTGTTGGGCAATCACTCATCAAAAAACTGAACTACATGGGTACTTACCCACGATGTGTTTGCAGTCTCCCCCTTGATGAGTGCATTGTCAACACAAGTGCATTTCAGATTTGAGCCACAAGGTAAATCTCTCCAAATGATCAAAAAGCTGAGAAAGCCAAAACTGGATCACTTGAGAGAAGCAAGGAGAATCCAAAACTTGGTTCCCAAAGACATGGGCAACGGATCAACGCAACCAAGCAAAACAAACCTAGCCCTCAAGAAGAGGCAGAAATGGGCTCAACACC
The DNA here is from genome assembly GCA_022036555.1 of Microstegium vimineum. Lineage (NCBI taxonomy): Eukaryota > Viridiplantae > Streptophyta > Magnoliopsida > Poales > Poaceae > Microstegium > Microstegium vimineum. The sequence continues at coordinate 35,317,873 of CM039135.1, forward strand.
GCTAGCAAGTCCAAGATACCAATCACAAACTCTCAAAGCTCAGAAAATGAATTTAAGCACTAAGGGAGCTCAAAAGATACCAATTGAAACCACTTACGTCCCTTAATGCAAAAGAAACAATCGAAACATATCGGAGTCAACAAAGCAAGCTTGACCCTCCAGAAGAGGCAAAGGCTCAACACATCTAGCAAAAGCTCCCCCTGGGCAAAAGCACACTCAAGATACCAAATGAGCTCTAAACCAATGAGATGCACTCTTTCTCCCCCTTGGAGGTAGATGGCTGAAAATGGAATGAAATGCACATCTCTCCCCCTTGTTGACACATGTAGCTCATCAAACATCAACAACTCAAGAACCAGCAACAAATGCCATGAAAAGCAAAATGAGTGCAAAAGCTTCATACTTAGAGCTAAGACAATGAATATATGCTCTAAGTGATGTGATCCCGTGAGAATAGGAAAAGCTCTACGTGCCCAACAAAGACTCAAGTTGAGCTTAAGATCACTTTGGAAGCTATTTTAGAGGGCATATCATGTGAGAGCAGAGAAAGGGTATCACCTCCTAGAGACAACTAAACATGGCAAACAAGATAGGATCTATCTCAAAACAATCTCATGTATAGCAAGTAAAACTATCCCTAGCAAAGTTCATACAACAAGCCAATGACCCAACTGAATGAATTTTCTAAATTTCAGAGTTTTGCAGCCAATTTCAGTTTTAGGCACATTACAAGTTGTATGTGAGTGGTTGTAAGCAAGGTGATGCCACTGCTTACCAACCGGGCGAAGTCAAAGGACTTGACACACTGGTTTTGGTCATACACGACACCGCTCAAGTATCAACCCATATGGGAAGTAGTCTCGAACACACAGTGAAGTGCTCACAATGCAGACCCAACTCGATCTTTCCAATTCACAACACAGAGAGCAATTTCATTTTAGATATTAATCATGGTGCTCAAAGGTAGTGAATGAAACAATGAAGAGCCATAGTTACAAGCTATATACAAGTCAACCAAGAAGGATCTTCAAAAGCCTACACATGCTAGTGCCATTTCAGAGGTGACATGGGGAATTTAAATTCAGTTTTAAAGCTTTTCTAACTTAGCTCTATTGCATATCATATAGATCAAAAATAGTCTAAGTCAGGCAACACCATAGACACATAAAACACCTCAAACAGAGCATAGATTCATTATATTGGTTATAAGTATGAAGCTTAAAATGAACTATGTCACAAATGCAAATGAGATGCACAATGCATTGACACCAACTAACACTAACAAGACACCAATTTAGAAGAAGGACAAAGAAAAGACAAAAATAACCAAAAAGAACTATGAAATACAAAACTTTCCTCCTCTAAAAAGGAAAGCAAACACCCAACTCGCCCCGAAGGCGAGAAAACGCAGCTTGATCCAAAGGCTTTGTAAGAATATCCGCAAGCTGGTTGTGGGTCTCGACATGCCGGAGGTCAATGTCGCCCTTCTCGTAATGATCTCGCAAGAAATGAAAGCGGACCTCAATGTGCTTGGTATTTGAATGAAGCACGGGATTTTTGGCCACACTAATTGCACTCATGCTATCACAAAGCAGAGGCACCTTAGTAAGCTCAAGACCGAAATCTCTCAAAGTGACAATCATCCAAATCAACTGCGAGCAACAACTAGCCGCGGCAACGTACTCAGCTTCGCACGTCAACTGTGCCACGCTAGACTGTTTGCGAGAAGACCAAGAAACCAAAGAAGACCCGAGAAACTGGAAAGTCCCAGAAGTGGACTTCCGATCAAGTCGGCGTCAGAATAACCACAAAGCTCAAGAGAAGAAGAGGTGGAAAACCAAAGTCCAAATTCGGGAGTGAAGCGCAAGTACCTCATGATGTGTTTCACCGCCTGCTTGCGCAAAGTCCGTGGGGACGCCTAAAAGCGTGCACACAAGCAGATGGCGAACTGAATGTCCGACCGAGTCGCTGTCAAGTAGAGAAGCGACCCGATCATGCTTCGGTACTCCGTCTGATCCACCGCCTCTCCTTCCTCATCCGCATCCAAGGCAGTCATAGTCGACATGGGCGTCGAGAGGGGCTTTGCCTCACCCATGTCAAACTTCTTCAAGATATCCTTCGTGTACTTGCCTTGGTGCACAAACGTCCCTTCCCGGGTTTGCTTGATTTGCAACCTGAGAAAGAAGGTCAACTCTCCCATCATATTCATCTCAAATTCCCTGCTCATAATATCTGCAAACTTGGCAACAAGAGCATGAGAAGAACCACCAAATATGATATCATCCACGTATATTTGGACAAGGAGAGTGTCTTTTCCTTGCTTGAGGAGAAACAACGTCTTATCTACCGATCCCATTTTAAAACCCTTAGCAAGAAAAAAGGTTTTTAGCCTATCATACCATGTCGCTGATGATGTTCTTCGGCAGATGCTGTCGCTGGATATGGCAGGGAGCCTGTCTGGACAAAGTGGCCTCCCCCTCGACAGCAGCTGGAGCTCCCTCAGGTGCAACGGGCACCGACTGAGGAAGCTGCTCAAACGGCCCCCATGTAGAGGAAGTAGTCGGATCGGGACCGTGAGCCGAAGTGGATGTCGCAAGGTCGACGGGGGCAGCTAGTGGAGTTGGCTCGGGATCACCCCAATCGGCATCATCCTGCTCCTCCTCCACAAAGATGCTAGTGTTCACCTCATCATCACCTGCAAGCTCAAAAGCAGTGGAAGCACAGAACATAGTTTCATCGAAGGTAATCTCACTAGTCTCCATCACTCGGTTAGTTTCAAGGTTAAGTGCACGATAAGCACGAGAGTGAGTAGAATAACCAAGAAAGATACCATCAGAAGACCGTGATTGAAATTTATCCAACTTACCGCCCTTTCTGAGGATGAAACACTTGCACCCGAACACCCGTAGGTGACTTACCTTGGGTGGTCTCCCAAATCGCAGCTCATAAGAGGTCTTATTCTTGAAAGCTCAGAGAAAAATGCGATTGGAAACATAGCAAGAAGAACCAAGTGCTTCAGCCCAATACCACATAGGAGTCCTATGCTCATCGAGCATCGTCCGGCCATCTCAACAAGGGTCCGATTATTGCGCTCAACAACACCATTCTACTGGGGTGTGTGAGGTGAGGAAAACTGATGGTCGAGTCCCAAAGAAGAGCAAAGAGATGCAAAGTGAGCATTTTTGAATTCTGTGCCATTGTCACTGCGGATAGCTCTCATGGCATTCTTAGGTAGCTCACTTTGCAATCTAAAAATCAGATCTCGAACCAAAGGAAAAGCCTCATCCTTACTCTCCAAAAAGAACACCCAAGAGTATCACGACTAGTCATCAACGACTACAACCACATACCACTTCCCTCCCTTCAACCTAACCCGAGCTGGACTAACTGTGTCCATGTGTAAGAGCTCGCCGGGTCGAGTGGTCATGACCTCAGTCATAGGAGGATGGGAAGCGGCAACCATCTTGCCATGCCTGCAAGGATGACAAACCAAATCCTTCTCAAACTTTAGCTTTGGCAATCCTTGGATAAGGTCCATTGAGCTAAGCCTTGCAAGCAAGTCAAAACTCAAATGTCCCAATCTCCTATGCCACTTCCAAAGCTCAGAAGAAGAACCGGCAAGAAGACAACGAGAAGGTCCGGAAGAGATAGAAAAATCCGCACGAAAAACCTTCCTGAAAGGTAAAATCTGGCAAACAAGATCACCATGAGAGTCCAAAATCCGAGACAAATTTGGCTTAAAGCTCACTTCAAAACCGTCTTCAAGGAGTTGCGAAACCGATAGGAGGTTAAAATGCAAATTCGCAAGCAAAGCAACATCCTTGAGGACAAAAGACGAATTGACTCGGATCAACCCTCGGGACACAACCTTACCTTTACTCTTGTCCCCGAATGTAATGTACTCGGTGTGGCGCACGAGGTCGAGGCTGGAGAACCACTTGGCACTTCCGGTCATATGTCGTGAGCATCCGAAATCCACAAGCCAAGTCTCTTCCAGTCCGCCTTCCTACATCAATAAAAATACATAGGGTGAGAAAATGGACCAACACTGGGGTTAGTAAACTGTGAAGGATACCAGTGTTGTCCCACTTGCCCAAAGAATGAGTTAGGAGAAAAACCAAACATCTCCTGCCCCATAGAGGGATAGCGATCACCACGATAGGGAAAACGTGGTCCGCTAGAGAAGGGTGGAGTAAAGCCACCGCCATGAGGCCCGTAGTCATATGAGTCACGACCGGTACCCCGCCGGGCACGACCACCACGTGGTCTCGCCTCCTAAGGCCTAGCACCTTGAGGAATTGTACCTCTAGGCCTAGAAGTATGCCTCTGAACTTCCGGTCCACGCACCCCAACTGGTGGGTGGTACATGTCCCGGTTGTTCAACTCAACCTGCCTCCGATCATCTCTCTTTCTCCTAAAGCAAAACTCAACCAAGTGCCCATCCCGCTCACAATACTCACAATGGTACCTCACCACACTCTTGGTAGGCACTCTCTTATTGGGTTGGGTGGCTCTAGCTTTCTTAGGAAGGGGATCACTAGAGATGTCTGACAGTGTGTCAAGTGGGTTGCGAAGATGGTTCGGTTTGGCAATCCACACTTTCTTCTGTGGAGTGGTTTTGGGTGGCTCCTCAAACACACCATCTCTCACAAGTAACTTGCTAGGGTCGGTAGGCTTATGTGGGGAAAACTTGGTAAACTTGGGAGGTGTGGTGGGTTTCTCACTCATGCTCAAACCACTGCACTCACCGATCTTACCGAACATGCTATCGTCCTTCCCACCTATAGCAAAGCCTACTCCCGTGCTGCTAGCCCTTTTGCATTGGCTAAGCATCATCCCCAACTGCGGCTCTCGGCAAGACACCCAGCTCAAGATGGACCGAAGGTATGTGTTTTCTTCCTCGGTACGCATCTTATCGTGTCTGCACGACGCGATCTCAAGCTCCAAAGGCTAAAAGCGATCCGACTCTCTAGTGCTATCTGAGCTGACCTTCTCTAGCACAACAATCCTAGCATCTCTCTGTGCCAGCTCAGAATAGAAGCCTAAGCAAGACTTGCACGCACCAAGTAAGCTAGGCCTAGCCTTCAGCTCACTGACCTCCTCAAGTAGACTGCCATACTTGTCCTGGAGAGTGACAAGACTAGACATGTGGATGGCACAAGCATCACACTTTACCTCCTCGGTAACCACCACTGACACCTTAGCAAACTCTAGCTCATGCATCGTGCTAAGATACTTAGCCTTGAAATCGTTCCTCTCGCACGCGGCACGCTTGAGAAAAGCATCCTGACTCATCAAGGTGTCGGTCAGAGACTCAATCTCGAGAGAGAGGGACTCGACGGTGGGTGGTACCTTGGGTGTGTCGGAGTCGTAGTCGTAGTCGGGGCCTTCCTTGCTCTTGCTGACATTGCCTTCTTCAATCGCCATGGTGAAAAGCCACTATGCTTGGCGTCGGCGTAGAAGCATAGGCCTTGAACTTGTCCTCAATCTTTCCCTTCGACTCATCATCGCTTGAAGAAGCACCTCCGTCGGAGGAGGCATCAATGTCGCTGAGGGAGGCGAGGAAGGCTCGGTGCTTGGCCTTCACCTTCTCGATCAACTTCTTGGAGGACCTTCGGTGGTAGCCGCCTTTGGGCTTGTGCTTGTCCTCGAAGTGGTGCTCGCGCTTGTCCTTGCGCTTGGTGAAGTCGCCCGCAGCATTCTTGGGGCAGTTTGCGATGAAGTGATCCTCATCACCGCAACGGTAGCACCCCTTGGCTGAGCCACCATGCCGACGGTTCAAATGGTTGTTGTGAAACCGTGAGAACTTGGTGATGACCAAAGCCAGCTCATCATCTCCAAGAGCCTCCACTTGATCCTCTGTCACAGAAATCAAAGACAAAGCGAACAAAGAGTGTGAAGGGTCAGAGGAGGAAGAAGACGTACCGCCGGGGCCAGAAACCAACTCCATAGATGGTTTCTACAAGTTTTCAAGCTTGGCCCGGGTCTGGTAGTCAATCTTCGAGGACTTGAGCTTGCTGAACAGCTCGTCCACGGTCAGGGCATCATAGCCCGGTGACTCCTAAATGGCAGCCACCTTCATCTCCCACACCTTCCGATCAAGAGCATGCAAAAGCTTGATAGCCATCTCATGATCATCATAAGGGAAGTTGGCTCGATTAGCACGCATCTTGTTGACGATAGATTGGAAGCGAGTGAACATCCCGTCAACAGATTCGCCGGCCAACTGAGCAAAGTTCTCATACTCTCTACGGTACGTGTCGAAGAGTCTGGACTTGATCTGAGGGTTGCCCTCATGATATCTCAAGAGTGTTTGCCAGATCTCTCGTGCCATAGTGAGAGTCGAAACCCGCTCAAACTCCGGAAGAGACAAACAAGAGAAGAGAATGCTATGGGCTCTTGCATTAGATGGATGCTGCATAACCTGGGCATCGGTGATCCGAGCCTCAAGAACCACGTAGTTCTCATTCTCACAAATCTCCCAAAACTTCGTGTCAAGCCCTTGGAGGTAAGCGGACATGCGTACCTTCCAATAGGAAAACTTGGTTCCATCGAAGTAAGGAGGTTTACTAGCACCTCGCTCCATGTCGCCTTCACGGATCAAGAACCGTGTAAGGTGGATTGATCCTTAATCGGCTTTGATACCAATTTGAAGGACCGGAAACGGTGACAAGAGGACGGGGGGGTGAATGGGAGCCTCAAATTTCTCTCGAAATATTCGGGCCACTCTTCCCAAAGACAAACCCAACAAGCAAGCTTACTTCACCAGCAAGATCATGACCCTAGAGAGGGTGGATACCTATGGTGAAGACCAAGAGGTACAGCGGATCTTCCGGAAACAAAAAACTCAAACTGAGACACCGATAGTGTGGCTCTCAAACCCTAGAGAGAAGAGAAGAGAGATCACCAAACAATACTTATGAGAACTGGTCTCACAAGTGCTTCATCAAGTTCCATGCGTGATTATGAAACCAACGCAACAAACGGAACTCAATTCGGAGTCCGGACGAGGGAGAAACGACCAAAACAACGACGAAGAAAATCCTGAAAACCTTCCAGGAAGGGCGACGGACGCTGGAGACGGACGCTGGCAGTCGGCGACGGACTGAGTCTGACGGGTGACGGACGCTGGTCCGACGCTCAAAAAACCAGCCCGAAACAGCCCCAGTGACGGATGATCGCAATGGACGCTGTCGTCAGCACTACGTAGCGTCCGGCTCCTCTTGAAATCCTCTTATCTCAAAATCTAGCAACCTGTTGTGGCCCTGATCTTTGCGCTGTAAATTGATACAAGATGATATTGAGATGCACATACGTAAGACAAAACAATAGAATTAAAATGAGACGCGTACGTACCATGCCATCTCCTAATCCTAGTTTTTCGCCAAAGTAGCAAAGCATTGCCCACATTACATAGAACCCGCATTCGTTGTTCCCCGTTGGTTGATCTAGGGTCTTGACCTTCTTCATATACTCCACTCTGAATGTGGCTCCCCATTTCTTTTGCATCTTAGGCTCCACATTTCTCCAATCAGATAACGCCTTCATCCTATGTGACAATGTAAATGAAGTTTGAAGGCTAAGGACATTATTAATTAAAATATCATATGTGATTGAAAAGTGTGGTGATATTGGGTTCACTTACATATTTAGCACTTTGACTAGGGGTTCGATATGTTTAAGTGGCTTCTTTTTTGAGTCCCACACCTCGATTATTGAATTTTTAAGACTTATATCTATGAGGACCTAATGGTTGCTGCAATCATAAAGCTCATGTTATTGAATGATATATCAAGAAAAAAACACTTAAGTAAGGGTCGAGAACACATACTCGCAATTGTAGGTTAGCAGTGCGTTTGTTTTGCGGACTGAGAACATTCTTTCAAACTCTATCTTCAAACTTGCTGAGACATACGGATCTTTGAGACCGGCTTTGCATGTTGTCTCATTTACTAAGATGGGGTCCAAGAAGTCAAAAATGCTATTTCGTTTTTTGAGGCAAAATTTTGCTACAGACCTGCAAAATAAACATGCATGGTTATATTCAAATGCAGATCACGTAGTTTATTATAACGTTGTTAGGGTATGGTACTTACAGAGTCCATAACATCATAATCTACACATCCAGTGAGCGTCGTTGAAAGAGTTGAAAGAGGTCTTCATAATGAATAGTATGCACAACTTCTTCAGGATGATTAAAATGTAAACAGGAAGGGATGCATACTTCAAAGGTCGCTATCTTGTCTTCGCTGCTATTACTGTCTATGATGTAATAATCATGCAACTGTCGCATGTTTGTTGGCAATTTTTTATACTCTTCTTGGCTGGCGACCATAGGCTTGCCTAGTTCAAACTTGCATACAACTTTGGCCTTTTCAAATTCGGTTTTTTCAAAATAGAGATTCTTGGCATCCTTCATGCTTATGTCCAGTTCCGCAGCCAAGTTTTATATCTCTAGCTACTGAAAGGTGTGTATCTCTCTAGATGTTTCTAGATTACCCAGAATTTTGCTTTGCCTTTCAAATTCGCTCTGTTTCTCAGGTATATAAGCCAATCGTTTGTACAAGGCAAGTTTGGCGGCCTTTTTTGCAATCTGAGCTCGTAGAATTTTGTCCTCAGCCGGCGCTAGCTTATGCCTTTTACTAGTCATCTTGGGATCTTTGCCAACCGAAGCTGATGACCTCCTCTTTTGCGAAGTCGAACCTGATCTAGATCTAGACCATCGAGATCCTAGTCCTGAGGACTTTGAAGCTGGTGGAGGAGGAGGAGTCTTCTCCTTTGGCGGTGGAGAAGGAGTCTTCTCCTTTGGCGATGGAGGCGGTGTCGGTGGATCTTGACGAGGAGAGAAACCTCTTCGTGGAGGGGACCGAGATGATTCACTGTCATCATCATCTTCCGAAGATAGCTTGTGACAGAACCGTCCAAATTGTAAGAGATCAAGTACTAAAGTAGCCGAATTAACTACCACTAAGAGCACTTGAGCCCATATAATACTGGTAGTCCGCCGAGTGTCCCGAAAGACCTCAGTTAAATCAACGTCACACCAAGGATCACTAGATTAAGTAAATACAAATCATTAAGCTCAGAGTTTGTGGCGGAATCAATTACATTTGAGTTGACAAATAAATAATACAAGTTTGGGTTCAAAAACCCTTTTTGTAAGACAACATAGCTTTGAAATGATTGAAATAGTATAAGTTGAAATATATTTCTAGCTTAAAACACATCCTCCGACAATAGCATAGAGATGAGAGAATAAAATAGAATCACCGTGCCCACCGGTGGTTAGCCATACCTTCAATAGTATGAGACCTTCACCTGCAACAAGGTGGGATAAACCCTGAGTACTCGAATGTACTCAGCTAGATTTACCCGTCTAACTGAAAATAAAGACTCCAAGGATATGCATGGCCATTTATGTGGATCTGGACAAACTTTGCTTTTGCAGAAACGCGAGAGAGATGAAGTAACTTTAAATATTAGAGAGCAGCCATTTTCCATCCTATTATTCATATCTAAGTTATGCACCTATTCTAGAGCACTCACTTGATCTAATCAAACAATATAATAAAATCATATCATATTTCATTGTCAATATTTTAGTAGAACCATCATAGATGTTGCATGGAGTTGTACCGTGGTGAAGCTCAGCATAATCCCCCACTATCCGGTGGGAGGCGGCGACTCGAATCGATATACAACCAGCTGGCAAGATTACCTTTAACACACACCCACATTTTCCCCGTCGGGTCCATGCATTGGGTTACCGCTCAACACTATCCAGGTAGTATCGCCGCGGGCTCGCATTGGTCCATCCAATTGTAGAAATCAGTTGGCCACCACGGGGCAGGTCGTATCTACAAACTAGAGGGTGCTCACAGCAGATTGAGCGCCGGCCTGGACAGTGTTTACTCGGCTTCGGGGTCGATACTCGCAACGGCCACTATATGAAAGGGCGCATTCGAATATGTAAGAGGACCACCATCGTATACAAACCTATATGACCCAACAGACGGACTGCCCCCAAGTCTAAACCACTTGGTGCCTCTTCCTTCCAGTTGACCGTATTTTCATTACTACCATTGTTTCTTTCCACGATAGCAAAATATAGCCAACCATGATTGGTATTGCCCCCATGGAATAATACAATAAGTATAAATGTAACAATTTATTCTAAGCAGGCTAAGCGGTTGCTTTTACTTTTATTAACAGGATAACAAGGTAGGTAAATTCAATATCAAGGAAGGTAATGCATCAACTGAGATTCAATCAACTCCTGTCACCTAATGCATCACAATATAAAATACTCAAGTAGATTAATTATAAAATGCTGGGAGGCTTAAGGATGCTCCAGGGCTTGCCTGGGACCACACTAGGTTAGTGTTCGTTAGAGGTCACTTGCTTGGCGAGCACCTTCAAAGATACTTCCATCTTCGGACTTCGTCCTTCAACAGCACCTACGGGTTAGCTCCAAGCGTCACGTCCTTCACGTATGTACTTATCGTACCTAAACGACATGCACATGCGTATGTATGAATGCGAGGCAAAGATAACACGAACAACAAATATAACCATTCAACACAAGCACAAGATCATACATGACATACACATAAGTACTTGGAATATTTATCAAAGTATCACTCAAACACAACATAAGCGACAAAAGCACATTTCATTATATACCTAGTTACTTATAACTAGTTAGCTAATTATCACCCAATTTAACATAGAAGATACAAGCACATAGAGCATGATATACTATTAATATAGAGTCACATCATGGCAAGTATTCATCCATTAAACTTAGTTAACACATTAAACTAGCAAGAACAAGTTAAAGTACTAACTTAGATATGCAATTTCGGGACAGCACACCGTAGTCACGGTTTTAGCCATCACTGGAGTTATACTAACCCGATAAACATGATTCTTACATAATTGGAAATATAATTAAGTTGTTTACAACTTTCTTATAAACATGCAAAGATGATTTAATAGTTAAACAACTCGAAATAAAGGAAGAAGACATATCTGTCCAAAAGTGGACAGATTTGGCAACCCTTCTTAAAACTGCTATAAATCAAGATCTAAACATCTTGAAAATGTGAATCTTAACAATATGGAAATCTTATGAAAAGCAGTACAAATTATTCCACATTAGCAATTCATGATTCACAGCTTAACTTAGATCAAAACCACTTTAAAGCAGATCTGTCCAGAGAATAGGGCAGATTCAAGTTGCAACTTAATAAATGCATATCTCTCAAACTGATGGAGATATGGTCAAGGAATTTTAACACAAGATAGGTAGTAATATTATCTACAACTTTGGTGTGCATCATAACAACAGAAAACATCATTTAAAACAGGATAAAATTCATTTACTAAAACTGATGCATGCAGCCAAAACAGTAATATAAATTTTTTTGTTATTTCCATATCTACCAAACCATTCAACATCAGATCCTGAAATTTTAACTAGATAACACACATATCAGTAGCAACTCAAACACAATTTTCTCACAAATCAACTTTTACTGATAAAACATGAAACTAAAGCATGTCATATTATAGATCTAATGCATAGATAACTTCACAAGGATTCCAAAAAGTCCCAAACCACAATCATACGATTTTTCTACGAATTTATATGATTTTTTAAAGTTTCAGCCACACATCTACAAACATGTCCTTATACATCTACAAACAGGTCCTTATGGTACTATTCACATGAGTCACTAAGTACGCAGAGAACCCTCTGAACTTCGTTGAATTCTTGCACGAGGTCCCTGTCGCGATTTGGAACAGGGGAGCCACTGGAGCTCGCTGAGGAGGCCGGTACGGGCGGCGTCGGCGGCCGTGGAGCGCCGGAGCAGCACTGGGAGACCGGCGCGCACCCGCTGGACTGCTCGGCTCGGTCCGAGGCGGACCGTGGCAGCCGGGCCACGCGTGCCGACGGCACGAGACAACGGCGGCGGAGCGGCGTTTGGAGCCGAGGGAGAGGTGTGTGAGGGACAGTGCGAGCTGAGGAAGGTGGTGACACTGGCGGCTGCGTGTGAGGAAGGACGGAGTGAGGGGAACGGCGCGACCACGGAGCTCGGGCCGGCTATGGCGGTTGTGGTCGTGTTCCACGCGAGGGAGAGATGGAGGGGAAAGGAGAGCGAGCAGGGAGTGCCAGAGGGTAGGGAGGAGCTCGGCGTCCTCTCTTGAGGGTGCAGAGGTGCAGCAGCATGCGGCATGGAGGTGGGGGCGCGCTGCCCTGCATGGAGAGCACCTGGTGAGCAGTGTCAGGCCAGGGAGGCCACGCGGCCATTTCGTCGAGCACGTGGCGTGCGTCAAAGTGGCCGGCGTGGGAGGCGATTCTGGGCCACTTCCCGGCCGAATTTAGACCTGCGCCGAATACAAAAGTTGTTCATCTCGAGCTGCTCTGCATTTTCCGTTTAACCACCAAAGGCATTTGAGCAGCGGATTAGCGGTTAATTAAGTTCCAAAGTGCTAGTGTCAACGTATTGACAACGATTACGGAAACTTACAATTAACCACTAAAACTAAGTCAAATGGATCCCAACTTTTTGCAGGGTCTTCTCCAAAACATAGGCTCCAACTTTTATTCTTGGCTCAACTTGAGTTTCTTAACAAAATTTGGAGAACGCGGTTTGCCAACCTAGTTGACACTGCAGTTCAGACTTAGCCAAATTTTAACTCCTGAAAACAGCAGCAGATTCAGTTTCGGAGCCTCCATTTGACAAGCTTGGAGGGAGATTCAGGACTAGGTCGTTAAACAAAGTTTGTTTTACACATTTTGATCTGCCACTTTTCTTGAAAGACCATCCTCATATCTTGTACCGAAAATGAATTCCCATCTTGATCAAAGTATCATAAGAGCAACCTTAAATTGGGGTTTTGAGCCGATTGAGGTATTTTCTCTAGTTTTGCTCAACACAAACCCTTCATAACTTTTGTTGTAGAATTCATCTGGAGTATTTCGGGCAATGTTGGAAGACTTGGTTGAACTCGTATAAGTATATCCGCTTCATAAAGTGATCCGGGTAATTATAAAAGTTGTCATTCCATGTGATGGTTATATTCCAAAGTTTGCGGAACTTCTCCAATGGTTCATATAGATGGAAATAGAGATAAGGCATGTACCATAAATACCTTCTCATAATTTCCTGATATATGAACTATAGTCTCTGATTTCCTTCTGATCTGAGTTCATTAGGCTTAATCACTTTTTAGCCCGTGATTAAAAATCTGCGGATGTTACATAGTTGCTCGTCTAGCTTGATGAAGCGTTTGCGCCAGGCGACATGAGTGCCCAAGTTGTGAACTAGACGCGGCCTTTCTTCCTCCACTGGGAAATCAATATGTATCTTATTGTACTTCTTGTCCAAGATCTTATCAATGCTGACCCTGGCATACCCGAGTGGCACTGGCTTGCCATGAATGACGTTCTCTCCTCTAGGAAATGCTTTTCCGACCGCCACCTTGTCTTTGGTCCACTGCTGACGGATGTACAACCTGACATTCACAGGTTCTGTTATGTCGTCCACCGGATGAGGAGCATTGACCTCTTCTTCGTCAGGCATAAGGGTTGAGCCACAGCTACTGCGGCCCTTGCCGGGCACTGGGCTATTCAAAGCCGGGATTGCATGCGGCCCTTGACTCGAACACATGGTTTGTATAGCGCTCGCCACTTGAGCAGCTATCCGTGCTTCCATGCTCTGTTCTAGCTCCTCTCGCATCCTTTGGAACTCCTCTTCTCTTTGCGTTCTAGCCCTGACCCGGCTCCTATAGGAAGCAGATTCACCTTCAAATGCTTTCTCCCAAGGAATTATCGTGGCTCCTCTAGTGCGACCGAGGTGCTCCTTGGTTCCAAGTGCTTGCGTGAGCACGTCATTTTCTCTATCCGACCTGCGGTCCCCTCTATGCACTTCCTCAGTGATCGTGGAAATCTTCTGGAGGAGATCGGTGACGGGTTCCGCGCTGGCGGAAAGGCTCCCATCATATTGTATCGTGCCCCCTTGCGAGTAGGTAGTTCACTGATCTGGGCTGCCAATCGCTTGTCTGAGGCGTAACACCGCTCTGCTCTAGTGCTTCGACTTGGGCATCCCAATCCGGAATCTTCCTTACATACCCACGCGATCCTAGGCGGTGAGGATTATTTGACCTGAGCGAGTTTTCTTTGTTTCTTTCGCTTGATGCCTTGGCCTCTTCGGATAGCTTGTAAGCCTTGAACTCCTCCCAGAAGTCCCTCTGCTTGCTGAATTCACCTCCCGCAAAATTCGGTTCTCTTCTTGAAATTCTTGAAGGAGTGACCCATGATTTCCTTGGCCCTCTTCTTGACTGTCGCTTCATCACAATCATTAGGGAAAGTGAAATACCCTCTGAGCTTGTTCCAAACTAGTTCCTTATCCACTTCTGGAACCCTCCACGGGTCTTGCTCACTACCATTCCACTTCCTGTATTTGATCGGGATGAAGTCCATTACAAGTGGCCCGATGGTACTCTTGTATGGGTCCAATGCTTTAATAGGCTCTACCGGCTCCCCTAGTTGGTCGAACTGAGAGATGTGCCAGTGTCTAGTTGTCTGAGGGAGCTTGGTTGCACCACGCTTAGTCCTTCTAGAACTCTCACCAGTACTTGGACCTTCCGGCGGAACCTGCTTCAAAATTTATGAATAAGTCCCCATCAAACTTTTCTAGCTATATCTACCGTGTTTTTAGGTATTACCTAAGTTATTACGTCGTCTCCTTGACCCTCTTCTAGGTTTAGCATATGGCTAGGGCTCCAAGGTCTTTGATCCCCTTGCTAGTTGTCATCACTAGTTCCTTGGTCATCGGCTTCGGTCGCAGGGCGACGGGTGGTGAATCGAGGCTTAATTGTCATGTTTCTGGACATGAATTTCGATTATATAGATAAGTATATGGACAAGTCATGCATATATCTTTCTCTATACAAGCATAAGTGTATCATATATACAAGCATAAGTGAATCATATATACAAGCATAGGATGACATATATCTTTCTCTATCTCTCAAAATCAATATATAGCATAGGATGACATATATATCTCTTTCTATCTCTATCTATCTAATCTCTCTATAACTCTCTAATGTCTAATCTCTATATATCTATCTCTCTATCTCATATATACAAGCCTCTATCTCTCTCTAACTCTCTAACTCTCTAAACTCTCTAACTCTCTAACTCTCTAACTCTCTAAACTCTCTAACTCTCTATCTCTCTATATCTCTAACTATCTAAAGCCATGTAGTATATATGATATTAAATTTTCCATCTAACTCTCTATCTCTCTATATCTCTCTCTCTATCTCTCAAGCATAAGTGAATCATCATATATACAAGCATAAGTGAATCATATATACAAGCATAAGAAAGATATATATCTCTTTCTCTATCTCTCTCTCTATCTTTCTCTCTATATTGATCTAAGCTATTTTTCTCTATATCTCTCTATATCTATATAGAAAAGTAACAAGATTAGTCATGAAATTTTCCATCTCTCTCTATCTCTCTATCCTACCTCCTATCTTACTATATCTATCTATCTCTCTCTATCTCTCCCTCTTATCCTCTTCTATCTCTCTCTATCTCTCCCTCCTTGCCTTTCTCTCCCTCCATCCTCTCCCCCCTTCCCTTTCTCACCCTCTACACTCTACTCATCTATATCCATGCCAAGCAAGCAAGAAAAAACACTCTGAATCCATTTTGACATTTCGTCGAACACCTTTGGTGTGTGGACCTGGAGCTCACCACTTGGAGGTTCGGGCTAGATTCTGAGCTCCTCCACGCGCGCTCCTATGCTCCGGGCGGCGTGTGCTCCTGCTCCTGTGCTCTCCTGTGGCGTGGATGTGGTGGCCGGCGATGTCGTGGCGCGGCTGGCGTCGAGCGGCGGCGTCAGTCAGTGGCGAGCGTCGGGATGGTGGCGGCCGGCTGGAGCGGCGGCGAGCTTGCGCTGCGGCAGGCTGGAGCGCGGGCGGGATGGAGCGACAGCGGGGAGAGCCTCCTGCGGCGTCGAGCGGCGACATCGGGCAGTGGTGAGAGTCTCAAACGGTTAAGTGTGGAAGGGCGCGAGTCTGAATATTTCAGACCACGCCCTTTCCTTATATAGTCTGCCTCATCACTGCCGGTTCCTATTACAATCCGACAGTAATGTCCCCTATCACTGCTGGTTTGTACTAGGAACCGGCAGTGATGAGGGCACATCAGTGCCGGTTTCTGTAAACCGGCAGTGATTGGGGAGGCATCACTACCGGTTGATAGATAGAACCGGCAGTGATAGAGGCACATCACTGCCGGTTCCTCTATAACCGGCAGTGATGTGTGTATTTTTTTAAATCTGCCTTTTGCTTTAGAATTCAAATTACTCCTGATT
Organism: Microstegium vimineum; assembly: GCA_022036555.1. NCBI lineage: Eukaryota > Viridiplantae > Streptophyta > Magnoliopsida > Poales > Poaceae > Microstegium > Microstegium vimineum. Next base: position 35,334,273 of record CM039135.1, read on the forward strand.
TTTTACTAAAACTTGAAAAACTCCAAACATATAAGTTGCATAATTTTTAATTCTCTACAACTTTTGCTGAAGAAGCATATTCAAATTATTTATAGTTTTTGAATTCCATTTTGAATTTAAATAAGGGTTTAAAATTCAATTACCCCCTTTGTAATTACTCGAAAACTTTGAATAGAAGGTTAAAATCTTCCAACATAGCTTTTTCTAGTTTAGAGAAGCTCTACATTATTGCTTATACACTCAAGGTCTAATTCTTTATAGTTTTTGAATTCCCTTTTGATTTTGAATAAGGGTTTAAAATTCAATTACCCCCTTTGTAATTACTCAAAACATTTGAATAGAAGTTGAAAATCTTCCAACATAGCTTTTTCTAGTTTAGAGGAGCTCTACATTATTGCTTATACACTCAAGGTCTAATTCTTTATAGTTTTTGAATTCCCTTTTGATTTTGAATAAGGGTTTAAAATTCAATTACCCCTTTTCTAATTACTCAAAAAATTTGAATAGAAGTTGAAAATCTTCCAACATAGCTTTTTCTAGTTTAGAGGAGCTCTACATTATTGCTTATACACTCAAGGTCTAATTCTTTATAGTTTTTGAATTCCCTTTTGATTTTGAATAAGGGTTTAAAATTCAATTACCCCCTTTGTAATTACTCAAAAAATTTGAATAGAAGTTGAAAATCTTCAAACATAGCTTTTGCTAGTTTTGAGGAGCTCTACATTAATGCTTATACACGCAAGGTCTAATTCTTTATAGTTTTTGAATTCCTTTTGACATGGCATACATCAATCAACAACGTGGTACAACTCATCAATCTACAACTTCATATGATCTCAAATTCGATGCAAATTACTAAAACAACATTTCATTAAGGATTACATAGTTTATGATACTCTAACAATTCACGGTGTAGGCACGATGATGGCCTCATCGTGATCACTCCGGAGGTAAGCAGGTTCGTCACCCTCTTCAAGGACATGTAGAGTAACGTCCGCCCCAAAAGGAGCCATTTCTTCATAACCTTTGTAGTCTTCTTCGTCTATCACTCCGTCGACACCGACAATCTTCCTTTTGCCTTGCAATACTACATGTCGTCTTCCATTTGTATTGTTATCCCTTGCATAGAAGATTTGCAAAACATCCTTTGCAAGGACGAAGGGGTCATCTTTGTATGCGGTCTTGGATAGATCAACGGTAGTGAACCTATCCATGTCGGTGTTGATTTCATTCAGCCGGACCCACAGACAATGGAAAAGAGCAACATTCAACTGATGTCCATAGTCTAGCTCACATATCTCATCTATGAAACCATAGTATGTTTCCACCACCGTGTCGTACTCATCGTGGGCGTCGAAACGAACACCACTATTTTGGTTGGTGCTCTTTCCGTCCTGTTTTTTGTGTAAAATGTAAAACCATTTATTTGATATCCTTGGTACATCATTAGCGTAGTTGAAGGTCCCGGGGCTAAGAGATCTAGCTGACATCCCGTCACCATTCCTAGCCTTTGGCGTCGAAACCACTCACCGAATTCCTCCTTATGTTTTTTCTCAAGCCAAGCCTGTGACCTACCGATGTGCTTCCTTTGCAGTAACTGTTTGTGCTCATCAATGTATGTCATCACACCATCGTCCTGCTGGAGAACAGTGAAGTGTGCTTGTATGAAGGAGACCACTTTGTCTATTTTGACAGCTTTCTCACCTATTGTTCCTTTGCCCCCTAGTCTTCCATCATGATGAGATACTGGAACTCTGACCCGCTTGATGTCTAGATAATATGTGGAGAACTCAATAGCCTCTTATGTTGACCATCCTTCTATCATGCTCCCTTCTAGTCTGAATTTATTCCGAACATACCGTCTAAAAACTTTCATGAGCCTCTCGAAAGGAAACATCTGGTGTAGGTACATTGGGCCAAGGGCTTTTATTTGATCCACAAGATGAACAAGTAGATGCAGTGAAATGTCGAAGTAAGTTGGTGGGAAATGCATCTCAAGCCTGCATATAATCTCGGCTATCTCCTGCTTCAGGCGGTCTAGCCTGCCCACTTCAATGACCTTTTCAGAGATCGCGTTGAAGAACGAACACAACTTTATGATTGGAGCGCGGACCTTGTCAGGGAGGCTACCTCGCAGGGCAACTAGGAGCAGCTGAGTCATTATGACATGACAGTCGTGGGCCTTCATAGAACCATAGTTAAACTTAAGTTCTCTCATGTTATTAGCCTCCTCGAGTTCCCACAGTAGCCACTCGGTACTTTGAGATTGTTGAAGAAAGAAATAAGCATTTCTTTTTCCTCCTTTTTCAGTGTCCATGATGCCACCGGAAGTTTCAAGTGACCATTCTCAAGAGTTACTGGGTTCAACTCCTTCCTAAGGCCCAGGTGTTGCATGTCCAAGCGTGTCGCGAGAGAATCCTTGCTTGTTCCCCCGTTGTTCATCAACGTGTTAAGTGTGTTACCGCACACGTTTTTAGTTATGTGCATTGGATCAAGACAGTGACGTACACTCAAAAGTTGCCGGTAAGGTAGTTTCCAGAAGATTGATTTTTTCTTCTAGATACTATCGGTTGGCGCTGCTACTGCCCCGTCCCCCTTCCCAAGGACAACATTTGTGAGTCTGCTTAATTGTTGAACCAGCTGTTTCCCATCTCGATACTTTGGAGGTCCACGTTTCTCAGTAGTCCCATTAAAATCTTTTGCATTCCTACGGTAAGGGTGATCACGACGTAGGAACCTATGGTGTCCCATGTAGACCATCTTCCTGTTTTCTGGTAGATGTGTAGCATCAGTCTCGTCCAATCACTCGATACACCCACTGTATCCTTTTGTCTTCTCTCCAGACAAGGAACCTCGCCCTGGTAGGTCAGTGATCGTAGCGATAAGTACAACCTTTACCCTTACATGTTCTTTTTTGTACTCATCCCAGACATCCTTCACACCCGTCTCCCACATCTGTAGTAGTTCATCGATCACTGGTTGTAGAAGCACATCAATATCATTACCAGGTTGTCTTAGTCCTTGGATTAGTAATGACATCTGGATGTATGACTGTTTCATACAAAGCCAGGGTGGATTGGTTCTCACCTGGTCAAACGGGTTCATCACCATCCGTGCTCAAAGCAAACCACAAATTCTTTACCTCTCCACCGATGTTCTTATAGAACATAGTGTTGATAGTCCTCCAGTCCGACCCATCGGCGGGGTGTCTCATCATTGAATCTTTCTTTCGCTCTTCGTCGTGCCAACGCAATAGCTTGGCTGACTTCTAATTTACAAACAACCTATGCACTCGTGGAGCTATAGGAAAGTACACCACGGACTTTATTGGCCCTCCTCTGGTCTTGCTTCTATCATTTGATGGCCCTTGCTTGTATCAGGGAGTTTTACACTTGGGACATGCATCTAAATCTTTGTATTTCTCTCCACGGTACAATATGCAGTCGTTGAAACACGCGTGGATTTTCTCAACATCGAGGCCAATTGGGCAAATCATTTGCTTTGCAAGGTAAGTCTTTTCTGCTAACTCGGCCTCCGGGAACAGTTTATGTAGTATAACTAACAAGTTATTGAAGCCTTTATCACTCAACCCATTCGTTGATTTGAAGTCCAATAGCATGATGTTGGCTTCCAGTTTGCTTATTGGGCAGCACGGAAACAATGGTGTTTTTGCATCTTTTCTCATCATCTCCAGTTTTTTTAACTGTGAAGCACTAAGGAATCCCCCATGCACATCATGTAGAAGCTGTGAAATGCCATCATTTTCCTCAGTGTCGTCAGCTAATGTATTCATAAACACATCATCATTGGTAGGCACATGTTCTGTGTACTCATGAACATGCAATAATGCATTCAGGGATACACTAGACATGGGCACATCATCATTAACATTTTCACCAACCTCCTCATGCAAAGTCCAAATCGTGTAGTTTCTCATGAACCCTTTTGTGATCAAGTGCAAACGTATATGCTCCATGTCGCCCCATTTTCTCGTATTCTTGCAGTCTTTGCATGGACATAATACAAGATGTGAGTCCCCAGCATTGGCTCTAGCTCCCTTGATGAAATCGTCGATGCCCGTCAAGTATCGTGGGTCTGTACGTGACAAATCGTACATTCACCCTCGAGCCATGTCTGCACTGATAAAATGGACAGAGCAGAGAAAACATAGGAACATATTAATAGGAGCATTTTTTAACAATATTCTTTTCTTTATAATTTGAATTTGGTCGCGCTATAAAAAGTGAGACAACAAAATAGGTGGATGCATGGAGTATTAAATGTGAGTATTAAATGCATGCATGGAGTATTAAATGTAAGTATTAAATGCATGCATGCATGAAGTATTAAATGTAAGTAATAAATACCGAATCTATTCCACATCCCATGAAATCTTTAATACATGCGTGGAGTATTAAATGTAAGTAATAAATATAACTAATTACATTTTTTATCCATAATTTTTGAGACGAATCTTTCGAACCTAGCTACTCAATGATTATACAATAATTATCCAATAAAAACAAAGTGCTACAATTTTTCTAAATACTTTTGGATCTAAAAGGTACAAAAAAATTGACACAAATTGCAACATCTCTCTTCTTGATCATGAAAACTAGCATAGCTCTAAACTATAGATTTACACACACAAACAATGTAAACCAACAATTCTAAAGAATTATGCTTGTTACTAACCAAGAGCAAGAAGATATGAGGATCCAAGAGTGAAGAGGAGCCAACAATGGAGTTCAAGAAATCCACCAGCCGCAACAATGGAGAGAGGAGTTCCTGTTCAAGCACTGTTGGGGCAGAGGAGGGTGTGTGCTTTATACTGTACAACTTTTCACTGCCGGTTGGAGCCACGAACCGGCAGTGAAACACCACACCACTGCCGGTTGGTGGCTTGAACCGGCAGTGATAGGGCCGAGAGGCATCACTACCAGTTCAAGCCACGAACCGGCAGTGATGTGGTGTTTCACTGCCGGTTCGGCCCCTGCTCTCAATAATTTGGGCCGGTTGGAGCCACGAACCGGCAGTGAACACCACATCACTGCCGGTTCGTGGCTTGAACTGGCAGTGATAGGGCCGCATCACTGCCAGTTCAAGCCACGAACCGGCAGTGATGTGGTGTTTCACTGCCGGTTCGGCCCCTGCTCTCAATAATTGAGAGCCTGTCAGAGGAAGAATGAAGAGGCATCATTGCCGGCCCAAACAAAACCGACAATGATTGTCGTTTCTGTAGTAGTGGATGACCAGCGTTGAGCACACTACTAGTGGGGGAACGTGATGGCGCTACGTGCAATCTTCGTCCTGCATCCGCACTCCACAAGCAAATCTAACTGGTCCCTTTCCCCTTTGCTGTGATTCCCAAAAAATCGGATTTAGGCCTACATCTCCCATTCAAAGAAGAGGATCATGAGGTATTACCCTTACCCTGCTCTAAAAGTGCACGTGGATTTTTTTTTTTTTTGCAATATGTTCTGGCTGGCCTCCAACATCTCTGCTGATAGGTCGTACGTCCCAATCTGAAGCCCTGGTGTCCTGCACTAGATCCATTTTGTCACCCCATTTGGTTCGATCTGGTTGACGATGCTTCCCTCCATCCGATGAACATCCTGTAAGGAGTACTCCCTGCAATCACTAATTTCAGTTTCAATCCTTGCTCAGTTAATTAATTCGTTCATGCATGTGTGGTAAACTGGTAATTACAGCAACCTTATACAGTCACCGTAGCTGTCTATAATTGAGTAGCAGGTTAGAGTCCTAGCTAGCAGTATATAGAGATGGGGGCAAATGGTCTAATTGGTCATGTATCTCAATTCCTTAATTTTTCCTTCCCAAGTATCCTTTGTAGATGTTTTGTTATTAAATTACTGAAATTTCATCTTCATTATTTATTGTGGATGCAGATCAGTAGATGGATTTAATTTAAGTAAATGGTTAATCGTGCCATGAATTCTGTGAATGATCAATATTGCTGTACAAATCAGATGGTCAGTTTTGGACCTTCATCATGTTGCTGTGCTTTCCATGCCCATGGTGTTTGCTAAAACGCCAAGGTTTTGTATCAGAATAAAGTTGTACAACCTTTTCTTTCTATTCTAGACTATATATAATACTCAATCTTTCAGTAGTGGATCTGTGACAATCGTGTAAAGGACTAGACAATTTGCCGATCTGTTCTTGCATTCTGAATGGATTTGATTAACAATATTGACAAATATCTACATGTATTCCTTTCTTTTTCTCACTTCACCCATCAGAATTTTTCTCATCGCATTGATCTGAATTCTCTAAATTCTGACAGTAGTGTCATTATTAGTAAAGTAGTGGATTTGTGCCAATCGTGTAAAGGACTAGACAATACAATTTGTCTACACAAAAAGGTTACAGTAAATGTTCTCACTTTAGGTGAAATTTCTACTATCAAGTTTTCAAGTAGAGACCAATACCTTCTGTTAGTTGAATCAAATGTCATTTTCTTTCGGTGTCCATTGTTGATCATGGTGTTGCATAATGAAACCTAAATTTTTTTTTCTATTATTGTCACTGTATTTTTCATAGAAATATATAACTTCGATATTGCTTTGATACTTCTTCGCATGAGCTAAGAACAGTCCATAATTGGATTAAGGAAAAAAGTGGTGTCCTTTAGCCTAAAAGGCCCTATTTGGAAGCACCCAATTATAGTTTAGCTAGTTAAAATTTCAGAGCTAAACTTTATGTCGGTGTCTAAAATGGCGGGGTCTAGACGGCCAACGAGTAAATTTCTAAGCGTGTCGGAGTTCGGATGGTTGCGCTCGGAGAACACAGAGGTTTATACTGGTTCAGGCACGAACGCCCTACGTTCAGTGTGTTGCGGGGTCGTATTACCGAGCGCGGAGTGCTCGTAGAGGGGAGCTACAAGCTTTGGTGAGAGAGGGAAGCGCCTTTTCAGGTCTCGTGCGTATGAGGTTCTTGGTTCTGGTGTCTGCTCGCGTGTGTGCGAGTTTGAGTGTGTGTGAATTAGTGTTCCAAGTCGAGAGAGCCAGATTGGGGGTTCATTCCCTCCCTTTATACGTAGGGAGAGACGGAGGAGTACAGTAGAGAGAGAGGGAGTGATCGTGGGCCCGACTTGGGCTGCTGCCGAGGGAGGGCTTTGTCTTCATCCTGTCTTCCTTCCTGAGGAAGATTGCGCCAGTAGACACATGTTCAAGTCATGTTCGTCCTTATCGCGCTGTAGCCATGTATTCCGTGACCGGGAACTCCATTGTTCCCTTACCAGGGCATGGGAGGAGGTCGGTCGCACAGGGCCTGGCACCCCCGCGTTCCATCGTACAGGGATGATGACGCCCTAATCCCTGTTGGGGTGTCCGTCGGAGACATGGCGTGGATGTAACGCGCAGAAGTCGTTGGTTAGGCAGCACAGGACCTTGTACCTCAGGGTGGACAGAGGCTGGCATGGCGATTCATGCTTTAAGCCCCATGCCTGAGGACGGAGGAGACTGTGGACCTTTTGACTATATGGGCTAGGGCACCCTAGGCTGTGGATGGCGATGAGATCCCCGAGGGCGAGGGATGTCACAGATGACGTTCGCTGGGCTCGGACGGGGCGGAAGAGCCCCCGAGGGTAGATGACGTCACGGGCGACGTCACCTAGACTCGGGCGAGGCAGAGGAGCCCCCGAGGGTTGATGACGTCTCAGATGACGCTGCCTTGGCTCGAGCGAGGCGGAAGAGCCCCCAAGGGTCGATGACGTCTCGGATGACGCCACCTTGTCTCGGGCGAGGCGGAAGAGCCCCCGAGGGTTGATGACGTCTCGGATGACGCCACCTTGGCTCGGTTGAGGCGGAAAAGCCCCCGAGGGTCGATGACGTCTCGGATGACGCCACCTTGGCTCAGGCGAGGCGGAGGAGCCCCCGAGGGTCGATGACGTCTCGGATGACCCCACTTTGGCTCGGGCGAGGCGGAGCAGCCCCTGAGGGTTGATTTTGTTTTTGTGGAGCCTGGTAAATTGGGTACCCTATTTCCTCCTAAGGGCTTAATCGGAAACCTTGCATAGTGTTTGACCCTTCGCCTCCCTTTTGAGGCGGGGAGGGAGTGACCTGCTCTGTACGTCAGAGCCAGAGCTCTGGCTGCACACCAGTCCTGCTGCAGGTTGCACTGTTGGCCTCGGGCCGGTGCGTCTTGAGACGACGAGTCGGCCCTGTGCCGTGTTGTCCCTTCGGCCTGTACGGTGGATTGACCAGTTGGAGATATGTTTGTCGGATTCCAGGGTCTCACTGCGCCCCTTTTCCCCCTCCTATGCCCCAAAAGTGGACGTGCCGTGTCTTCCCCGTTCGAGGAGTGGCGCCAGAGCGCCACTTGCCCTGCGAGTAAGACTCCGGACGGCGCGCCCTGAGCCCGCCCTCTGTTTGGCCATTTATGGCCCCGCTGCACCCTCTTGAAGTGGGTGCTTCGGTACAGTGCGGTGTGGTTGGGAGGCGGACGCTGTAGCCCCACGGGCCTACCGACGCGTGGATGCCCTGGCGTGCTATAAATAGTGGTGGCCACCTGCAGAGAGATTCACATCCACACAGTACGGCATGTCCCAGATCCTTCCTCCGAGGCCTCGTCGGAGAGTCCCTTGAGTCGGCCTGGTGGGTGGCATTTTGAGAGCAGCACCGGATTCAGAGGAAGTTCTGCATTGGGGGTGCATATGTCCCCTTTCGCTCTGTGGCAGGATTGAGAGGAAGCTTGGCGAAATGCGCATAGCTCCCCCTTATCATAACCACTGGTAGAGCGGAAGGTTATGACCACCCCCTGCACGGATCGCTCCCTGGGATGAAGGGCGTAGGATCCATCCCTTTTGTGGAATGGCCCCCACCCTTTGCCCCGGGGGAGTTGATGACGTGCTACCCCTCTCCCGAGGGCAACCAAGGATGTGCCTACTAGGAAAGTCGCAGCAGTTCACCTGCGTGACCCCAGTGATGACGCATCCTTGGCTATTGGTTGATGGCGCTGCCGCCGTTAGCGTGGTTGGCGGGCTCAGAGCTGTCCAAGCATGGCGGGCTCAGTGCTGCCTAAAGGCGGAGTCCTTGATCATGGAGCAGCTGGGGCGACATAGCCGTAAAGTGCCGAACTAACTCCGAAGGGAGGGCGCGGCCTGGGGCGTTCTGAAGACGAGGCGGCGGCTGCTCTCCCGCAACCGCAGCACGCCCGACCAAAGTGACCCATGGGCCGTGACGCCACCGTCCGACGTGTTCTTGTATATCAGGCAGATGTTTCCCGGGCCTCGTGGTTGGGTTACCTAACCTTGATATATGGCTGCGTCGGTCGGTGGCGTGGTAGCTAAAGTGGGTGCCCTGCGGGCACCCTTAGTTTTTGACCTGTTGGCCTGGGATTTCCCTTCAGTCCATTTTTTTGTGTTTTTGGTGTCTGATGATTGGGTCTTATCCCTTATGGCTCTTAGAGAGCATGTATCCCCTGCAAGAGTTAATATTTGAATATATCCAAAAAAGAGAGGGTGTTTGTGTTTACCTATATGGACCTCCGACGCGTGAGGCTTGCCCCGTGGTGTGACGCCAGCCCCCGAGTCTTTACTCAGTGTAAAGAAAATCGTCTCGGTTCTGTGTCGTCTTTTTTATTCGTTCTCCGCGCATCCCTTCGCGGGAAGGGGGAATCTCAGCCAAACCATGCTATCCTCAAAGCGGACGAACCTTGGTTGCTCGTCGAGTTACTATCGGGCAAATTTGAGTGGGGTGCTCGGTTCCCGTTCGCTAGGGTCCCGGCTTGCGGCCAAAGTCGTGGCTCACCCCAAATCGGTTTCATTTAGTAGCCGGGTCCGTTCGATGGGTCCCGGGGCCTGCTGCCTTCCTTCGGTAGGAATACCATGAACCAATCATCCATGGAGATGGACTCAAATACGAAATCTGGGAATGGCCTTGGCATCCGATTGCCAGGCTAATGACCGCTAGCGTGTCCATTCCCAGTTCGCCCCTCCCTCTATTGTCTTGAGACGACCGTTTCGAACCCTGGTGGGTCGGCCTTCGTATCTCTAGATCGTAGTGGGCCGTCGGGGCGTCTATAGCCCTTATCCCTTTTGCTTACCTGGGCCCATGGGCCGTCGCCGCTCGTTGCGCCACGTGCGCACCCTCCGACCTTTGCGAGTCGGTCGCGTCAGGAGTTCTCCCGAGACGCGCTCGCGCTCGGGAGGCACATGCCTTGGCTAGGGACGCGTGTGTGAAATCTATGCACGCGCCATCGTAGGCCCGGGGTGGATCCTATAATGATAATGGATACGGGTATACGAATCAGAACGAGGAAGAAAAAACGAGTGGGAACAGTTACCTGCCACAACACGAGCAGCTCCCGATATTCCTGCGAACAGTGGAAAGCGAAGTGGTCGAGCGGACGCATTTAATGCGGCTCAGATGGTGGGCCCGAGGCGTGGTGTGTAGACTTAACGGGGTGACGGTCCGCCTTCCAGGTTCCTAAAATATCCGAGTGCCGCGTCGTCATCCCCCGCGTTTGTACTACTTGCCCTCTTCGTCTCCTGCCCCCACTCGAGCCGCCTCCACTTGCACCTAGGGTTTGCGCCTCCACTCGGGAGCAGGCACTTGAGCTGGTGCGAGAGGGGCTACTGCGCCCCGAGCATTGCACTGGTGGTGTTGTCGAGTGGATCGTCCCCACCGGTGCCAACGTCCTGGCACCGCCTAAGGGGTACGTGGTTTCCTTCCTCCAGTTCCACGAGCGCGGGTTCGGGATCCCTCCGACTCGCTTCCTGCGGGGGGTTCTTAACCATTACGGGATTGAGCTTCATAACCTCAATCCCAACTCCATTCTTCACCTCGCGGCCTTTGCGGCCATGTCGGAGGGAATGCTGGGGGTGGAGCCGGATTTCGTGTTGTGGAAGCATTTCTTCAAGGCGACGGTGTTCCTTGCCAAGTCCGGCGGCGCGAGATCGGTGGCGTCCTGCGGGGGGTGCGTGCTTAGCCTCCGCTCCTCCACCCTGGCGTCCTATATGCCAGCGTGAGCGACTTCGTCGAACCGGGGGTGGCACTCGTAGTGGTTCTACATCCGGAACCACCCTGAGGTGCCGCTCCCGGTTTTCACAGGCCTGCGCTTCAGGAAGGAGCCTCCCCGCTGGCATCACGGATGACCCCATGCGAGCTCGCTAGGATACAGCCCTACCTCCAGAGCCTGACCGAGCTCTAGAAGCATGGGCTGAACCTCACAGGGGTCGTCGCGCAGTTCCTTCGGCGCCGGGTCCTCCCGCTAATGGTGCGGATGCTCCTGCTGAACGACATGGTGCCCGGAGCACCGCGCGAAGGGACCGCCATGGCGGCCGAAGAGTTGAGCTTCGACCGCACGGTCATGATTATGGGGGGGCTGCTGGGGAACACGTTCACCCCCGACGACATCGGGCGCTGCCCTCCGATGCGCCCGGATTCCGTGTCCGTCGATCTGGTGGGTGCCGACGGCGTGGTGTTTATTTTCTCTTTTGCGTTGCCTTCTCTTGCCGTTAATGTCCCACGAGTCTTTGGTCTTTTCCCCGTAGGGGCCCCGCTCGTCGGTGCGTCACGTGGTCACCCCCCTTCCCGTTCTGCCAGCACAGCGGTTGGCGAACAGAGAGTGGAACACGCGGCAGCGAGCGGATGCTGTCGACAGGAAGAGGAGGAAGGCCGAAAGGACGCTGAGGTGCACAGAGCTGGAACAACGGCGGGCTAGACAGCGCAGCGCTAGCGAACCGGTGGAGGAGTCCCCTACTGAGTCGGACGAAGGCAGTGGGGACTCCAGTGGGGACGACGGCGGTGATGATGATGACGACGAGGACGGGCGTCCTGGACCTGAGGTGGTGCCAGCCCCACTGGCGGCCGGAACGCTGCGCTACCCCGTGGGGTCTGCGCCGGCAGCTGAGGCGCTCCCGGCTCGAACGCTCGGTGCGCCCCTGGCCCCAGGGGGTTCCGGGAGTAGCGTTGCTGGAGACACCCCGGTGACTCCCTGCTCTGCCACATCAGGGGTCGAACAGAGCGGGAGTTCGAGCGCCGCCGGCCGCAGTGGGGTGGAGCCGAAGCGGAAACGCATCTTCTCCGATGGGTGAGTTTGTGACGCTTGACGTCTTCCTCTGCCCTGTCGGTAGGGAAAAGATTGCCCGTGATTTGCGATGACCGTATCGAATGTTTCAGGACCGCCGGTGGCTCTGCGTATGCGGGATGGAAGAGACTGCACCGGGGTGTGCCGTCTGCCGGGGAGGGGCAGACCGTCGCCTCCCCGGTTGCTAAGCTAGCGAACGCCGCCGGGACCGGAACTGGACCTACCCCCACCAACTCCGTTGGAGGGACGGCACCAGCCCCCGCGAACGTCGGCCCTGAGGCTACTACGCCGCCTACTCCCCCGGTCGTGGTAGTCGTCGATGACTCCGGGGAAAAGGGCGGTCTAGGTGAGCCCATGGTTTTTGATGCCGAGGAGACCCCGCCGTCTGAGGCGCCGGAAGACGCAACGACGGCGATCGTGACGGGAATAGTCGCGCGGGGACGGCGCCGACCTGGTGGGTGCGGTTGCCGGCATTGTCACCGCCCTGCTTGAGGACAGGGTGGCTGGCACGAGTGAGGCGGAGCCCCTGGGCAGCCCCCTTCCTCCCAACATGCGGGCCCGGGGCACCGTGGGTCCCCCGTCCTTCTCCGAAGGGGAGGTGGCTGTTGCCCGGGCATCGAAGGCCGTCTTCTCCCAGTCCAGCGCGACTTCACCAGGCGAGACGGCCGAGGTTATAAGAGAAGATGCCCCCAGGGCCCTGTGTCTCCTACGTCCTGACCGTCGCACCTTCGGGGACGGCGACCAGCTCATTTCGGCTGACCAGGGGATTCTGGGGTCCCCTGTGTTCACGTTGGATGACCGACGCAAGCTTCACCATTGGAATCGGGTGGCGGGTGCCCGTCAGGAGCTTGGCTTCCGAGTCACGCGGTACCTGGAGCAGATCCAGAGGGCCGTCGCGTCGTTCAACGAGAACTTCTCGCATCACGGCAATGTGAGCGATCGTTTTGTTCGCGGATGTTGTTTGTTCCTACTTGTTGAATTCCTGATGCCCTTCTTTGTGTAGATCCTAATGGCGACCAGCGTCGAGAAGTCGGAGTTCCTCCATAGAGAGGCCAGCCGGTGGACTCCCGGGACATGGACGCCCGTCGGGGAGACCGCCTTAGCGGAGGACCTCGTCGCGGCTCGCCGCCGCGTAACGGAGCTGGAGGAACAGTGGGGCGCTTCGGAATCGAGTGCGGCGGATGCCCAGGTGTTGGCGCTGCGGACAGCCAGCGACGTTGCGCGGGTGGAGCAAGAGCGGAACGCGGCCCGTGCTGACGCGGAGGCCGATGACGCCGCCTTGGCTCGGGTGATGCGGAAGAGCCCCCGAGGGTCGATGACGTCTCGGATGACGCCGCCTTGGCTCGGGCGAGGCAGAAGAGCCCCCGAGGGTCGATGACGTCTCGGATGACGCCGCCTTGGCTCAGGCGAGGCGGAAGAGCCCCCGAGGGTCGATGACGTCTCGGATGATGCCGCCTTGGCTCGGGCGAGGCGGAAGAGCCCCCGAGGGTCGATGATGTCTCGGATGATGCCACTTTGGCTCGGGCGAGGCGGAGGAGCCCCCGAGGGTTGATTTTGTTTTTGTGGAGCCCGGTAAATTGGGTACCCTATTTCTAGGTATCTGACACTTTAGCTAGCTAAAAGGTCTCCAACTAAACTTGATCCAGCTAAACTTTAGTTAGTGCATCCAAACATGCCCTAAATAAGAAACCATATAAATAATTTGTGTCAGATTCCATGTATCATATAAATAGACGCTAAGAAAATTACCCTTGTGATATACAACTAAATAATTAGGCTTCCGCAAAATATTTTATCTTTTTAATGTCATACATTTTCGCATCTACTGGTTACAGAAAAACTGATTTATCCCAAGGAAACTTCAATCTTTCAGTATTGTTTATCTTCGACATATGATCCAAACAGATCTTCAGTCCTATTGTCGTGTACTAGATTTAATTTCCTTTTGTACTGTAATTGACATCAATTTTGTGTTGTAATTCACAAATGTAGGTGCTTAGTTTATGCTCTTTTCTCTTTTGGCAAGCAATCATGGGTATCAACTATCAAGTGCAAGTCTCAGGTACATATATAACTACTTTAACTTCCTTAATTTAGCATGGATTTCAATATTTCTGTTTTTTTCAGAATGACAGGATGAATTTTAATCACTTAGATTGCGATAGATATTATATCTTCTGAATGTGACATGTTTTATCAGGTATTCTTTCTGGCCTCTGAAGTCTTCACCATCACGTGGTGTCCAAAATCATTTGTTCTTAGCAGCTGTAGTTTTTACTATTTTTCTTATTTAATCACTGATTTCTGTAACTTATGAATTTTCTATAAATTTTCTTTTTTTTTTGTAGGAATCACAAATCAGTGAGTTGCATAGTTGTTCAGATATCTTGAAACTATAGGAGATGTGGAGTATTGTTGTATTGTCTAGTCACATCACCAATTTAATGAGGTATAGGACATATCTGAATTTTTATATGGGCACCACAAAATTTTATTTTATATTAGTTCTATTGCAGTCACCAGATTTTACTCCTATCTTATTATTTATGTTGTCATATTAAAGTAATCCAATATTTACCTGTAGGCCATGAAGGTAAATGGATGATCTCAGTGAAATGCTAGACTAAACTAAAGGAAGGAGAATGGAGGGCTGGCATTCTTAGAGGGATTCTTTATGTTTTTCATATCTGACTCCCATAGGAAACCTGTACTGTGAACAAAAAATGTGTCACAAATGTGGATGATACTCATATAATGAAATAAATTCTTCATACTATATGGCTAAGTGTTTTTATTTTTGGTTTGTTGGATGGTCTTGCATTTTTCATTAAATAAAAGATTTATGGTATTAGTGACTTAATGGTTTTTTTCATGCAACACATATAAGTGTTGCTACAAAGTAAACAAATATGTGGCAACAAACCAAAGACGTAGTTTGTCGATGGTTTGTACAAACACATATAAGCGTTGCTATAACCCAATATTATACATTGCAACTTTGCAACGGTTATGAGCATATGTTACCAACAGATAAATAAGTGTTGCAATAGATCCTTGCAACACCACTTTAAGCAACGCATATGAGATGCGTTGGTATAGATCCTGCCAACGGATATATGGACATTTAACAATGCATATTTGCGTTGCAAAAGGGGGTGTCATTTTGTAGTGACCGGACTCAACAAGGATGAATTTCCCTATTTCTTAGTCTGTTGAGACAACAATCTTACCATCCAATGCCCCCTATCAAGGGAATTCCTTGCGGGAAATCACGGATCGAGTCCCAATTGCCATTCCTACTTGCCTCTACTTACATATGCCTGCTCCCCTTTCACCCATGCCTCATGTTGTTATTATAAACTGAAGGACCGGAAACGGCGACCATAGGGGGGTGAATGGGAGCCAAATAAAAATTCCTTTCGGAAGATCTTGACCCTTGTCCCAAGCACGACCCAAAGCAAGAACTAGGCTCACGACCCACAAGTGGGTGGATGTTCTAGGAGATGTCCTAGGACACAGTGGAGCTAGCCACGAACCCGGAGAACCAAACTGCAACACAAACAAAGAAAACACCAAACCACAGGAGGCTCCAGACTACCTTAGTCAAGACCACCGGACCAATGAAAGTGGTCCGGTGCCTTTGGTCCGGTGCACACCAAAGCACCTCCGGACTGGTCCGACGCCTACTTTGGGAAGTCCGCCACCTGTCACGAAAACATGCAGGGAGTGCCCTTGCTCCGGACAACTAGTCCGACGCTCACCCTCAGACTATTGGAAGTAGTCCGGAGCTCACAACTGCCATAGAGCAAGAAGGCACAACAAGCACCCTGGCTTCGGACAACTCGTCCGACGCTCTGAATAGTCAGACGGACTCCCAAGACTTGACCACCGGACCAGTGGCCTTTGGTCCGGAGCCTAGTCAAAGTGGTCCGGAGGTTAGTCCGAAGCTCACTCTTAGAAAAACTGTTCTTCACGAAAACATATTTCTCTCCGCCAAATCTCCCCAAAACTCAACCAAATGATCACCAACTGCAACCAAACTTTGTAGGCATCATCCTAGTGCAGTTGGGGAGCTATCCCTAAGAAATCATCACTCAATTTGGAGAGGATAAACGGGAACACTCGGATTTGGGGGAGACAAGAGCAAAACGAAGAACGCCACAAAGAAATCGCCCGATCCACGCACTCGTGAGGTTTGAGGAGAATTCCTTCGGTGCAAAGAAGCTCCTCACGATTATGAACAACTTGGTTCAAGTCGATTTTGCAAAGCTACTCTCAACAAAGAGAAATCATCTTTGGGAAAAAGAGAGAGCAAAAGCAAAATGGGAAGAACACAAGCAAACCGGGAACACAATCACGAAATCGAAGCCACCATGGCTTACGGAGGTTACGGCCTCCGATTCCTCGCAACAATCACAAGTTCTTACACCGGTGACACGGTGGATCTCAAGCAAAAAGAAGCTAGGGAAGGGAAAACCTAGGAATATGTGGGAGAGAGAGTAATTCAAGAGATAGAATGAGGATACCCCTTCATCCTCTATTTAACGGAGCTTTGGCTATTTCCCAAAGACCCCCCTAGATACAAGACTGAATTACCTAGCCCTAAGACATTGTAATCCAAGTCAATAACTCTCAACCACTCATTTGAATGGACGACCTCGCTTCCTACCGGGAGTTGTCATCGCCTCGACGCAACCTCCAGGATTCCGCCACGTGCCATCCCCGCTTCCTCGGAAGCTCCGCCTAGGTTTTGAGGCCCAAACCCAGGAAACCCGCCACTGGTAGCTTTGGGCTCAACTACCGAACCCCGAGTTTTGCAGCCCAAACTCGGAAACCAACGCGGATGGTTTTGAGGCCCAAACCACCAAACCACTCAACGCGAGGCACCTTGTCTTCGCCCGGTCGGACTCCGAGTCCCCTGAGCCTCCGCTCGACTAGGGCGTCCACCGTCTTGACTTGGTCAACTCGGTCTACCTCCATGTCTTCTCGCACTCGCCGGTGCCAAGTACTAGCCACCACAGCTAGTCCACCGGCGCCCATGGTCCCTCAGTCCGAGCCCCGCTTCCTCCGTTCACCGCTCTCAGTCCATCGGCACGGAAAGCCTCTACTCGACCTTCTCCACGCCATTGACCACTGTCACTAGGCATAGCACCTGCACACCACAAGTCGATAGACAAGCACATGTTTCTGCTTTCGCAGAGGTTAGGGAAAGCCACTGAAACTGAAACACTCACGTGTTGGACGATCACTCATCATCAAAGCTGAACATACATGGGTACTTATCCACCATGTGTTCGCAGTCTCCCCCTTGATTAGTGCATTGTCAACACAAGTGCATTTAAGATTTGAGCCACAAGGTAAAGCTCTCCAAATGACCAAAAAGCTAAGAAAGCCAAAATAGGGTCACTTGGGAGAAGCAAAACGATACCAATTAAAAGAGAGAGGCAAAAACGAAACCAATTGAAAGCATCCTTCAAAACACCTCATGACAAAGCCACTTACTGATGCCAAACAAACGCATATGGGCAAAACAAAGCTAGCCCTCAAGAAGAGGCAGAAAATGGGCTCAACACCGCTAGCAAGTCCAAGATACCAATCAAAGCTCTCAAATCTCAGACTTCCAATTTAAACACTAGGGAGCTCAAAAAATACCAATTGAAACCACTTACGTCCCCTAATGCTCAAGAAGCAATCGAAACCTGTCGGAGCCAACAAAGCAAGCTAGACCCTCCAGAAGAGGCAAAGGCTTAGCACATCTAGCAAAAGCTCCCCCTGGGCAAAAGCACACTCAAGAAACCAAATGAGCTCCTTAGGGAACAACTCTAAACCAATGAAACCAATGAGATGCACTCTTTCTCCCCCTTGGAACTAGATGGCTGAAAATGGAATGAAATGCACATCTCTCCCCCTTGTTGACACATGTAGCTCATCAAACATCAACAACTCAAGATCCGGCTACAAATGTCATGAAATGCAAAATGAGTGCAAAAGCTTCATACTTAGAGCTAAGACAATGAATAGATGCTCTAAGTGATGTGATCCTGTGAGAATAGGAAAAGCTCTACGTGCCCAACAAAGACTCAAGTTGAGCTTAAAATCACTTTAGAAGCTATTTTAGAGAGCATATCATGTGAGAGCAGAGAAAGGGTATCACCTCCTAGAGACAAATAAACATGGCAAACAAGATAGGATCTATCTCAAAGCAATCTCATGTATAGCAAGTAGAACTATCCCTAGCAAAGTTCATACAACAAGCCAATGACCCAACTGAAAGAATTTTCCAAATTTCGGAGTTTTGCAGCCAATTTTCAGTTTTAGGCACATTTAAGTTGTATGCGAGTGGTTGTAAGCAAAGTGATGCCACTGCTTACCAACCGGGCGAAGTCAAAGGACTTGACACACCGGTTTTGGTCATACACGACACCGCTCAAGTATCAACCCATATGGGAAGCAGTCTCGAACACACGGTGAAGTGCTCACAATGCAGACCCAACTCGATCTTTCCAATTCACAAAACAGAGAGCAATTTCATTTTAGATATTAATCATGGTGCTCAAAGGTATTGAATTAAACAATGAAGAGCCATAGTTACAAGCTATATACAAGGCAGCCAAGAAGGATCTTCAAAAGCCTACACATGCTAGTGCCATTTCAGAGGTGACATGGCGAATTTAAATTTAGTTTTAAAGCTTTTCTAACTTAGCTCTATTGCATATCATATAGATCAAAAAGAGTCTAAGTTAGACAACACCATAGACACATAAAGCACCTCAAACAAAGCATAGATTCATTATATTGGTTATAAGTTATGAAGCTTTAAAATGAACTATGTCACAAATGCAAATGAGATGCACAATGCATTGACACCAACTAACACTAACAAGACACCAATTTAGAAGAAGGACAAAGAAAAGACAAAAAAATCAAAAAGAACTATGAAACACAAAACTTCCCGCCTCTAAAAGGAAAGCAAACAACCAACTCACCCCGAAGGCGAGAAAATGCAGCTTGATCCAAAGGCTTCGTGAGAATATCCGCAAGCTAGTTTTGGGTCTCGACATGCGGAGGTCAATGTCGCCCTTCTCGTAATGATCTCGCAAGAAATGAAAGCGGACCTCAATGTGCTTGGTCTTTGAATGAAGCACAGGATTTTTGGCCACACTAATTGCACTCGTGCTATCGCAAAGCACCTCACCTTAGTAAGCTCAAGACTAAAATCTCTCAAGTGGATATCATCCAAATCAACTGCGAGCAACAGCTAGCCGCGGCAACGTACTCAGCTTCGCACGTCGACTGTGCCACGCTAGACTGCTTGCGAGAAGACCAGGAAACCAAAGAAGACCCGAGAAACTGGCAAGTCCCAGAGGTGGACTTCCGATCAAGTCGGCAACCGGCAAAGTCAGCGTCAGAATAACCACAAAGCTCAAGAGAATAAGAGGTGGAAAACCAAAGTCCAAATTCGGGAGTGAAGTGCAAGTACCTCATGATGCGTTTCACCGCCTGCTTGTGCAAAATCTGTGGGGACGCCTGAAAGTGTGCACACAAACAAACGGCGAACTGAATGTCCGGCCGGGTCACCGTCAGGTACAGAAGCGACCCGATCATGCTGCGGTACTCCATCTGGTCCACCGCCTCTCCTTCCTCGTCTGCATCCAAAGTAGTCGTAGTCGACATGGGCGTAGAAAGAGGCTTTGCCTCACCCATGTCAAACTTATTCAAGATATCCTTCGTGTACTTGCCTTGGTGCACAAACGTCCCTTCTCGGGTTTACTTGATTTGCAACCTGAGAAAGAAAGTCAACTCTCCCATCATGCTCATCTCAAATTCACTGCTCATAAGATCTGCAAACTTGGCAACAAGAGCATGAGAAGAACCACCAAAGATGATATCATCCACGTATATTTGGACAAGGAGAGTGTCTTTGCCTTACTTGAGGAGAAACAACGTCTTATCTACCGATCCCATTTTAAAGCCCTTAGCAAGTAAAAAGGTTTTTAGCCTATCATACCATGCTCTAGGTGCTTGTTTCAAACAATACAAAGCTTTGTGAAGTTTAAAAACATGGTTTGAAAACTTGGGATTTTCGAAACCGGGAGGTTGTTTAACATAAACTTCCTCCTCTATGTAGCCGTTTAAGAAAACACTTTTAACGTCCATTTGAAAAAGTTTAAAACCCTTAAAAGTCGCAAAAGCTAGAAGGATTCTAATGGCTTCTAAACGAGCTATGGGAGGAAAGGTTTCCTCATTCTATTCCCTCCTTTTGACAAAAGTCTTGAGCTACCAACCTAGCCTTGTTGTGCACTACCAACCCATCTTCACTTTGTTTAGTTTTGAAAACCCATTTGGTACCTATGGGGTGGCAACTAGGTGGTGGAGGAATTAAGACCCAAATGCGGTTTCGCTCAAAGTTTTCTAACTCCTCATGCATGGCATTAATCCAATCCGGATCCATCAAAGCGTGTCCAACATATCGGGGCTCAAAAGAAGCGACAAAAGTCGAATGAGCAAAGTGAGAGATATAAGACCTGGACCGCATGACTCGACGGTCAATGTCGTCGATGATGTTCTCCGGCGGGTGCTGCCGCTGGATGTGGCGGGGAGCCTGCCTGGACGAAGTGGCCTTCCCCTGGACAGCACCTGGAGCTCCCTCAGGTGCAACAGACACCGACTGAGGAAGCTGCTCGAACGACCCCCATGTAGAGGAAGTAGTCGGATTAGGACCGTGAGCCGAAGTGGACGTCGCAGGGTCGACAGGGGCAGCCGGTAGAGTTGGCTCAGGATCACCCCAATCGACATCATCCTGCTCCTCCTCCACAAAGATGCTAGTGTTCATCTCATCATCGCCTGCAAGCTCAAAAGCAGTGGAAACACAGGGCATAGTTTCATTGAAGGTAATCTCACAAGTCTCCATCACTCGGTTAGTTTCAAGGTTAAGTTCACGATAAGCACGAGAGTGAGTAGAATAACCAAGAAATATACCGTTAGAAGACCATGATTCAAATCTATCCAACTTACCGCTCTTTTTGAGGATGAAGCACCTGCACCCAAACACCCGTAGGTGACTTACCTTGGGTGGTCTCCCAAATCACAGCTCATAAGAAGTCTTTTTCTTGAAAGCTCGGAGGAAAATGCGATTGGAGACATAGCAAGCAGAACTGAGTGCTTCGGCCCAATACCGCCTAGGAGTCCTATGCTCATCGAGCATCGTCCTGGCAATCTCAACAAGGGTCCGATTTTTGCGCTCAACAACACCGTTCTGCTAGGAAGTGTGAGGTGAAGAAAACTAGTGATTGAGACCCAAAGAAGAGCAAAGATTTGCAAAGTGAGCATTCTTGAATTCTGTGTCATTGTCACTGCGGATACCTCTCATGGCATTCTTAGGTAGCTCATTTTTCAATCTCAAAATCAGATCTCGAACATGTGGAAAAGCCTCATCCTTACTCTCCAAAAAGAACACCTAAGAGTATCTCGAGTAGTCATCAACGACTACAACCACATACCACTTCCCTCCCTCTGACCTGACCCGAGCTGGACCAACTGTGTCCATGTTTAAGAGCTCGCCGGGTCGAGTGGTCATGACCTCAGTCACAGGAGGATGGGAAGCGGCAACCATCTTGCCATGCTTGCAGGGATGGCAAACCAAATCCTTCTCGAACTTCAACTTTGGCAATCCTTGGATAAGGTCCATTGAGCTAAGCCTTGCAAGCAAGTCAAAACTCAAATGTCCCAATCTCCTATGTCATTTCCAAAGCTCGGAGGAAGAACCGGCAAGAAGACAACGAGAAGGTCCAGAAGAGATAGAAAAATCCGCATGAAAAAACTTCCCGAAGGACAAAATCCGGCAAACAAGATCACCCCGAGAGTCCAAAATCCAAGAGAGGTTTGGCTTAAAACTCACCTCAAAACCGTCTTCAAGGAGTTGCGAAACTGATAGAAGGTTAAAATGCAAATTCACAACCAAAGCAACATCCTTGAGGACAAAAGACGAGTTGACTCGGATGGACCCCCGGGAAACAACCTTACCTTTACTCTTGTCCCCGAAAGTGATATACTCGGTGTGGCACACGAGGTCGAGGTTGGAGAACCACTTGTCACTTTCGGTCATATGGCGTGAGCATCCGGAATCCACAAGCCAAGTCTCCTCCAGTCCTCCTTCCTACATCAATAAAAAGACATAGGGTGAGCAAACGGACCAACACTGGGTTAGTAAACTGTGAAGGATACCAGTGTTGTCCCACTTGCCCAAAGAATGGGTTAGGAGAAAAACCAAACATCTCCTGCCCCACAGGGGAATAGCGATCACCACGATAGGGAAAACGTGGTCCGCTAAAGAAGGGTGGAGTAAAGCCATCGCCAAGAGGCCCATAGTCGTATGGGTCACGACCGGTACCCCATCGGGCACGACCACCACGTGGTCTCGCCTCCTGAGGCCTAGCACCTTGAGGCATTGTACCTCTAGGCCTAGAAGTGCGCCTCTGAACCTCCGGTTCATGCACCCCAACTCGTAGGTGGTACATGTCTCGGTTGTTCAACTCAAACTGCCTCCGATCATCTCTTTTCCTCCTATAGCAAAACTCAGTCAAGTGCCCATCCCTCTCACAATAATCACAATGGTACCTCACCACACTCTTGGTAGGCACTCTCTTGTTGGGTTGGGTGGCTCTAGCTTTCTTAGGAAGGGGATCACTAGAGATGTCAGGCATTGCGTCAAGTGGGTTGCGAAGGTGTTTCGGTTTTGCAATCCACACTTGCTTCTGTGGAGTGGTTTTGGGTGGCTCTTCAAACACACCATCTCTCACAGAAAACTCAGAGGGGTTGGTAGGCTTAGGTGGAGTGATCTTGGTAAGCTTGGGAATTGTGGTGGATTTCTCATTCTCGCTCAAACCACTGCACTCACCGATCTTTCCGAACATGCTATCGTCCTTCCCACCTATAGCAAAGCCTACTCCCGTGCTGCCAGCCCTTTTGCATTGGCTAAGCATCATCCCCAACTGCGGCTCTCGGCAAGACACCCAGCTCAAGATGGACCGAAGATATGTGTTTTCTTCCTTAGTACGCATCTTGTCGTGTCTGCACGACGCGATCTCAAGCTCCAGAGCCTCAAAGCAATCCGACTCTCTAGTGCTATCTGAGCTGACCTTCTCTAGCACAGCAATCCTAGCATCTTTCTGTGCCAGCTCAGAACGCAAGCCTAAGCAAGGCTTGCACGCACCAAGTAAGCTAGGCCTAGCCTTCATCTCACTTGCCTCCTCAAGTAGAGTGCCATACTTGTCCTAGAGAGTGACAAGATCAGACATGTGAATGGCGCAAGCATTACACTCTACCTCCTCGGTAACCACCATTGATGCCTTAGCAAAATCTAGCTCATGAAGCGCGCTAAGGTATTTCGCCTTAAAGTCATTCCTCTCAACAGCGGCACGCTTGAGCAATGCATCTTGACTCATCAAGGCGTCGTTCAGAGACTCAATCTCAAGAGAGAGGTACTCGACGGTGGATGGTACCTCGGGTGTGTTGGAGTCGTAGTCGTAATCGGGGCCTTCCTTGCGCTTTCCGACCTTGCCTTATTCAATCGCCATGGTGCAAAAGCCACCGTGCTTGGCATCGGCATAGAAGCATAGGCCGTTGAGCTTGTCCTCAACCTTTCTCGTCGACTCATCATCACTTGAAGAAGCACCTCCGTCGGAGGAGGCATCGATGTCGCTGAGGGAGGCGAGGAAGGCTCGGTGCTTGGCCTTCACCTTATCGACGGGTTTTCAAGCTTGGCCCGGGTCTGTTAGTCAATCTCCGAGGACTTGAGCTTGTTGAATAGCTCGTCCACGGTCAGGGCATCATAGCCCGGCAACTCCTGAATGGCAGCCACCTTCATCTCCCATACCTTCTGATCAAGAGCATGCAAGAGCTTGATAGCCATCTCATGATCATCATAAGGCAAGTTGGCCCGATTGGCACACATCTTGTTGACGATAGATTGGAAGCGAGTGAACATCCCGTCAACAGATTCGCCGCCCAACTAAGCAAAGTTCTCGTACTCTCTACGGTACGTGTCGAAGAGTCTGGACTTGATCTGAGGGTTTCCCTCATGATATCTCAAGAGTGTTTGCCAGATCTCTCGTGTCGTAGTGAGACTCGAAACACGCTCAAACTCCGGAAGAGACAGACAAGAGAAGAGAATGCTACGAGCTCTTGCATTAGATGCATACTACGAAATCTAGGCATCGGTGATCCGAGCCTCAAGAACCATGTAGTTCTCATTCTCACAAATCTCCCAAAACTTTGTGTCAAGCCCTTGGAGGTAAGCGGACATACGCACCTTCCAATAGGCAAAGTTGGTTCCATCAAAGTAAGGAGGTTTACCAGCACCTCGCTCCATGTCGCCTTCGCGGATCAAGAAGTGTGTAAGGTGGATTGATCCTTAACCGGCTCTGATACCAATTGAAGGACCGGAAACAGCAACCATAGGGGGTGAATGGGAGCCAAATAAAAATTATTTTTGGAAGATCTTGACCCTTGTCCCAAGCACGACCCAAAGCAAGAACTAGGCTCACGACCCACAAGTGGGTGGATGTTCTAGGAGATGTCCTAGGAACACAGCGGAGCTAGCCACGAACCCGGAGAACCAAACCGCAACACAAACAGAGAAAACAGCAAACCACAGGAGGCTCCGGACTACCTTAGTCAAGACCACCGGACCAATGAAAGTAGTCTGGTGCACACCAAAGCACCTCCGGACTGCTCCGACGCCTACTTTGGGAAGTCCGACACCTGTCCAGAAAACATGCAGGGAGTGCCCTTGCTCCGGACAACTAGTCCGACACTCACCATCAGACTATTGAAGTAGTCTGGAGCTCACACCTACCACAGAGCAAGAAGGCACAACAAGCACCCTGGCTTCGGACAACTCGTCCGACAGTCACCGTCGGACCAATGGGTCTGGTCCGACGCTCTGAACAGTCAGACGGCTTCCCAGGACTTGACCACCGGACCAGTGGCCTTTGGTCCGGAGCCTAGTCAAAGTGGTCCGGAGGTTAGTTCGAAGCTCACTCTCAGAAAAACTGTTCTTCGTGAAAACAGATTTCTCTCCGCCAAATCTTCCCAAAACTCAACCAAATGATCACCAACTGCAACCAAACTTTGTAGGCATCATCCTAGTGCAGTTGGGGAGCTATCCTGAAGAAATTATCGCTCAATTTGGAGAGGATAAACGGGAACACTCGGATTTGGGGGAGAAGAGAGCAAAACGAAGAACCCCACAAAGAAATCGCCCGATCCACGCACTCGTGAGGTTTGAGGAGAATTCCTTCGGTGCAAAGAAGCTCCTCACGATTACGAACAACTTGGTTCAAGTCGATTTTGCAAAGCTACTCTCAACAAAGAGAAATCATCTTCGGGAAAAAGAGAGAGCAAAAGCAAAACGGGAAGAACACAAGCAAACCGGGAACACAATCACAAAATCGAAGCCACCATGGCTTATGGAGGTTACGGCCTCCGATTCCTCGCAACAATCACAAGTTCTTACATCGGTGACACGGTGGATCTCAAGCAAGAAGAAGACAGGGAAGGGAAAACCTAGGAATAGGTGGGAGAGAGAGTAATGAAAGAGATAGAATGAGGATACCCCTTCATCCTCTATTTAATGGAGCTTTGGCTATTTCCCAAAGCCCCCCTAGATACAAGACCGAATTACCTAGCCCTAAGACATTGTAATCCAAGTCAATAACTCTCAGCCACTCATTTGAATGGACGGCCCCGCTTCCTACCGGGAGTTGCCGTCGCCTCGACGCAACCTCCAGGATTCCACCACGTGCCATCCCCGCTTCCTCGGAAGCTCCGCCTAGGTTTTGAGGCCCAAACCCAGGAAACCCGCCACTGGTAGCTTTGGGCTCAACTACCGAACCCCGAGTTTTGCGACCCAAACTCGAAAACCGACGCGGATGGTTTTGAGGCCCAAACCACCAAACCACTCGACGCGAGCCACCTTGTCTTCGCCCGGTCGGACTCCGAGTCCCCTGAGCCTCCGCTCGACTAGCGCGTCCACCGTCTTGACTTGGTCAACTCGGTCTACCTCCATGTCTTCTCACAGTCGCCGGTGCCAAGTACTAGCCACCACAGCTAGTCCGCCGGCGCCCATGGCCCCTCAATCCGAGCCCCACTTCCGCCCTTCACCGCTCTCAGTCCATCGGCACGGCAAGCCTCTACTCCACCTTCTCTACGCCATTGACCACTGTCACTAGGCATAGCACCTGCACACCACAAGCCGATAGACAAGCACATGTTTCTGCTTTCGCAGAGGTTAGGGAAAGCCACTCAAACTGAAACACTCACGTGTTGGACGATCACTCATCATCAAAGCTGAACATACATGGGTACTTATCCACCATGTGTTCGCATAAACCTTAGAGAAGAAGGTGTAACTTATAGAGGATTTAGTTACATTATTTTTGTCAAAATGATATAGTCAATACTTTTATGTGTGTAACATATTATCCTAGAAAAAAAAGAAAATTATAGGCTTGATATCATGTTGTCAAACAAAATAAGTGTCACCAATAGTGCATATTAGAAAACTAGTCATATGACATTAACTAAATTTGAAACAAAACAAATCATATGATGCATATTGTTTTGGAATTTAAGGACATGTTCCCATCCTCTTTTAATTAAAATTACTCATCTACCTGTATTTAAATTTTATCCATAAATGTTAGCATTCTTGAGGTTTTTTGGGTGGGAACAACAAGAAATAACTAACTTAAGATAACGGCTCTAGCCAAAACATCAAAAATTCCCTTCAATTATGACTTATCTTTGATACAAACAAAGGTAAGCTAGTCGACTTCCGATGAGAAAGGGAGAAATGACCATTACCAAATATGGCACTATTGCAATGCTTCCAAATGGTGCAACAAGCAATAATAACTAGTTCCTTGAAAATGCACAAACTAGTTTCTTACTTCAATAGTCATATCCAATTGTTGAAGTGATAGATTCTAGACAATGAGTAGAGAGGTCCAATAGAACTAACTAAAAGGGCACACAAAAGATGCATGTGTTTTTTCAACTCATGAATTGCATAGAACACAATTATTGTCCTCGAGATGCGCTTGTTCTTTCTCTTGAGAAAGTTTGGATTATCTAGTTTGTCGCTTAATTAGAAGAAGCAAAAAAATAATAATAATTTATGTTTGCTAAGGAGATCTAAACTCCTTATGGTATAATGTGCAGGAATTTCATGAATATGTGTTTTAAAGGGCTTGGTGATTTGGACAGCGGGTTGCCGGGGAACGCAAAAACAACCCAGTGCTGCAATCTGCCCAAATAATAGGAACAATGGCACAAGGATGATCATATCTCTAATTTCATAACTCCTATGACAAAACCATTTTTCAGAGGGATATCTAAAAAACAACTTCACGAAAGGGTTTGATTATTGGAGTCACCAAACAGTAAGGAACGCCAAATTCGTCAACAATGGCAAATCTAGCCATGTTGACAACAACATCTACAACGAGCGAACATAGTCGGGGATCAATCGTATGCAATCAAAGGTACATGAATTGCATAAGGGAACCTGAAAACATTATGGGGAGATTATGGAGTGTTCTTCACCATGGGAAGGTGTGGAGGAGCGAGGGGATGCATCATGACGGCCAGTTGACGACGATGTGGTGCGATGGAGCGCCGTTCTTGCGTTGCGGTTGATCGGGGCGACCATGGGGAAGGAGGAGGTGCTGGACATCCCTTATCTGTTCTTGATGTGGGAAATGAAGGGGGCGGCTTGGGAAATGAAGGGGGAGGCGTGACAGTGTTGGGGAGGTGAAGGGGAAAGATTGGGAGATGAAGGGGTGATAGGTAAGGGGTCATGACTTGATACTATCTTATATTTTTTGTATTTTTTTGTGCTAAAAGGAGAGGGGTCCAACAGGTTGTCATGGGAGAGAGGAGAGGAAGAGTTAGAGGGCTGGTTGGGCTTGGTCTTGGACCACAAAGGAGTGGAGGATGGTTGGGCTTTGACCCAAGGCGAGAGTTAAGTCAAAATTTGGACCGGGTTTGGCCCAAAGCGATGTCAGAACATAGAAAGAGTTGGGCTTGACCCGTTAGCAAAAAAGAGAGATTGGGGATGATTTACTGATGGGATAAGATTATGCAAGTGTGCCAAGAGAAGATAATATGGAAGGTGAGTGGTTGGGTCGGCCCGATAAATTCTCAGAGATAGGATTAGGGTTTTCGAAAAACTTAGATAAAAAAGGAGAGATCAAGGCCGTATAGTTTTGAAGGATGGTTAAAAAACATGTTGACTTTGACTAAGAGGAGAAAAGGTGGAGGGTAAAGATCCCATGTGGATGTTACCCGAGGCGAGGAAATAACAAAAAGTCAAAATTTTAGATTAACATGGATACATGACATGTGAATGATTTGGCTTGAGCAAAGTGATGGTAACATTATGAGAGATAGACGAGGTATAATGATTGGTCATCTAGCATAGACTTGAGAGTTGGAGAAGACTCAACCAAAAGAATTAGGAGATCAAATATAAGGAGGATAAAGAAAGAATAAAAAAGAGAGAAAAAAGATATGATTAGAGGGGTTTTTTATAAGATGAAAGTTCAAAGATCCATCAAGGTTTTTAGAACAAGGATCAAGGTGTGTGGTTTCTAAGGATTTCATCATTGTTTACAGGTCATGGAAACTTGGTCAAAGATCAAGAGAGGTTTTGTTTTAGTTCAAACCCTAGATGTATTTGAAAAACTTTAAATTGTTTTTCATACATAAACACTATGCAAAGACATGAAATGCATCAAACCATTAAACTAAATTCTTAAAACTTTTTGGAAACTCAAATTTTCCACTAAATAAATTGTCAACAACTAAACACAAATGTTGGAAAATTTTAGTAAAAATTGAAAACATTGATTGTGTTTTATGTTTTCTAAGTCACGTCCCAAAATAAAAATTTTGGGGTGTGACAAGAACTGACTAAAATGGCACACAAGAGATGCATGTGTTTTCTCAACTCATGAATTGCATTGAACACAATTATTATCCTCGAGATGCGCTTGTTCTTTCTCCTGATAAAGTTTGGATTATCTAGTTTGTCGCTTAATTAGAAGAAGCAAAATAATAATAATAATTTATGTTTGCTAAGGAGATCTAAACTCCAAATCCATTTGAAGAGTGGTGAAACTAGCATGGCTCCCAACAACTGTGAATATGCTTATTGGGGAACTGAAGGGGTCGGATCCTAAATGTATTCCTACATGCTATATAAATAATAGAAGAAGGGTGTAAACTCTAGCTTGGCATAGGTAAGAAGAAGTTCCTGTTCAAAGGATTGTCAAGAAAAAAAAACTCATCGAGTAGTTTGTTTTTTTATTCCACCTTTGTCAAAACAAACTTTATTAAGTTATGTCCCTACCTTAGTCTTCTACTGGACAATCCATAGATGGCCTAGATCCTTTAATGATTATATTATGACTTAGTATATTTGAGAGTGACCAATGCAATCAAATTAATTGAGTCCCAAGAAGCTCAAATGAAACATTGTCTCACATATAAATGGCTTAAGAAGGAAGGCTACTTATTAATCCAAAACAAAAAAAACACGGAAATTTCCATAAAAATATGACGCCAACGAGTAGCTTCCCATAAACTTTTGACAAATAACCTTGGGAGTTTGAAAATGATTTGAGTTGAACAAAATTCTTCTACTTGGAGCAGCCACCAAAGGGTGACTAAATGGAAACCCTATTCCAGCGGTCCAGCCTGCACCAACCCCGAAGGGCACAATGGTAATTCAACCAAGGCCTACCAAGTTTCACCGTCAGAACGGAGGGGGGAAAAAATCTGTAGAGACCAGTGGCCCAGAGGCCCGGACCGCGAACTGGCGCTGGCCTAACAGGTGGCGTTCCCGCGACGCCTACCAAATTACTGGGCCACAAATAATACGGTACCTCCAAACCGCACGTCGACCGGCCCACGGAGAATCACCACCGCGGCAGCTGAGCTCGGCCCCAGGATTCAGAATCTCCGAGGCGCGGCGACGGCGGTCGGCGACATGGAGGCCGCGGTGCCCAGCCGTGTTGCGCTCTCCGCGGCGAGCCGCCTCCCGAATCGCCACGCCGTGGCAGGTGCTCCGTCTCTCTCGCTCCCGATTCTCACTCCCGTCTGTCAGTTTGTTGGAATTTAGATGCGATTTAGGGAGTAAGTACTCCTTTGTACCTTTCAGTGGATAAGGTCGATAGGGCGAGTAGGATTCGTGCTGTCCACGCGGTTCCTGTAGAGCTAGAACTGTGGGAGATTCCACGGAGTATATGAGAGCCGATGAGTGTTGTTCGCTTTGGCAAGGATTTTTGCCGTTGCTGCCTATATTGTGAAGAGAAAGTCCTTTTGTTTCCTGCCATGGAATGGCTGCCTTAGGTTGGCCACTCGATGTGTGGTGAAATTGTTGCGTCTGCTCTAGTTAGTGGCAAGAACAAGTGTGCAAGGTGAAGGTTAAGTGGTCGACTTCATTGGAATTTTCAGTCAGCTAGCTGTTAGTTCCTTGTTTGATTGCTTCAGTATGCTTTATTCATGGACTGTGTTTTGAACTACAGCTCTTCCCATTTTTCTAGTCCAGATTACATACATACTAGCAACAGGTTACAACTGCTAAGTCACCTATCCAAGCAGATGGCGGTGGTAGTAGACTCTAGCAGCTGTTCTATTGCACAGTTTTTTGAGGTCAACAAGGGGGGGGGGGGGGGGGGGTGTGTTAAAATCAACCCCACCTGATATATTGCAGCCAACAGATACGAGGGTGGCAGGGCTCATGGCCCAAAACAACTAAACAAGTTTGCAGAATTACATTAAAGGGGAGGGGGATTCAAATAGGTAAGCTATTACACCAGAGAGCATAAAGGAAAGTGTCATTTCTGGGGAGTCGGCATCTCCACTGCATAGCTGAATCTCCACATGCATACCAAGTTTGTAGAAAAAAATATCAATATTCGTGACACCAGATAGGTGTATTATGAAAATTATTCCATGTTATATTGCACAGTTGGTCCATTTACAGGAAAATAAATACAGTCTGCAATGGAAGCTTAAATTTAAGACACACTTTATATACTACTATTGAAGTAAACAATCAGTTGCAGCTGCTTGCCATTCTCCACAGGTGCATTATTCCTTGCTGGCTGTTACTAGTTGCTGATTATTCTTGATTTGTTCTTGAAAACCCCCAAATGACTAAGATGATGGTTAAATCCACCATATCACACCCTCACTTGAAATGCGTAGGAAATCTTGCTCTAACACCAACTAATCCTCAACCCTATAGTCTATTACTCCATTTTCGTTCATTTGTTTTCAGCCTGGAGGCACAAACGTGCGATCAAAAACTGTGCTAGCTATATGATGACTTCCAATTTACATGGAAATATTGTTTATCATGTCATAGGTCCATGATTACTCTTGCAGACTTGCTGGTTAATCTTTCGTGTTGATTTTCTTCTGCAGGAGATAGATCTTTCATTTACAAGGGAAGATGCCAAAGTCTAGCAATTCCTATGGCTCTGTCAGCAGCTGCGCCAGGCAAAGGTGGTGGTGTGCTTGATCGTCCAGTAGAGAAAACTACTCCTGGTCGTCAGTCTGAATTTGATGTGAAGTAAGTGTTATCCACTATTACCTCTGTTTCAATTCCTAGTAAGTGTAGTTTCCAGAACTGTGGGGATATGAGTTTTGCCTTGTCTGAGTTACACTCTTAGTTTGAAACAGCTGATCAATCACAAATACATTATTAAGTGTTTTCAAACAGATAAAGAAGTTGCCAACTACTCTGTATTTGTTTCACTGTTGTTACTGGAAGAACACTTAGCAATTTATTCGCGCACAAAAAGAATAACTGAAATATTCCATAGACACTGAAGAGTAAGGAGTAATTCCAACTGAACTTGATGGCTGCACATCTATTTTCGTATTGCCATGTGCAAGTTCCTTCGTTTTTTTCCATAAACTTGTTTGTTGTTACCATCGTCAACTGGGCCTCATCATGGAATCAAATGCAATGCTATTATATTTTTTAGTCTGCTTTGGTATGGAGGAAGAAATTTCTGGGACAACTAGTACCTATTACCACAATTGGTAGGTATATGGTTGCTTCTAGTTCTTGGGGTGTTCTTACACTTAGCTGTGTAGTTTTAATGTTGTGTGTGAACAGGTGGCCTTCTTATTTAATTTTACTATGTAAAAGAGTTTCATGCTTCACCTAGAGAGTTAAATTACATATACTTATTGCATTCCTTCATGTATAAGCATTAGTGAATAAATTGGCTAGTGTTGGTGTATACCTAGTTCATTTCAATGTAGGATTAATGAATGGTACAGCATTGCAGCCTGTTCCCAATGATTGAACTAGGAGGTTTGCTGCTGTTGTAGATTTCTTTTTCTCCTATAAACTCTGTAGTTCATGGTGGTTTGCCAGGAATACCAGCTCATAGAACTATAGAAGTATTTCTTTTGGTAGGTCTTTAATTACTTTCAAACTACAATAACATGTCTTCAACATGGCAAATTGCATCATATAATTGTTGGAGTTGGACCCTTTAGTCCTCTCTCAAGTGCCTATAGCCATGGGATGTAGCTTGTTTGATCATTATGTTTGTGAGCTTATTTCATTGACACTTGACAACATTGCAGTTACTAATATTGTGTATAATCTATTGGCACATTGATGCTTAGTAAGAAGAGTGATCCTACACACCAGGCTACCTTATTGACAGCTTATCTCATTTTCAGTTTTGAGGCTGGTTGTGATAGTATTTGGCCTGATTGTACACATGAAAACCATGATATGACCAAGCCCTTCTGCTCTGCAGGAAATCCCGCAAAATGTCGCCTCCATACCGTGTCGTTCTGCACAATGACAACTACAACAGGCGCGAGTATGTTGTCCAGGTCCTGATGAAGGTGATCCCTGGGATGACCGTCGACAACGCTGTGAACATCATGCAGGAAGCGCATGTGAATGGGCTGTCAGTGGTGATTATCTGTTCCCAGTCCGAGGCTGAGGAGCACTGCACGTCGCTCAGAGGCAATGGCCTCCGAAGCTCGATCGAGCCTGCGAGTGGTGGTTGCTGAGGTTCGAGAAATGGGGTGTACCTTGTTTTGCCACGTATAGTTTGTAAATACCCAGCATATCAAGCAAGCTAAGCTGAAACGGGTTGGTTACATGCAGTTATCGATGCAACGAAGTGAGTACCTCGGTAGAAGAAACATACCATTTTCGGTTACGATATACTCCCTCGGTCCTAAAAAGAGTATCGCTATGTAAGTTGTGTTAGTCAAAGTTTTTTTAAAAAAAATTGACTAGATTTGTAGAAAAATATTAGCAACATCTATATCTTCAAATAAGTTTATTCTAAAAATATATTTAGTGAATCTTTAAATAAGTTTACTATATAAATATATTTAACGATTCATCTAATAATATTAAGTATATGTCATAAATATTAATATTTTCTTACATGTTTTGGTCAAAGTTAAAATTGTTTGACTTCTCATCAAGTGAGAACAACACTTTTTTTAAGAGGGAGGGAGTACAAAATATTTATTTGCACTTGGCCTACACCCTCTTTTCTTTTTTGAGCATTGCTCCACGTTCGTGTTATTCATCTTATAAGCTGTTTCAGCTGAGCAGGCTAACCAAACCGATAGAACTTTAAACGACTTTTTTCAGAAAGGTACTTTTGTTTTCAGGTAGTACAGTTTTCTTAGCACCTTAGAATTCACTTTAATTAGTTTCAAAAAAAAAGAATTCACTTTAATTTTGTCCTTTGACTTTTGTTTTTTTCCAAATAAGTAGGGATGAAAACGAATCGGATACGAACGGATATCGCTAATATTGTATTTGTTTTCATATTTCTGTTCGGATTCGGATTCGAATACGAATAGTATCAGAAATATCGGATAGGATATGGTTAGATATCGACATCATAGATACACCGATTTTAGTATTCGGATACGGATACGGTATCGGATGTTAAATATTCGAACTGGATACGGACAAGCCTGAACTCCTCTAAACAAATTCGGTCGGACGAACGGTCGAATAAATATCCGTCCACTTTTCATCCCACAAATAAGTGAAAATAGAGAGATAGTTTGCAGTTATTTAAAGGGATATAAAGAGTGAGGTAGGTTTTATAGTTGTTTCAACCAGTGCCGATTAGGATAAAAATTCACCTATGGCGAATTTTATACTACTACTAGTTCATGCAACGGAGCGTTATGTTCATGTCCCAAAAGATGGCTTAATTATATTAAAGATGGATTTTTCCGTTAACCATTGATCATAAGCAACACTAAAAGATGATCAAGAGTTCACGACACAATGACAAAATTCATTGGTTGGGGGCTCCCACCCAAGGTTCAAATCCTGGATGCGACACTTTATTCTGGATTTATTTCAGCATTTTCCAGTGCTACGCATTAAGTGGTAGGCGGCGACGTTCCCCTCGACAGCGAGGCGCCTGTGGTGATTTCGTGAACTTCAAGATTTGCCGTCTCAGTCCTTCGAAGGTGCTTACCAATTGAAGGACCGAAAACGACGACCAGAGGGGGGGTGAATGGGAGCCTCAAATTTCTCTCGAAATATTCGGGTCACTCTTCCCAAAAACAAACCCAACAAGCAAGCTTACTCCACCAGCAAGATCACGACCCTAGAGAGGGTGGATACCTATGATGATGACCAAGAGGTACAGCGGATCTTCCGGAAACCAAAAACTCAAACCGAGACACCGATAGTGTGGCTCTCAAACCCTAGAGAGAAGAGAAGAGAGCTCACCCAAAAATACTTATGAGAACTGGTCTCACAAGTGCTTCATCAAGTTCCCTGCGTGATTACGAAACCAACGCAACAAACGGAACTCAATTCAGAGTCCGAACGAGGGAGAAACGGCCAAAACAGCGACAAAGAAAATCCTGAAAATCTTGCTGGAAGGGCGACGAACGCTACAGAGGGCGACGGGCTGAGTCCGACGGGCGACGGAGGTGATTTCGTGAACTTCAAGATTTGCCGGCTCAGTCCTTCGAAGGTGCTCATAGGGGTAGGGTTTGCGTGCGTGTGTTCGTAGGGGCGAGTGTGCGTACGTGTTGAGTGTGCGTGCGTATTGAGTGTCTGCGTTGTCCTATGTACTCTAAAAAAACACTAAAAGATGAAACCAAATATCACCTTCCTCTTGTGCATTACTAGCAGCAGTTGTACTCGTGGTTGGATCAGGAAGGCAGGAACCATGGTAGAGTATCCGTTGAAGCCCACATTTTTTTTTGGCAACGTGTTGAAGCCCATAACTACAAATCAAAGAATAGCTTATCTGAATCATTGAATACATAATGAAATTGCTGGCGTACAGAAGAATAAGATAAGAAGGAATGGGCACTAATTAAATTCACAATTAGATGGATCAATTTGACTTGCCTCTTTTTTCTGTCTTCTGTGAATCCGCGCCATGGTGGTGGTGATGCCGTGGCAGCCACTAGCCGGCGACGGAGAGGCGAAGACGCGACGTCGCCAGCCGCACACGCCAAGTCAGACAATCGGCGCCGCGGTCGGGTGATCTGCTGCCGTGCAGCAGAGCAGGGAGATGAAGGGGCAAGTTTACGGATGAATGTATACATGGGATGTTTAGATATTAAGAGTATCTTTAAGAGATTAGTCAAAAAAAATAACTAAATTATATTACTTTCTAAAATAAATAGTAGAGCATCTAAAAAATAGCTAAATCGTTTTTAAAGGTAAATTTGGTTATTAAAAGAAAAAACGTGCTCAATAGGCTCTACAAATGACTCTCTAAATCTAATAGCTCTCTATCATATCTTATGCGTTTTTATTTTTGGATAGCCTAACTCACTAGCATCTAACTTTTTAGTTACAGAGTCTGTTGGAGTGCTCTAGTCTTTTTTTTTTTCAATTCTATTTTACAGAGTAGCTAAATAAGTAAATTTTGTTAGTCTTTTTTGGCTAATCTCTAGGAGATGTTCTGGAGTACTCCTCCTAACAGACTCTGTAAAATCAAAGATAGATGGCTAGTGAGGTAAACTATCCAAAACTAGGGAACGAATGAGATGGTTGTAGAACTATTAAATTTGGAGAGTCATTTATAGAGTATGTTGGAGACGTTTTTTCTTTAATTATAACTAAATTTAACTTTAAAAACGATCTTGCTAGTCTCTTGCAGATGCTATAAGTTAGAGTATTAAATATAGACTAATTAGAAAACTAATTGTATGGAGTGACACTAATTTGTGAGACAAATCTATTAAGCCTATTCCATGATTTGACAATATGGTGTTATATGCTAATGATGAATTGATTAGGATTAATAGATTTGTCTCGCAAATTAGTCATGATTTTTATAATTAGCTTTATGATTAGCTCATGTTTAGTCCTTCTAATTAGCATCCTAACACCCTAAAAGCATCTATGCCCCCATGGTTTCGGTGATTAACGATAATGCAAGATAATTATGACTAACGTGTGTTTTTCAGAGGTAAATTGATGAGTGAGGTCATAGTAATGGATATTGATTGGGTGATCAATGGTATTCATGCCCCTCAAGATGGATTCATTTCGATTTTCAAAGGATTGACGATAAGATTGAAGCTTAGGCAAGGTTTAAGTGTCGATTGGAGTTGGAGAGACTCCTAGAGTAGTCTAGGATCTTTGTTTTCCTTTAGTCATACTATCAGGGGGGTATGAGATTAGTAGCTTGACCTAGGAGATGTTAGGGATGTAGGTGTGGTGCACATTGTCAAACCCAGTCCTAGAGAGTCTACAAACAGGCCTTGAGTGATATAGAGCATCTCCCATTCTTCAAGTGTCAAAATCCAGAGTGATTGAGAGCCTCAAACAGGCTCCAGACTAGTTGCCCAGAAGACACGGGTTAACTCAGAGTAAGTCAGAAGGCTCCGGACTCTATTGTTCTAGCATCCAGACCAATGGAGATGGTCCGGAGGTATCCAAAGAGGTACAACATTGAGGGTTTGGCTCCGGACCAATGGTGATGGGTGCAGAGCTATCTAGAGAGGTCTAGAAGTGAGGTTTTGCCTTCGGACTGTATCTGACGCAAGCCTCCAGACTAATTGGTACTGGTTCAGAGGTCTGAAGAACAGTAAGGTGACTGTGCAATCAGTGAGGTCCGGAGTCTAGACCAATGTGAAATGGTTCGGTGTCCCCGTACTAGTCCGGTCCGGTGGAACGCAACGATGAGTTAATGAGTGTAACGGTTAGTTGGAGTGGTGGAGGTATTTATACTTTCCCAACTCATCCATACTATCTCTCTTTCTCATTTGTTTAGCTGAGGAAACTTGTGAGAGTGCAAGGGAGGGCAAGAGCCTAGTGAGGTGATTGAGATTAGTAAATCCAACACTTAGAGCCTCATTAGTGAGATTGGGAGTGACAAGTGTGCATCCATCTTCCTCCTTAGCCTTGATTGGGTCAAGTGAGGGTCTTCTACTTGTTACTCTTGTTGATCGACATCACTATTGACATTTCTAACGTCACCACCAAGAACACAGGTTCTTAGCAATTGCGCCAAAAATGCATGGTATGAAAATAACTTGTCTTTAGCAACTAGCCTCCTAAGCATGGAACTAGGTTGTCATCCCTAATTATAGAGCTAGGAATATTTTAATGGTACTTATGAAATATCATATTTTATGTATGACTAGGCAGAAATAAATAAGGATGGATATGAAATTATAAAGAACAAATAATTCTGCAAGCGGATAGATTAATATATAATTGTAGCATTTTACCTAGAGTATTACCAGGTTGTCATTTATATTGTACCACGGGGAAGGTCTAGTTAAACTGATAATCTATAGTATTGATAACATGCATATGAAATGAATGAAGGGATTTAACCATCAATGAACTCTACTCTTAACAAGGGTAAGTCACATATATGATAAGGGTTAATAGATCAATCATAATAATAATAATAATAAGGATAAAGTTTCTAGAGCATTCTAGTCACTACACAAGCGTTGTCCAATACAAGTAATAAAGAAATAACTCCTAAGTATTCTAGCTACCGTCAAAGCTACATCATTTAGTGCAAGTACATCTAGGAATCATTGTTAAGTAATACTACCAATGTTCCCAACCACAATGGGACCATGAACAGGATGAGTTGAGTTCAGAAACCTCAAAAATAACAAGATATCCTGAACATGACAATTCCTCCCTACCAAACTACTGCACGGGGGAGGCCTACAAAGGACTCAATGGACCTGTCACATCCATGATCTACCCCACGACCAGGCACAGATGCGGGCACCCACAGATAAGAATTGTATCTAAGCACCACGCCTATATACTGCCTACCACCCGCCATATGATCAAATAGACGAGCGTTATACGAACATGTGCATGAACTCAATAGTAAACTAACTATACTAGATATATTGAAGTAGACAATGAACAAAGTAAACAAGAACATATTAATGAAGAATAGTGTTGCCTATAAATATCATACAACTGCAGATAAATACTATAAGAGAGAATAAGAACTGTACCAGACTCTAATCTCTTGACAACGTCGGGAGTCCAAGATCGATTGACGTATCTTCACTTCCTCTACTCTCGATCTAACTAAGCTATGCTATGAACTAGAGAGGCTCTAGATGAACTATGGTTTATGGCTCTGGATGACTAGATCTCAAATGACTTAGACTGAATGGATCTCCAAATGAACTAAGATGCCTCCGGGGGGGGTCTGCCCTCTATTTATAGCCCGGTGGGGTGCACGATGCCCGTTGGATCAAACTGACTTAGTGTAGGGCCGAGATGACTCCTTAGAGGCGGTGGAGGAACCTTCCAGAGGGCGGCAACTAGTGGGCCCGGGCCCATGTCGGCTGGCATGGGGTGGGGCTGGCCGGCCCCACCTGGCGGCGGCTCGGGCTCCGCTTCGCTCCGTTGTATTCGGGATCCTCCGTGAGTTGAAGGGTAACTATATCTCCGCGGGATTTCTTTGATATTTATTCTGATTTGATTCCTTTATTACTCTTTTCTAGAATTGTCCATGGATAATAATAGAATGCCAAAACTCATGGAAATTGTTAGATAAAACCCTATATTTTTATATTTTTTATGTGATTGATCCATTTATCATGTTTATAATTGTATTAAAAGTTGACGCTAACGACCGTCAACAAGCACCTAGATGGCTTGGTGGCAATCGGAGGCTTGGTGACCATCCGGAGGATTGTGGATGGCCCAACTCCACATGTGATTAGTTGTGGGCGATTCATGGAGACAGAGAGGCGAAGAATCGTCCCATAGTGAGCACTTGGTCCTTGCGTGGATCAAGGGGGAGTGATACCCTTGCGCAGGTGCTCCAACGAGGACTAGGGGTAGTGTTGACTCCTCGATATCTCAGCAAAACATCGACATGTCAAACTCCCTCTTCTGTCTCCTCTCTACCTTCAATTACTTTCAAGCTTCACTTTCATTGCTCTTGATATGCTTATGAGGGTGTTATTGCTACTCATTGCCTACACGGCTTAGGATTTAATTTTTGCTTTAGAAATTTAAATAAGCCCAATTAACACCCCGTCTTAGGCATATTGGTCCTTTTACACCCGACCCGAGGTGACACCTCATAAATTTTAGTCCCTAGATCTAAACACTCCTATAGGCCAAACACCTTTCTGTCTTTCCTACAAGGCTTGTACTCGCAACCAAAGCTTAGAGAAAAAAAAATAGGACTTGTCTTCATGAGTCATCGTGTACCTCCATCAAACACAAACAAAGAAAAGAACATGGTTGCCGCTAGCAGCAAAGGGAGAGGTATGAACATACCAAGGCAGGGATGTTCACCGACCACCAAACCGTGTCATATTGGTAGATCCATTCCTAGTTTTAACCAAATAACTTACAATTTTTTCATAGTTTTTCATAGCTTACAACAACTTTTGCACATCTCGTAGCTGAACCAAATAGACCCTAGTTCTTAAGCTTCTTGTGCTACATTAGTGAGGCCTGAATATGATTGATGAATCAATGAAACCAATATTTGTGTCTCCCTTACGTTTGAGGTATCACTAGTACAGAACCTGCTTTTAGCCCCGGTGCGTAAGGGCCTTTAGCCCCGGTGCCTGAACCGGGGCTAAAGCCCGACCTTTAGCCCCGGTTGGTAATACCAACCGGGGCTAAAGGGTGCGCCAGGTGGCGCAGGCGGGCCACTCGTGGCAGCACCCTTTAGCCCCGGTTGGTATTACCAACCGGGGCTAAAGACCCTATTTTTTTTATTTTGGTATTTTTTATTTTGGTTTTCCAATTAGATTAGGTATTCAAATGTGTGTATTCTACGCTTCTAATACATGTATTCGCTGCTAATACATGTATTCATGCACTTATAAGTTAGTTTCAAGCATTAAACACAAATAAACTATGAAACTCTATAAGTATAATATATATATGCACATAAAATTTACATCATTATCCATTGTTACTTGACTTAAGACACAAACGCTCTCGCCACTTAAATATCATACAGATGTTCGTCTTGATTTGGCTTGAGTGGGATGACCAGGTCGTAATAGAAGTCGCCTCCAGGTTTGACCACTTTTTCAAGAAAAAATCTAGCAAATGTCTCTTCAATTCCTTTGAGGCGGTCTTCTTGCATCACTTGTTGCTGCAACCATAGCGTCTTCAATTTGCATTATAAAGAAACAAGTGTTAATATACATAAGATTTAGTTAATAGCAACAAATAAATAAAATGGATGTATTATATATACATATTACATACTCTTAGTTTCTCTGTAAGAGTTCTTCTTGCATACACCGTGAGGTACTCGTAAACGTAGTATCCACACAGATTGTTGCCTTGTGGCTGCCTTAGAATCCACTATAAGATATGAAAAGATTACCATCGTCATCATACGCATATGTTAAAGCATGATAAGGTAACATATTACGAGAGCTAGTAGAACTTACAGGTAACATACGAGGACCCTATAGTGTCTCTTCTAGTTCCGGACGGTGTTTTGGGACGAACCAAGCCCAAACCCTGCTCAATAATTGGATCATTAGTTAATTAACTCTTGCAGTGTAGTTAAAGAGTAGATATCCATATTTAAAGATCAAAGTTACCCCTTGATAATGTCTATCATATCTTGGTAATCTCCCGGTGGTTTTCTCAATGAGTCAAAGATTACATATGCACTTCTTCTCATATCGATGACTATGAGTATCCAGTGAAAACTGCATTTGTTTATAGAGCCAACATATATATCTTTATGCTAAATTGAGTAATAAGTAAGACAAATTGTGCAAATGATAACAACACTCACCCAAAGTTGTATGGGAAGAGTATATATTCTCTGGTCTTTTGGTTGACCAAGAACCTCCAAAGATTCCTCTCCGTTTGAGGTATACATTGTTTGCGGAGAGTGTTTGGATCCGAGAATATGATTGATGGATCAATGAAACCAATTTCTGTGTCTCCCTTACGTTTGAGCATTAACATAAAAAATCTGCATATATATGTTTGAGGATAGTTAGTTACTATACATATACATATGTGCTATAGTCAGATTACTAAAAGAAATGATAATCACTTACAGACAGTAGCAGCTCATCAGAGATTTGTCTAGAGCATCCATGTGGCATAGTTGGTGGAGCTCACTATATGGAACAAATATAAGGTCATCGCCTCGGAAGTAATGTTCTTGTCTAATTCTGACGCAAATGCAGTCGTCATCTGGGTTTTTGGTACATGCCTCCATGTACCACGAGTTTAACCTGCGTATTTGCGTATCAAGATCCATGAGGGCCGATGTGTTGTACAGACTTCTGCCACGTAAATAACTTCTCTTAAACTCATCGACTACAGTGGCATTTGCGACTAGTGCATTTCCGTAAAATTGAGTCGCAGATATATTAGCTCCTTTCAAGAAATCTTCCAATCCATCATAATTGACCTTGGGGCCACTGTAGTCTTCTAGCAGGCTCATGTTTGAACCATATTCATACCCAACAACTAGCGGGGGCACTGATTGCTTTGATTGTTCCCCGAGCTGTGGGACACCCTTCCCTGCTCTTTTCCTCTCTGTAATTGCCTTTTCGAGAGTGCGGTCTGTTGGTATTTCTTATGACTATTGGATAAATCCGCAAGCGCACAGATTATAGCGATGTAGCACTTCACTGGGAGTATTCCAGGTATCGTATTTTCCTCAGGGAACGATAGTGATCTAACTAGGATTAAAGATATGTCCTATGATGGATCAAAGAAGACTATGATAACTGGGTTGAGAGGTTCGATATAGAAAAGATATCTAACAAGGAAAAGCTGGTTATACTGGCTTTATCAGCCCTTTCTTGCAGGAGGCGATGGGATAGATCAGAAAGAGGGCAAAACTCTCACCGGACCGCGCCATCATATTGTATTGAGGCCCTACCTTTTAAGAACTTATCGTACACACGTGGTGGAATAAAAAGACTAGATAGAGTTGTCACCTCTACTAGCATCCACAAACAATCCGTGCGATAAGCGGTTTACAAAGGTAAGATCTAGTATAGACACCACGTCTACACTATTCTTACTACTTTAACCCCAACTAAGGACTAAAGCACTCTACTTAAAGTAAAGCGATGAACAAGCGCGAAAAGATGTATAACAGCTACGCTAGAAGTAGAATATCGAATACTATAAAGAACTCATATGTATCACTTACAAGTGCTGAACTTACAAGAGAATCGCATCCGCTGAGGTACAACTCGGAGAAGACGCCAGACAGGCCTGGCTCTCCTCCAGGCTCTCCTCACTCTTCTCCAACTAGCATAGCACTACTACAGAGCTCTGCTAAGATACTAAGGAGTAGTTTCTCCAATGAGGCACGAGTGAGAGTGAGGGCCTAGGGGGTATTTATAGCTAGAGGTGGAGTAGGGGCTACTCCGGTGCCACGTCAGCGATCCGCGCCACCTCCATCAGCCACCGTAGGATGAAACCGTCATTGTAATCGTCTTAAATCAACGGGGGAGATCAAGTGGATGCATGGCGGCATGCAGGGAGTCGGTGGGGAGGTCGGTGCACCTTTTGGGCACATGACCTGGTTCGGCCGAACCCAATGGCAGGTGGGCCCTGCCACTTTTCCCTCAGGAGGTGTCCCCACAGCACAGGGATCATGTGGGTGGCCTGTGGGCCCATAGGGTGGTTCGGCCGAATGTCTTTTGTGGCCAAATGGGCTCATCTTTCGCAGGTGGCTTCTAGATGTAATGCCTATCATGATGGTGTATGCCTTTTGCACATTTGCCATACTTGGAAATATGTCATGTTGGGCCTATGGATCCTCGTGCTTTGATCTAGAACCGTTGAGAGGTAGCACACTTGGATCCAAGGGATAGAAAGTGCTTTGGAGAGTGTTACTTGGATCATGAGAGGCTTGGGAGGTCTAGTGGCCCCACAAGGTGGTCGGTCGACCCCCTAAGTGGGCCCACTAGCTC
The DNA here is from genome assembly GCA_022036555.1 of Microstegium vimineum. Lineage (NCBI taxonomy): Eukaryota > Viridiplantae > Streptophyta > Magnoliopsida > Poales > Poaceae > Microstegium > Microstegium vimineum. The sequence continues at coordinate 35,377,812 of CM039135.1, forward strand.
CCAAAAGTCCCCATTTGTCATTACCTACACTCAAATAGTCATGGGACATGTGGAACTAGTTATTGAGTAAATTATGTTCATGCTATTATTGTTTTCCTTTGAATATGAGGATGTTGACAGTGTTTTTATGGTGATAAAATAGCTTGTAATTACCGTCAACAAGATCCCCCATACTTACCTCTTTGCTCGTCCTCGAGTAAAGGTTAAAAGATAACAAGACTATGTTATTCAAAGTATAAAGCAAACATAAAGATTCCTTCAAGACATTTTGTCATACCAATGGGATATGTGGTATTGGCTAACATAAATCCTTGAGAAGTTGAGAAATGGAACAACTCTCCAGGCAAAGTCATCTTTCCCAAATCATATTTTAGTACTTGGAATTTTTGTTAAGTTTTTCAAAAGAAAGCTTATAAGTCATCTTACTTCTCTTATAGTACTCTAGATCACTCATAAGGTGTATGGTTCCTTACCAAGGCATGAAGTTGCCTTTTTTATCTTCCTACTTCTAAAAGGCTTATGTGGAGCTTAGGTAGGGATAAGCAATGTAGCATACTTACCTTGCATGTATTGTAAAGTCAAATTCCGGATCCAAGGAGAGAAATGTCATACTCTTAGATCAAGATGTGCAAGTGTGTGGAAACATGGCGAATGATCAAAACTCCTTTATAAGATCTCTCTTTCCTAACTTATTATTTTGAGACATGGCTATCTTTATTTTTCTATGAGCTTTGATATGCTCATCATCATTTTTTATGAGCTTTGATGCGCTCATCATTTCATTCATTTTGATATATATTTTTTTCATAATTTTGCATAGTCTATGTCTCATTTACTATTATTATACTAGAGAGAGATTTTTCTACTAGAGCATGGAGCATGAATCTATGTGGAAAATGTAAGGTATGTTTCTGCATTACTTCCAGTGTAGAAGCAGCATGTATATGTGGCGTGCACGTGATCTTGATCTTGGGAGCATGATAAATCTCTCAACAAGGGTCACAAAACTTGACCAATCTCAACACAAAGCAAGCAGCTTATGTAGAAAGCTTATATCATGCAAGAGCATATATGGCTTTGGTAGGAATTTTCTCACTATAGAGGAGTAGTGACATTATGGTTTTATGATGTTTTCAAAAATTAATCTCCAAGAACCTTAAATAGATAGGGTAGGAATCATGAGCCGAGAACTATATCACATTAATCAACAACTTAGTCAATATGGTTCCCTATCAAGATATTTTCCCACTAGCATAAGCAAAAGCAAGAATTCGTCTTTATGACGCTTTTACCCTCAGAACGTCATAGATCATGTCACTTTTCAAATCTTCGTTTCAAATGCGATCTTCTTGTTTTTATTCAATATTAAAAGGAAAATAAACTAAGCAATTCATTTTATGAAGAAATAAAATTTTATTTTATTTTATGATTATTAATTTTTTTTCTTTTAATTTTTTTATTATTATTACTATAAGAGAAATTAACCAAGTGATTACTTTCAAGAAGAAATTATTTTTATTTCATTTTTATTAAAAGAGAAAATGAGTAAACAAAAGAAAAGCATAGAGGAAAAGGGGAGAGACATGTCAAACCAGTCAGTATAGACGTTTGAAGTTGAACGGATGCTGGCTGGTGGGTCCAGGCCCTAGAAGCACATTCGGCCGAACGTCTTCGGAGCCGTTTGGCCACTTCGAACTCTGCATTTAGATCCCTTACCTCTGAATGTTGATGTAATCTGAACTTTCTAAATTTTAGCCTTCAACATGGTTCGGCCGAACCACAAAAGTGGCCATTTTGGTCTAATTTCTTTTTGGTATGTGTCATGGATGTTCTCAGCATGATTCAGTTATCCTTTTGGTGTTTTGACAAGTTGGAGTGTCGACCGACCTCCCCCATACTTGTTTCAGCGCATACTGTGACACAGGACAAAGAAAGATCAAATGCAGGGGTTTTGCTGGGGTAAGATAGCAGCAGAACCAAGAGTTTCATTTGTCATTGATAGCTTTAGGTACGTGTTCAATTATTCAAGAGTGACATACTATCATGTCTAAGTATCTTGTTGTTATAAAGGGCTAAGGTGATCCAAGGGAGAAGATGGAGAGAGAAGGTCCTTAGCATAATGGATGACAAGCATCTCTTCATGCTCTCTTCTATTAGGGCCATGAGGCAGGTTGTGCCCCTGGCTCTAGAGGATTACTAAGGAGAAGGAGAGGCAAGGATATCCTCTCTCTCAATGGCGGTGGATAAGCGTTTGAACTTTGCATTAGTGAAAATGCGAAGATCATTAAAGCTATCTTCAAGACCGAGACACGCCATTCTCTCCTCAGAAACTCTTTCTTCTAAGTTGGTAGAGCTTTCTTTGGAAACAACATGTAGAAACTTTTCCATATCGCTCTTCTTCTTGCTGGAACCATGGTGAGGTTAAGGAAGGTAAGAAGGGAAGCACGAGGAGATGGAATTTCTATTGGTGGTGAAGAAGAACAAGGTAAGAGGAGGAAGAAGGAGCGGGAGAGGTTAAGAAGAGAGAATCCAACATCCTCCGCCTCTATTTTCACTTGGATCGTGCCGGAAACAGGGTAGGAATGTTGGTCCAACGCTCAGGAGCAACGTGCATGGCTGAAGGGCCAAACCCACGGTCGGCCGATCGCTTTTTGAAAGCTATGGTTCGGTAGAGCCAGGTTTTGAACTCGGTCAAGCCAGGTGAGTCAGCTCGTGAAGTTTCGGGCTGTTTGACCCAAACACAGGTTCAGCCGAACCACTTTAGAGGCCAAATGGGCTGATCTTTCATGAGGGGGGAGTCAAGGCTAAGTCTATGCCATTTCTAAGGTCTTTTTCGAAAATTGAACAAAAAAGTTAAAACATGTAGATTTTAGTTCTAATTTGGATTAAGAACAAATTCTATCATATCAGTTTCTTGCTCAGGAATTTCATGCTCATGTAAACTTTACTGACCATTTACCTTTAAAGGTGTTGCAGCCATAATTTTGAAGCATGATGATTCCTGGCGTCATGACATTGATTATGACGAATGGTATTTCTTCTGTGAATCATCGTGTTGTACTCAGACCCTTTTTCTCCATTCATTTCTTCTCTCCTACGATGGATTAGTGGACAACACATACACGAAGGAATTCACAAATAATTTGAAACAAGGGCATTGTTATCATGGGAATAGATGACATCTTCTATGCTATAGAAAAGTTGTTTTAACAGTTTAGCACATCACAAGATGTTCCCTCATTGTTCACCAATTCTTTAAAAGTTAAGCAAGTTTGAGGCAAAGATGTGCAAGATTATTTCATTACTACCTCAACCCTTGATTTGTCTCTATGAAAGATCTCATGACTTAACCACCAAAATTTTGAAGTTGTCATGCATTGGTTAGTCCAAGAGCACAACCAAATTCCATATAAGTTTACTTTAGGTTCATTAATCAAACTTAACACCATGTCTAATTTCATTAAGGAAGGCTATTTAACCTAAGCACCACGCTTAATTTAAAGAGCTTTTGGAAACGCAATCGATATTCCAAACCAAAGCATACTCATAACAAAAACAGGAAGCATGAAGACATCCAGAGATTCAAAAATGAGACAAGATCATGGATGGTGAACCAGATGAGCATTTGCAGCTTTTTTTTAATATGACTTGGCAAGATGAGCAAGGTATATAAAGAGAAAGCAAGATAGAGACAACCAAACAAAATTAAGAATGAAGCATGATATAAATTTCTTAGAGAAATCCACTCCCCCATACTTGGATTTTGCAACATTTTACAATGTGAAAATCCAAGTATAGGATGTGAAATTTTCTTTTAATTGTGCTTCATTATTTAAGGATGTTTGGTTGGACATACCTTGTGTTTTGCTCCATGGTTCTTTTTGCTCAAACCTAAAATGGTTAGTGAAAAAATACCCGAAGGAACACTTTCACAAATATTCCCTTAATCTCTTTTTACAAAGTCATTTTATTCATTTTAGATTTTTAGGAAAATAAAAACATTTATTTTGTTTTATATATTTTTAAGCAAATTTTAATGGAAAAGAAGAAAGCTCGGGTTATCTCCCGAAAGTGCTTAATTTTAAGACACAAGCTTGTCTTTGGGAAACCTTCAAGTTGCAACTCATGTTGGTGACGCGGTTTCCCCTTCAACTCCAACATTTTCAAATATATCCTCAAGACCAAAACCACTACGAGATTTGCAAAATTTATGGTAGACAAACACATCTATAACCAACCTTGCAAAGATTTTAGAAACAAGAAGAATGAAGGGGTTGTAGATCATGTGTGTAGTCATGGTAGAGGGAAGGATTGATTTGGGAGATTTCTCATTTGAGCATGGATTTGATTGGAGGATCGGGGAATAACTTCCATGCTCATTGATATCGTTCTCCCTTTCAAGGAGTGGGTGAGCAGTTTCTTTCTCATGACATTTCAAGTCATCCTCAAGGCTTGAATGGGTCATGGTTGTTGGCGAGATTGACATTAGCTCACCCCTTGGATCAAGAACTAGTTTGGATTCTAACCCTTTGATGAGAAGTCGGGAAGACCAAACGGGTAGATAATCTCCACCTATTCTCTGACCAAGCTTCTCATTTCCTATTGTGTTCTCCAAGATTCTCGTGATTGGCCTTCCGATAAAGGTGAGATGAAAGAAAAGTCCAGGAAGATCAAATATATGGAAATCTAGGAAGATCTTGAGATCATCAACCACCACAAGAACATCATGGAGGACTCCTAAGCAATCCATAATTTGACCATTGGGGAGTCTAAGTTGTTTTTGTGATTGGGATAGATTATCCTTTGATGATGTTGGAACATGGAAATGAGGAATGATTTTGATCCCGAGCCTAGGATTGTAGTAAATTTCACCATTAATGCCCAACACTTGAAAGGATATTCTCCTCACATGTGTGGCCATTTTAGTGACTTCTTTTGAAGATTCGGCCTCATCCAACCATTCTTGAGCTACAACGGTAGGCAAAGGCTCTAACCGTTGATTATGCTCCTCTTGGTCAGATTTATGGCTCTCATGGCTTCCATGCCTCGGGTGTCTTAATGAATTCCCAAAGTCATTACGTGGGTCATCATAAGACTTGAATGAAGAAACACATGGGGGATCATCAGGATCAAGGATGGGTTCATAAGATAAGTCAAATGTGGGCATAGAGAAGGAGATGATAGATTTGACTTCTAAACACTTTAGCTCTTCTTCTAATAGCTCACTCGACATTTCTTCATCAAATATCCCAAGATTTTCGTGATGTGCCATGTGGGAAGTCGAGGCACAAGGTGATGTTGATTTGGGAGGTTTTTGAAGAGATCCCCTCACAAGAGGTCTAGAAAGGTGTTTCTTAGAAGATCTCTTTAGGAAAGGGTAATTTTGGGCATTCCCAAAACCAGCAAGATCATATGAAAGGTTAGCCTCGAACTTGAAGGAATGGTTTAGATGTTGACTTTCTTCTTCCTTCGAGATTTGTGGTATTTGTGGTTTAGGATCAATGGCAGAATCTTTGGATAGAAATGGTGGTGATTCAGTTATCGAGGATTCTTTTCTAGGGGCTGGTTTTTGTTCTTCCTTGGGTCCTTCATTATAATCGTTAGTAGAGGGGGTGTTCTCAAGAATCTTTGTAAGAAGATTCTTCCCTGCACCAATGGATAAACAAGGAAGGCTCCCCTAGAAGTTATATCGAGAAGTTGTGCGGAATCTTTGCTAAGACCCCCATAAAAGTGTTGTAATAATGTTGGCTCGGTTATAGCAAGATCTGGGCCAGATGATGATAGCTCTTAAAGACGGGCCCATGCCGCACCTAGAGGTTCTTTCTCCTTTTGTGAGAAGTTGATGACCTCTTTTCGAAGACGAACAACGCGAGGAATAGGGAAGAAAGCTAGGCAGAATTTGGATTGTAACTTTTCCCATTCTCCATTTACACCATCTACGTGGCGAAGGTACCATCGTTTGGCTATTCCCGTCAAAGAGAACGGAAATAGCTTCCACTTAAGGGTACCTCGCCTTATCCCATGGATGTTAAAACATGAACACATTTGTTCAAATTCACATAGGTGAGTGTATGGATTTTCATCTTCATCCCCAGAGAAAGATTGTTCCCGAACTTTGGCTATGAAGCTAGGGCGAAACTCATAGCTAAGTGAAAGGATGGGATGTGATGATGGTGGTGGTTCCAAACTATGGCCCTTTGGAAAAGCAACATGAGAGATGGATGATTCGTTCATGGTGTATATGAAAAGGATAAAATGAAAAGAAAGATAAAACAAGGATAATAGGACCAAAGGGTACTAGTTAAAAGCTACCGTTCCCCGGCAATGGTGCCAGAAATGCTTGTTGGTATTTCTTATGGATAAATCCGTAAGCGCACAGATTATACCGATGTAGCACTTCACCAGGAGTATTCCAGGTATCGTATTTTCCTCAGGGAACGATAGTGATCTAACTAGGATTAAAGATATGTCCTATGATGGATCAAAGAAGACTATGATAACTGGGTTGAGAGGTTCGATATAGAAAAGATATCTAACAAGGCAAAGCTGGTTATACTGGCTTTATCAGCCCTTCTCTTGCAGGAGGCGATGGGATAGATCAGAAAGAGGGCAAAACTCTAACCGGACCGTGCCATCATGTTGTATTGAGGCCCTACATTTTAAGAACTTATCTTACACACGTGGTGGAATACAAAGACTAGATAGAGTTGTCACCTCTACTAGCATCCACAAACAATCTGTGCGATAAGCGGTTTACAAAGGTAAGATCTAGTATAGACACCACGTCTACACTATTCTTACTACTTTAACCCTAGCTAAGGACTAAATCACTCTACTTAAAGTAAAACGATGAACAAGCGCGAAAAGATGTATAACAGCTACGCTAGAAGTAGAATATCGAATACTATAAAGAACTCAGATGTATCACTTACAAGTGCTGAACTTACAAGAGAATCGCATCCGCTGAGGTACAACTCTGAGAAGATGCCAGACAGGCCCGGCTCTCCTCCAGGCTCTCCTCACTCTCCTCCAACTAGCATAGCACTACTACAGAGCTCCGCTAAGATACTAAGGAGTAGTTTCTCCAATGAGGCACGAGTGAGAGTGAGGACCTAGGGGGTATTTATAGCTAGAGGTGGAGTAGGGGCTACTCCGGTGCCACGTCAGCGATCCGCGCCACCTCCATTAGCCACCGTAGGATGAAACCGTCATTGTAATCGTCTTAAATCAACGGGGGAGATCAAGTGGATGCATGGCGGCATGCAGGGAGTCGGTGGGGAGGTCGGTGCACCTTTTGGGCACATGACCTGGTTCGGCCGAACCCAATGGCAGGTGGGCCCTGCCACTTTTCCCTCAGGAGGTGTCCCCACAGCACAGGGATCATGTGGGTGGCCTGTGGGCCCATAGGGTGGTTCGGCCGAATGTCTTTTGTGGCCAAATGGGCTCATCTTTCACAGGTGGCTTCTAGATGTAATGCCTATCATGATGGTGTATGCCTTTTGCACATTTGCCATACTTGGAAATATGTCATGTTGGGCCTATGGATCCTCGTGCTTTGATCCAGAACCGTTGAGAGGTAGCACACTTGTATCTAAGGGATAGAAAGTGCTTTGGAGAGTGTTACTTGGATCATGAGAGGCTTGGGAGGTCTAGTGGCCTCACAAGGTGGTCAGTCGACCCCCTAAGTGGACCCACTAGCTCCCAAAAGTCCCCATTTGTCATTACCTGCACTTAAATAGTCATGGGACATGTGGAACTAGTTATTGAGTAAATTATGTTAATGTTATTCTTGTTTTCCTTTGAATATGAGGATGTTGACGGTGTTTTGATGGTGATAAAATAGCTTGTAATTACCGTCAACACGGTCATAGTCTGATATTGGAGATTTCTTCTGAGCATCACGTAGCTTTCTCTTCTTTTCTTCCAACTCTTGCCTTAGAGCTGATTGATGTAAGTAGAACGGCTTTTTAGCTTCTTTCTTTGCTTTATCGTCGTCTTTAAATTTCTTGAATTGTGCGGCAACATCGGCCTTTATTGAAGCCATTATTTCTTCTTCAGTCATCTCAGACGGAAGTTTCAGAGGAATCTTAACAATAACCTTCCTTGTAGCTTGCCTCTTTGTTTTTGGTTGGGCGTCGACACCTTTGCTTTTGTGGCGGTCCTCTTCTTTGGCGATGGGGCGGCAGGTGTCGGCATTGGAGACCGTTGTGGCGGCGTTGGAGACCGTCGTGGAGGCGATGGGGCCGGTGTCGGTGTTGGAGAACGTCGTGGAGGTTCTGGGGCGGTTTCGGTGATGGAGACCTCCTTGGAGGTTCTGGGGAGGCAGCCGTGTTGTGCATTTCACAATCATCATCCCTCGCAACACTATGACCCGCAGGTGATGAATGTTGACTTAGGTCTCTGGGGTGAGGAGGAGGAGGAGGCGGCGACGGTACAATAGGAGGTGATGCCCCAGGAAAAATGATATAGCGCTTGTGCCAACAAATAAATGTCTTCTCCACTTGTCCTAAAGTCGTCTCCCCATCACCTCCTTCAATGTCAAGCTTAGCATCGCGATGACCTTTTTCAACTCTATCCATCGAGACGCGAGCATATCCAGTTGGTACTTTTGACCCATGGCATATTGGTGTCTTCGTAGGGTCGATAGGAGATACAATACCGGTAGCCACCATGATTGTGGTAGCCCCCTCTAGAATGTGCAGCTCACATGGTGTATTCAGTTCTGTGATGTCATCCACGGGGAAGCGTAGCTTTGCATCATCAACATGTTGAGGCACTTCCGTGGAAGTACAACTGCTTTTCAAGTGAGCTGATGGGCTGATGTTGACTAGCGGTACCGATCCAGTACTTTGCATTCGGTTGATTGCTAACTCCACTTGCCTTTGGATTTCCTCGCACATTCTCGCTTGAAGTTTCTCTTCTCGCTCTTTTGCTTGAATAGCTGCTTCGCGTGCTTCACTAAGCATTTGCGACATGCTAAGTTTCATAGCTTCCTCCTCTTTCTTCTTTCTTTGGCGGCTTCTATATGTATCTTTGTCTTGAGGGAAGGCATGCTTCCACGGCACCGCGCCATGACCTCTGGTTCGCCCACTATGTTCCGCAGTCCCCAGGGCATATGTCAGCCCATCTTTATCTCTATCTGGTGACCATAGTCCTTGTTCCCTCATAGATTGAGTGTAAACCAGTTTCCTTGCTGCTTCTATGAGTCCTTCGGTATACGTTAATCTCCCGGTCTGAGGGTCAATGCCTCCCCCGTGACCAAAAAACCACCACTTACTGTGCTCAGCCCAGTCATCTGATTCTGGTTGGATTCCCCTAGCTAGAAGGTCCTCTTCTTCTTTTTCCCACTTAGGAATGGCAGTCTTGTAGCCACCTGATCCCATGTGATGATGGTATTGCTTTTCTTGGGCATTCTGTTGATTCTGTTGAGCTCGTGATTCGCCCTCTTCGGATGTCTTGAAAGCTACAAAGTCATCCCAAAACGGTCTCAACTTGACGTAGGCTTTTTTGTTGAAATCTGGAGTAAGGTTCTTCTTGATAAAATCATTATGCAATGTCTTCTTCCAGGCCTGGAAATATGTTGCCATCTTATTCATAGCATAGTCCCTAACCCTCCCCTTCAGAGCTTCATCTTCTGTATCGAGCTAGAAATGTTGAAGGACTTCTTGCCAAATTAGTTCCTTGTCACGATCAAAGAGACAACTAATGTCAGGACGTCCTTTCCTTTGCCGCCATTCACGCGCACTGATTGGAAGCCTATCCCTTACAAGGTAACCACAGTTGGTGGCAAATCTATGTGCATGTGGTCCAAGTACTGCCCCTGTTTCCTCATCAAATTCCATGATAATGTACCAACCCTCCAATGGCTTCTTCGGGCCTCGTACATTTTTACTCTTCCCCGTAGTTGTTGTTGATGCAGGAGGCTATGTATGTAGACACACAAAACTTATAAATATAATTATACAACTGTAATTATTTTGATTTTCATGTATACACAAGAGATATTGTAGACATATATATATACCTCGGCAACATTGTCTTGCTCGATATTTTCTTGCTCAACATCTGGCGCAAAGTACTGACTTCCGTCATCTACTTGATTCGTGTCGTCGTCTACTTGATCAGTGCCATCGTTGATCATTGAAAACAAGAATTCCTCCATGTCATTCGGTTCGTCCATTTCTGCAACTATAAAAGCTATTAAGTGTGTAGCACGTACTTAGAGTAACCACTTAGGGTTAGACACTTAGGGGTTCAGCCACACTTGGGGTAGACACTTAGTCTTTGTGTGACTAATAAAAGGGTTTAGGCCGGGTAGACACTTAGAGTTAGGCACACTTGGGGTAGACACAGTGTCTTTGTGTGACTAATAAAAGGGTTTAGGGTAGACACCTAGTCTTTTGTGTGACTAATAAAAGGGTTTAGGGTAGGGTAGACACTTAGAGTTAGGCACACTTGGGGTAGACACAATGTTTTTGTGTGACTAATAAAAGGGTTTAGGGTAGACACTTAGGGGTTTATAGTCACACTTGGGGTAGACACTTAGTCTTTGTCTGACTAATAAAAGGGTTTAGTGTAGGCACTTAGAGTGTGTGTAAACCCTAAACAAATGAAAGGTCTAACAAATGAAAGATCTATACAATTAGGGTGGCACTGGATAAGAGGGCTACCCGAATGACGAATCTATACGTATCTATTTCTCTAACAAATAAGAGGGCTCTATACATATTTTATTAGCAATATAATGAAGAGATACACTTAGGGTTTAGGGTAGACACTAGGGTATAGGCACTTATAGTTGGGTGTGTGTGTGTGTGAAGGGTTTAGGGTAGACACTAGGGGTAGACACTTAGAAACTTAGGATGTATATATGTGTGTGTGTGTGTGTGTGTGTGTGTGTGTGTGTGTGTGTGTGTGTATGAAGGGTTTAGGGTAGACACTTAGGGTATAGGCACTTAGAGTTGGGCACTAGGGGTAGACACTAAAATATATTACTAACATAAAACCATTTCCTAAATCAATTTCTAACAATTGAAGGTATTATAATACTTACAATAATGTAAGGCCAATATTTCTAAAACTAATACTAAAACAATTAATACATATATCAAAAGCATGAATGTGTGGTCCACACATAATATACATTACTAAAACTAAATCAATTTCCTAAAACTAAAATACAAACTAAATCAATTTCCTAAAACTAAAATACAAACAAAATCAATTTCCTAAAACTAAAATATATAACTAAAATTAAATCAATTTCCTAAATCAATTTGCAATAAAATCAATTTCTATTTTATTACACACAGTTCCTTTGCAATAAATCAATATATAACTAAAACTAAATCAATTTCCTAAATCAATTTGCAATAAAATCAACATTTTTCCTTTTTAATTCCTTTTTCTTTTTTCCTCTCCTTCCTTCTAGATCTTCCTTTTTCCTCCTTCTCCTCTCCTTCCTTCTTCTCTCTCCTTTTCTTTTCTTCCTTTTCTGCTTCTCTCTTCTCTCGAACTCTCTCTCTCTGTGTGGTTGACCGGCCCGGCCTCTCTCTCAGACGACGGGCCCGCGAGGTGGAGGCGCGGCGGCGGCAGAGGTAGACGACGGCGCGGCGGTGCGCGCGGCAGCTGCTTGCGTTGTGCGCGCGGCGGCGCGACGAGGAGGGACGACGAGGCGTGATGACGGAGTGGCGGCGATTGCGTCGTCGAGGGGAAGAAGGTCGGCCACCGAGATTGACAAAGACACACACAGTAGGCGAGAGATCAGGGGAGGAAGCCAGAGGAGATCGGTTGCGGCTTATATAGGAAGACAGGCCTTTAGCCCCGGTTGGTATTACCTACCGGGGCTAAAGGACCTTTAGCCCCTGTTGGTAATACGAACCGGGGCTAAAGGCTTCTTTAGGCGTCAAACGAAATTTTAGTGGGCTGTTTTAGATGTTTTGGTATTGTATATAGTTTAATATATATATAAATTGCTCTAGGTCTTGTAAATTTCATAATAAATTAAATACATGCCATAAAATTTTAAAAAAATAACCATTAAATTTCCTTTTGCTTTATTATACACTAGAAAAATGTATAACATAAAATCTTTTACCTTATTTATAATATCAAATATAAATGTAACTAACCATTAGAATTTGGTTAATGCAAAAGTACATTGTTCAATTAAAAAAATAAAATGCTTGGTTACCAACAGGGAATTAGTTTATTCATTATTTTAATGTTAAACTATTTGTGTTTCACCATTCATTGTCCAATTATGCGACCTTTAAGTGTACCCTTAAATAGAAAATTGTTAACGAGACACTAAATGACCCTATATGAAAACCTTTTGAATACAAAGGTTTTATAACTCATCAAGATCATTCATTTTAGAACTAAACTTTTTCAATGACAAATGTAGATCTTTATTTATTTGACTAAAATGTCTAATACACATGTCACTTGATCGACATCACACTGCTAAGCTAGCTACATCAAGCGGGCACATTAGTGATCTTCTTCTTGACATATGTCTCTTGGTCATGATCATGTCGTAACCATGGAGTGTCCTCGACATTTAGAAGGATGCTTGGGTCTTTGGTCACAGTGAATGGCGCAATTCAGTCATCCCTTTCGTAAAGTTCTGACATGTCTGAGTTGTTCTCAATTCCCAAAATGTTTCTTTTCCCTGAAAGAACTATGTGACGCTTGGGCTCATTGATGCTTGATTTGTCATCGTTTTTTCCTTTCTTTGGTTTTGTAGACATGTCTTTTACATAGAACACCTGATTGAGTGAACAGTCCTTGAGCTAGAATATTCCTTCAAATTCTTGCACAAGGTGCATGGACAACACATAAAATTAGCATCCCGTTTGTTTGCCTCAGCCGCTCTTAAGAAACCATGCACGCCATCAAAGAACTCTTTGGAGCGGCAATCAACATTGTACATCCAATCGCGTGTCATCGTCTGCATTATATGACCCAAAACATAATTAAATTTCTCATTTTGGTCAAAAAATGAAATTATAAAATACCGAACGAAAGGTCGTCTGCATTAAAATAACATGATTGAGATGGAACACCATCATGTGTAATTTCCGCGTCATACAAATACTAATGTATGCTCTATGAAAGCCTCGACATAGCGTATGCTAAGACCACTAGCACTATAAATAGAAAACCTAAAATGCACTTCACTAGCATAATGATCTCCCGACCAATCCCAACTAAAGAAAACAGATCATTATTCGTCTGTACAACATCGACGAGCTCCTTGAGCTGGCTCGCTGCTTCATCAATCTTCGTAGCCTCCTCCACATGTTTAACATAATCTTCCTCCCAGTACCAGCCACGGCATCTAGTGCCATCCCATTGAAAATAGAAAAAAATCAACACTTTAATCAAAATCATCAGGAAATATAGGTACAAATTAACCATAATCATCAAATGTGACAAAATATATAACTCACATTGCGATCTGGACACTTATAGAAGATCCGACCGTTGTTGGGACCAGGCTTCCCCACTCGGTACTCTTTCACAGTCTTTTGCATAGACTTGCCACAGGTAATGAGAGGGAGGTCTGCCCTTAGTCGCTTTGGAACCCGATCATAGGCCGAGTGTCCCGAAGCAGTTGTCATCTACTCTCTATACTCATTTTCCAAACTAGATATTATAAATTCCTTATATTCTAAACAAAGAAAATAAAACAACTAAAATTTATATTTCTCTAAAATCATCAAATGTGTCATTTAGACAACTAAAGTATTCTATGTAGCTACCTTATTCATCTAAATATATAATTATTTTGAGCTCAAGTGGCATATATATAAATCAAGAACAATCCACCATAAATTCATCATTTAATAAAATCCTAAGAATCTATATTTCTCAAACTAAACTAAACTAATCTTGAAATGTGGAACATATAATACCCTAGAAATGAAAGGTGTATACTTAGAATACTAGTTTTAGTTGCCTTGTTCAAACTATTCAAACACTGTCAAGTGAATGAAGCTTAAAATGGCAAAAAAGAGTAATAATCATAAATAAAAATCACATATAGAACAAGAAACAATATATGTTGCGGCTAAAACATGAGAGGTTGAAGATAGTAACCTTTCAACGAGTCGATGGAGGCGTAGAAGTGATCAAATGAAGCAATGACCGAAGAGGAGATGAAGAACAATGAAGAACACCAAGAACAAGAGCAAGAACAGAGAGGGGAAGAAATGAGCTTTCGGGCTCGGGCAAGGGGGGAGGAAGAGAGTTCAAATAGGGGGGGGACCTTTAGCCCCGGTCCATAGAACCAGCCGGGACTAAACGCCAAGAATTAGCCTCGGTTTGTGTCTTAAACCGGGGCTAAAGGTCTTACCCCGGTTGGTGTTACCAACCGCGACTAAAGGTGGATCTTTAGCCCCGGTTGGTAACACCAACCGGGACTAAAATTCCCCCCCCCTGACAATGTCTGACCAATGAGCCGTTGGGAGGGGACTTTTAGTCCTGGTTGGTGTTACCAATTGGGGCTAAAGGTCCCTTTAGCTCCGGGCGCAATTTCCACCGGAGCTGAAGCCGATTTTGGAAATCGCCGAAAGGTCTGTTCTGTACTAGTGTATAACATCAAGAATCTGCATATATATGTTTGAGGATAGTTAGTTACTATACGTATACATATGCTATAGTCAGATTACTAAAATAAATGATCACTTACAGACAAAAGCAACTCATGAGACATTTGTCTAGAGCGTCCATATGGCATAGTTGGTGGAGCTCACTATATGGAACAAATATAAGGTCATCGCCCCAGAAGTAATGTTCATCTCTAATTCTAACGCAAATCCAGTCATCTGAGTTTTTGGTACATGCCTCCATGTACCACGAGTTTAACGAGCACATTTCCGTACCAAGTTCCCTGAGGGCCGATGGGTTGTACAAACTTTTGCCACGTACATAAGTTCTCTTCCACTCATCGACTACAGTGGCATTTGCCATGAGTGCATTTCCTAGAAATTGACTCGTGGTTAGACCAGCTCCTGACAAGAACTCTTCCATACCATCATAATTGACCCTGGGGCCACTGTAGTCTTCTAGCACGCTCATGTTTGAACCATATTGATTTCCAACAACTAGCGGGGGCACTGATTGATTCGATTCTTCCCCGAGCTGTGGGACACCCTTCCGTGCTCTTCTCTCTTTAGTCTTCTCCTTGTTAATTGCCTTTTGTAGAGTGCGGTCATAGTCCGACAGTGGAGAACTCTTCTGAGCATCACGTAGATGTCTCTTCTTTGCTTCCATCGTTTGCCTTAGAGCTGATTGATGTAAGAAGAATGGCTGCTTAACTTCTTTATTTGCTTTACGGGCGTCTTCCATTTTCTTGAAATGTCCTTGCCAATCAGCCTTTACTGAAGCGTCTAGTTCTTCATCAGTCTTCTCATATGAAAGTTTCTGAGGAATCTTAACTTTCCTTGTAGCTTGCCTCTTTGCTTGTGGTGGGGCAGCCGACACCTTTGCTTTTGTGGCGGGCCTCTTCTTTGGTGATGGGGCGGCCGGTGTTGGCGTTGGAGACCGTCGTGGAGGCGATGGGGTCGGTGTCGGCATTGGAGAACATCGTGGAGGCGATGGGGCCGGTGTTGGCGTTGGAGACCGTCGTGGAGGCGATGGGGCCGGTGTCGGCGTTGGAGAACGTCGTGGAGGTTCTGGGGCCGGTTTCAGCGATGGAGACCGCCTTGGAGTTTCTAGGGAGGAAGCCGTGTCGTGCATTTCACCATCATCATCCCTCGCAACACTATGACCAGCAGGTGATGAATGGTGACTTAGGTCTCTAGGTGAGGTCCTATAGTGAAAACAACGAGTGTGAATAAAGCATCGCTATTTAAGCTAATACAAATTTAGTGAAAAAGAGCTAGGTATGATTCACTTTCATTCGCACCTAGGATGAGGAGGAGGAGGCGGCGACGGTACAATAGGAGGCGATGCCCCAGGAAAAATGATATAGCGCTTGCGCCAACAAATAAATGTCTTCTCCACTTGTCCTAAAGTTGTCTCCCCATCACCTCCTTCAATGTCAAGCTTAGCATCGCGATGACCTTTTTCAACTCTATCCATCGAGACGCGAGCATATCCAGTTGGTACTTTTGATCCATGGCATATTGGTGTCTTCGTAGGGTCAATAGGAGATACAATACCGGTAGCCACCATGATTGTGGTAGCTCCCTCTAGAATGTGCAGCTCACATGGTGTATTCAGTTCTGTGATGTCATCCACGGGGAATCGTAGCTTTGTGTCATCAACAGGTTGAGGCACTTCCGTGGAAGTACAACTCCTTTTCAAGTGAGCTGATGGGATGATGTTGACTAGCGGTACTGATCCAGTACTTTGCATTCGGCTGATTGCTAACTCCACTTGCCTTTGGATTTCCTCGCTCATTCTCGCTTGAAGTTTCTCTTCTCGCTCTTTTGCTTGAATAGCTGCTTCGCGTGCTTCACTAAGCATTTGCGATATGCTAAGTTTCATAGCTTCCTCCTCTTTCTTCTTTCTCTGGCGGCTTCTATATGTATCTTTGTCTTGAGGGAAGGCATGCTTCCACGGCACCGTGCCATGACCTCTCGTTCGCCCACTATGTTCCACAGTCCCCAGGGCATATGTCAGCTCATCCCTATCTCTATCTGTTGACCATACTCCTTATTCCCTCAAAGATTGAGCGTAAACCAATTTTCGTGCTACTTCTGTGAGTCCTTCGGTATACGTTAATCTCCGGGTCTGAGGGTCAAGGCCTGCCCCATGACAAAAAAAACACCATTTACCGCGCTCAGCCCAGTTACCTGATTCTGGTTGGATTCCCCTAGCTTCAAGGTCCTCTTCTGTTTTTTCCCACTTAGGAATGGCAATAATGTAGGTGATGGTGGTATTGCTTTTCTCGGGCATTCTACTGGTTCTGTATCGCTCGTGCTTCACCCTCTTGTGATGTCTTGTAAGCTACAAAGTCATCCCAAAACGGTCTCAACTTGATGTAGGCCTTATTGTTGAAATCTGGATTCAAGTTCTTCTTGATAAATTTGGTGTGCAATTTCTTCTTCTAGGCCTGGAATTGTGTTGCCATCTTCTTCATAGCCTAGTCCCTAACTCTCCCCTTCAAAGCTTCATCTTCTGTATCGAGCGAGAAATGTTGAAGGACTTCTTGCCAAATTAGTTCCTTGTCACGATTAGAGATAAAACTAATTTTAGGATGTCCTTTCCTTTGCCGCCATTCACGAGCACTGATCGGAAGCCTATCCCTTACAAGGTAACCACAGTGGTTGGCAAATCTATTTGCATTTGGTCCAAGTACTGCCCCTGTTTTCTCATCAAATTCCGTGATAATGTACCGACCCTCCAATGGCTTCTTCAGGCCTCGTACATTTTTACTCTTCCCGTAGTTGTCGTTGATGCAGACGGCTATGTATGTGGACACACAAAACTTATAAATATAATTATACAGATGTAATTATTTTGATTTTCATGTATACACAAGATATTGTAGACATATATATACCTCGTCAACATTGTCTTGCGCGATATTTTCTTGCTCAACATCTTCCGCAAAGTACTGACTTCCGTCATCTACTTGATTGGTGTCGTCATCTACTTGATTGGTGCCATCTACTACTTGATCAGTGCCATCGTTTATCATTGAAAACAAGAAAGCCTCCATGTTGTCATTCGGGTCATTCATTTCTGCAACTATATATAGTAAAAGGGTTTAGACACTTAGTGTGTGTGTGTGTGTAAACCGTAAACATGCTAAGTGTGTAACACTTAGAGTAACCAATAATGGAAGGTCAATATTTCTCTAACAAATCCATCTATCAAATCATATATATATACATGTTTACTAATCCATCTATCAAATCATATATATACACTTGGAGTTATTAGGCACACTTGGGGTAGACACTTAGCTTAGTCTTTGTGTGACTAATAAAAGGGTTTAGGGTAGACACTTAGAGTTAGGAACACTTGGGGTAGACACTTAGGATGTATATCTATAGGGTTTATACACTTAGGGGTTTAGGGTAGACACATAGTGTGTGTGTAAACCCTAAACAAGTGTGTAACACTTAGAGTAACCAAAATGGTAGACATCACTTAGGGTTTAGGGTTTAGGGTAGACACTAGGATAAAAGGGTAGACAATTAGTGTGGGTGACCCTAAACAAGTTTGTAACACGTACTTTCTTAGAGTAACCAAAAGGGTAGACACTTAGGGTTTAGGGTTTAGGCACTTAGGGTATATATTTCTCTAACAAATGAAAGATATATACATTTAACTACAAATAATGAAAGGTATATATTTCTCTAACAAATGAAAGCTTAGGGGTTTAGGGTAGACACTCGGCGTGTGTAAACCCTAAGCAAGTGTGTAATCCCTAAATTATATTTTACTAGTAATATAATGAAAGGTATCTATTTCTATAACAAATGAAAGCTCTATACATATTTTACTAGCAATATAATGAAGATATATGTATATATATCAAATCATATATAACAAGTGTGTAATCACCTTCTTCTTCTTCTTCCTTCTTCTCCTCGATCGATCTCCTCTTCGCCTAGAAAAACATGTATAAAATGTTAGTGTGTGAAAACAAGCAACTAATAACATATAGTATTATCAAATTTCCTTTTTCATTTTCTAACAAATATTTTTAGAAATTTCCTTTTCCATTTTCCATTTATAAATCCATTAATAAACTAAACAAGCAATTGATATCCTTTTCCTTTTTATTTTTCTTTTTCTAACAAATCCATTTATAAATTACTCAAAATTCAATTACTAAATCAACATTTTTCCTTTTTCTTTTTTCCTCTCCTTCCTTCTAGATCTTTCTTCTTCCTCCTTCTCCTCTCCTCTCCTTCTCTCTCCTTTTCTTTTCTTCCTTTTCTTCTCTCTCTTTTCTCAATCTCTCTCTCTCCGGTGGCTGCTGACCGGCCGGCCTCTCTCGGACGGCGGGCCCGCGAGGTGGAGGTGCGGCGGCGGCAGAGAGGTAGACGGCGGCGGTGCGTGCAGTAGCGGTTTGCGCGGCGCGTGCGGCGGCGCCAACAAACATACGGCGCGGCGGCGGCTCTCGAGCGAGTGGCGGACAGGGACGGGTGGGGCTAGCGCACGCGGTGCGCGGGGGCGTTGGCGCGTCGGCGAGTCGCGGGCTCCGCCAATGGCGACGGTGACGACGACGTGGCGGCGGTTGTGCGTCGAGGAAGAAGGCCGGCCGAGATCGACGAAGACAGATATGAGGGGAGGAGGAAGACAGGAGATCGGCGCGGCTTATATAGGAAGACAGGCCTTTAGCCGCGGCTAAAGGCTGTTTAGGCGCCAATTTATATGTTTTGGTATTGTATATAGTTTAATATATGTATAAATTGTTCTAGTTCTGATTAATTTCATAATAAATTAAATACATGCCACAAATTTTTTTAAAAATAATCATTAAATTTCCTTTTGTTTTATTATACACTAGAAAAATCTTTTACCTTTTTTATAATATCAAATATAAATGTAACTAACCATTACAATTTGGTTAATGCAAAAGTATATTGTTCAATTAAAAAAATAAAATGCTTGGTTACCAATAGGAAATTAGTTTATGCATTACTTTAATGTTAATCTTTTTGTGTTTCACCATTCATAGTCCAATTATGCGACAAATAAGTTTACTCTTAAATAGAAAATTGTTAATGAGACACTAAATGAACCTATATGAAAAACTTTTGAATACAAAGGTTTTATAACTCATCAAGATCTATCTTTAGTAGACATTAGTCACAAAATCATGAATCTCACAACTGTAGATCTTCATTATTTGACCAAAAACTTAGCAAAAATGACCAATACACATGTCACTTGATCGACATCACTGCTAAGCTAGCTATATCAAGCGGTCACATTAGTGATCTTCTTCTTGACATATGTCCCTTGATCATGATCATGTCGTAACCATGGAGTGTCCTCGGAATTTAGAATTATGCCTGGGTCTTTGGTCACCCTGAATGGCGCAATTCGGCCATCCCTTTCGTAAAGTTCTGACATGTCTGAGTTGTCCTCAATTACCAAAACATTTATTTTCCCTGATTGAACTATGTGACGCTTGGGCTCATTGATGATTGATTTGTCATTGTTTTTTTCCTTTCTTTGGTTTTGTAGAGATGTCTTTTACATAAAACACCTGATTCACATCAGCAGCAAGGACGAATGGTTCATCTTTGTACCCAATAGTGTCGAGGTCCACTGTTGTCATCCCATAATCCTTATCAATTGTTACCCCGGCTCCGGTCATCTTCACCCATTGGCACTTAAACAATGAGACTTTAAAATTACATGGATAGTATAGTTCCCAAATCTTAACTATGCGGCCATAATATATTTGTCTATTTCCATTTGGGCCAGTGGCATCTATGCGGACACCACTGTTTTGGTTAGTGATCCTTTTATCTTGGAATACCGTGTAAAATGTATTTCCATTTATCTCGTAGGCTTTGTACGTGAGGATGTGCCATGATGGTTGTCTAGCCAACAAATACAGTTGGTCATCAATACTCTCATCACCAAGACATTTTTTCGCAACCAATCTCTGAAAGTTTTCATGTGTTCACGCATAATCCAAGCTTCATTCTTCCCTGAAAACTGGGATAGTAGGAACTTCTTGTGTACCTCGACATATGGCTCCACCACGGAGGAGTTTTGAAGAATTGTGTAGTGTGCTTTGTTGAAATAATCATCCCTCGTACCGATATATGTTTTCTTCCCTAGTGTTCCTTTCCCACTAAGTCTCCCCTTGTGTCTTGATTCAGGAACACCAATCGGGTCAAGCTCGGGAATATAGTCAACGCAGAACTCAATGACCTCCTCTGTCACGTAGCCCTTGGTGATGCTTCTTTCTGGGCGAGCACGTTGGTGAACATATTTTTTTCAGGACTCCCATGAACCTTTCAAAGGGGAACATGTTGTGTAGGAACACAGGACCGAGAATACTAATCTCCTTGACCAGGTGAACTAGGAGGTGTTCCATGATATTAAAGAAGGATGGAGGGAAAACCAACTGAAAGCTGACAAGACACTGAACCACATCATTCTGTAGAATAGCTAGTTCCATTGGATCGATTGCCTTCTGAGAAATTGCATTGAGGAATGCACATAGCTTCACAATGGCTAGACGTATATGTGGAGGTAGAATTCCTCTTAACGCAACCGGAAGCAATTGCGTCATAAGCACGTGATAGTCATGAGACTTTAAGTTTAGGAATTTCTTCTCTGACACATTTATTATATTCTATATATTGGAGGAAAATCCAGATGGGACCTCGATGCTGCTTAGACATTCAAACATGCTTTCCTTCTCTTCTTTGCTAAGAGTGTAGCTAGGAGGCTTTAAATAATGGCGTCCATCTTCTGTCAGCTCTGGATGCAGGTTGTCTCGTTCTTTCATGTCTTGCAAGTGTTGTTGTGCTTCAAGTGTATCTTTGGCTTTTCCATACACACCCATGAATCCTAGCAGGTTCACGCAAACATTCTTTGTCAAGTGCATCACGTCGATCGCGTGGCGGACCTCTAGGACATGCCAATAGGGTAGCTCCCAAAATATGGACTTCTTCTTCCACATGGGTGCGCGTCCATTAGCATCTTTTGGAACTGGTAGGGCCCTTCTCCCTTTCCAAAGACTACTTGCACAGCCTTGACCATATCAAATACATCCTCTCCAGTTTGGTTGTGAGGCTTGGTTCGTTTCACTTCTTCTTTACAATGCTTGCCTTTCTTTCTGGCTTGGTGATTCTTAGGAAGAAAATGACGATGGCCAAGGTACACGACCTTTCGACATTTTTTAGATATACACAATCAAGATCATCAAAATAGTGTGTACATGCATTATATCCCTTGTTTGTCTGTCCTGAAAGATTACTTAGGGCAGGCCAATCATTGATTGTTACGTACAACAATGCTCGCAGGTCGAAGTGTTCCTGTTTGTACTCATCCCACACATGTACACCTGGTTTGCTCCATAAAAACAGGAGTTCCTCAACTAAGGGCCTCAGGAAGACATCGATGTCGTTGTCATGTTGCTTCGGGCCTTGGATCAGCATCGGCATCATAATGAACTTCCGCTTAATGCATAACCATGGAGGAAGGTTGTAGATACATAAAGTAACAGGACAAGTGCTATGACTACTGCTCTACTCCCCAAAAGGATTCATATCATCCGTGTTCAAACCGAACCTTAAGTTTCTTGTGTCTTCTGCAAACTCCGGGAATTCTCTGTCAATTGCTCTCCACTGGGACCCATCAGCAGGGTGTCGAAACATGTTGTCTGTCTTACGATCTTCTTTGTGCCATCGCAACAACTTTGCATGGTCCTTGTTTCTGAAGAGACATTTCAGGCATGGTATTATAGGAGCATACCACATAACTTTGGCAGGGATTTTCTTCCTAGGACGCTCTTCGCCCTTAACATCGCCAGGGTCATCTCGCCTGATCTTATACCGCGACACTTTACATACGGGGCATTCATCCAAATTCTCGTAATCATTGCCACGGAGAGGATGCAGTCATTAGGACATGCATGTATCTTCAGGATTTCTAATCCCAGAGGGCACATGACCTGTTTTGTTTCGTACGTAGTGGTAGGCAATTCGTTAGGCTTTGAAAGCATCTTTTTTTGATCTTGAGTAATTGCCAAATGCCTGGTCGGATATGCCATTTTTTGCCTTCTATTGTAGCAACTCCAGTGTTGTACCCAACTTATTTTGCCAATCTTCGGCGCTCGGGTATAGTAGTTTCTTGTGATCCTCTAGCATGCGGTCAAACTTAGCTTTCTCTTTTTCACTTTCACAATCTCTTTGTGTATCACGAATGACTTCACCAAGACCATTATCTTCAGAGAGTGTGTCCTCTGCCCCTGCCTCTTCTTCTGCTTCCACCATCGCAGTATCATTGAAGTCACCATATCGAGCAATAATGTCGTCAAGGTCCAATTGCTCTTCTTCGTCTTCTTCCATCATAATTCTGGTTTTTCCATGCTTGGTCCAACAAATATAGTTTGACATGAAACCCGACTTCAACAAGTGTGAATGAAGAGTCATTGAGCTACAATATCCCTTCAAATTCTTGCACAAGGTGCATGGACAACACATGAAATTACCATCCCGCTTGTTTGTCTCATCCGCTCTTAAGAAATCATGCACGCCATCAGTGAACTCTTTGGAGCGGCGATCTACATTGTACATCCAATCGCATATCATCATCTGCATTATATGACCCAAAACATAATTAAATTTCTCATTTTGGTCAAAAAATGAAATTATAAAAATACCGAAAGGTCTGCATTAAAATAATATGAGATGGAACACCATCATGTGTCATTTCCGAGTTACACAAAGACTAATTTATGATCTATGAAAGCCTCGACATAATGTATGCTAAGACCGCTAGCACTATACACAGAAAACCTAAAATGCACTTCAGTAGCATAATGATCTCCCGACCAATCCCAACTAAAGCAGACAAATCATTATTCGTCTGTTCAATATCGACGAGCTCCTTGAGCTGCTCGCTACCTCATCATCCTTCGTAGCCTCCGCCACATGTTTAACATAATCTTCCTCCCAGTACCAGCAGCGGCATCCAGTGTCATCCACTAAAAATAGAAATAAAAAATTAACATTTTAATCAAAATTATCAGAAAATATAGGTACAAATTAACCATAACCATCAAATGAGACAAAATATATAACTCACATTGCGATCTGGACACTTATAGAAGATCCGATCGTTGTTGGGACCCGCCTTCCCCACTCGGTACGTACTCTTTCACAGTCTTTTGCATACACTTGCCACAGGTAATGAGAGGGAGGTCTAGCCTTAGTCGTTTTGGAACCCGATAAGAGGCCGAGTACCCCGAAGCAGTTGTCATCTACTCTCTATACTCATTTTTCAAACTAGATATTATAAATTCCTCATATTCTAAACAATAAAAATAAAACAACTAAAATTTACATTCCTCTAAAATCATCAAATGTGCCATGTATACAACTAAAGTATTCTAGGTAGCTAACTTATTCATCTAAATATATAATTATTTTGAGCTCAAGTGGCATATATATAAATCAAGAACAATCCACCATAAATAAATTCATCATTTAATAATATCCTAAAAATCTATATTTCTGAAACTAAGCTAAACTAATCTTGAAATGTGGAACATATAATACCCTAGAAATGAAAGATGTATACTTAGAATACTAGTTTTAGTTGTCTTCTTCAAAATAATACCCTAGAAGTGAAGCTTAAAATGGAAAAAAAGATAAAATCATAAACAAAAATCACATATATAGACCAAGAAACAATATATGTTACGGCTAAAACAGGAGAGGTTGAAGATAGTAATCTTTCACCGAGTCGATGGAGGCGTAGAAGTGATCAAATGAAGCAATGGCCGAAGAGGAGATGAAGAACAGTGAAGAACAGAGCAAGAACAAGAAAGAACAGAGAGGAAGAAATGAAGCTCTCGGGCTCGTGCTGGGGGGAAGAAGAGTTCAAATAGGGAGGGGGGCTTTAGTCCCGGTCCATATAACTAGCCGGGACTAAAAACCTACCTTTAGCCCGGTTGATGCCACAAACCGGGACTGGCACCAACCGGAACTAAAAGCCCCCTGACAATGTCTGACGCCCATAGCCGTTGGGAGGGGGTGTTTACGTACCAAACGGAACTAAAGATATATTTAGTCCTGGGCGCAATTTCTACCGGGACTAAAGCTGATTTTAGAAATCAGCCAAAGGTGTATTATGTAGCAGTGGTAAGCCTAAACCACGACGGTGCCTACATTGACTAATCGGTTCCCAAAATGTCATTTCGAGATCCAGCTGAGACCACGACGGTTGCTCTGACGTCTGACGTTGGTTTCTATCAAATCTATATTTATTAATAAAGAGCTAAAATTTTAGGTTCTTTTTCTTCGTCCATTCATTTGTTTTTTATTCATCTCCCTTAACTACCTGACAATAAAGAGTTTATTCTGTATGGACAAAATAAGGACACAATAAAAAAGAAAAAAAAGAAAGGACACCTTATATGAACCGTACTCCATATAAAAACAGAAAGAAAAGGAAAAGAACAAATTTATAGAAAAAAGGAAAAAAGAATAGGACAGACACGTTATGAACCGGACTCCGTATAAAAAAAGAAAAAAAGTAAATACCGGACACAATTAAAAAAGGAAAAGAAAAAAGGACACGTTATGAACGGACTCCATATAAAAAAGGAAAAAAAGGAAAAGAAGAAATTTATAGAAAAAAGAAAAAAGAATAGGACAGACACGTTATGAACCGGACTCTGTATAAAAAAGGAAAAAAAAGTAAATACCGGACAAAAAAAAAAGGAAAAGACAAAAGTACACGTTATGAACCAGACTCCATATAAAAAAAGGAAGAAAAAGGAAAAGAAGAAATTTATAGAAAAAAGGAAAAAAGAATAGGACGGAAATCGGACTTTGTATAAAAAAGGAAAAAAATTAAAAACCGGACTCCATATAGAAAAGGAAGAAAAAGGAAAAGAAAAATATCTATAGAAAAAAAGAATAGGACACGTATGCTATGCTAAGGGTGTGCATATAAAAGTAAATACCGGACTCTCTATAGAAAATGGAAAAGAAAAAATAATAGAGAAAAAAATAGGACATGTATGCTACATGGTATATATATATATATATATATATATATATATATATATATATATATATATATATCACACGCAATACTACAAATTTATTTCCATATATATATATATATATATATATTCTTAAATTGATTTTTATTTATTTATGTCTTTCCCCAGCACAATCTAGAAAAACTTCACAAATATCGCATAAAAAAGGAAAGTAAGAAATCAGTCAGATAATAGGCCTATAAAAAAAATCGGAAATCGATGACGTGCTTGTGCCGATGCCGGTGCCGGACAACCCTCCTGGTGGGGATGATAGTGCACGCTCGTGGAGCACGCTACACCAGCCCGCGGAACCCAAGTATATACAATATTTATACCTAACAGTCGCACAATATGCTCATGGTGTTCTCGATCACAACCGTAGCGCGGTGGTCTTGACAATCCAAAGCTCTATGGTTATGACTAAGCTCGGCGAGGTGCTCTCGTGCATTGGCAAAGGCTGCAGTGCCAATTGTAAATTATCGAAGCTAAGCATCTGACCAACGACGTTGTTTTTGTATATATAAATCATTGTATATATAATACTAAATTTTAGACTTTGTTAACTCTGTATGCTAGAGTTTTTTTTTCTCCCGTTGCAACGCACGGGCATATTTGCTAGTCAATATGGGTGTGATTGGTTGTCTACACAACTCCTTCTCCAGACTCTAATAATACAAAATAAAGTTGATTGGTTACCTGCATATATTCTTATGCAGCATAGCACTATTCTCAAAGCAGTTCAAATCTGCACACCACTATTCACCCGAATTCGAGCGAACCCACTATGCAAAACCGGACAGCAGCCGCTCTCCAGTTCCCCTTGCACCCGCACTGCAGCTATTGGCCCAACTCTGTACCCGGCTCTGCACTTGGCTCGCTCCTCCCAACTCGCGCTCCGCAATCGGGACGGAGGCGACGACAGCGGCGCTGAAGCTCGGGGTGCTCGGCGACGGCGCGACGCTCCAAATGGAAGGCTCGCAGACCTCCCATCTCGCTCTCGGCTCCCGGCTTCTAGTGGACCTTTGAGTGCGGCCAGCCACGGCTGCTGCGGCGCTGCGTGCCATGCGCGGCCTGCGGGCAGCAGGAGACGGCAGCCAGTGCTCCAACAAAGCAGCACGCCCGCACCGGTGGCAGCTCCCCACCGGGCAACTGCCCTCCGGCAGCGGCAGCACCTGGACGTCCTCATTAGTTAGTCAATCTCTCTCTCTCTCTCTCTCGTCTTGCTACTCATCTGATGTTGGATTGATTTAATGATAGCCAATCTCTCTCTGCTACTTGCCACTTCGATTCTGATCTAATCTGATGTTAATTTCTGAGTTTTGTTTATTCATCATTTTTGTATCATAGCTGACAAGAATCTGCTACCTACCAAATTGGCGTGGCAGAGCACTAGCTTGAGGCACAAAGAAGAGCTCTAGATGCCGGATTGGAAGCATAAGGAGAGGGTGTTCGACGAAATGTCATTGCCAGTTTTGTATTTCGTTAACCAAACAGATACATATACAATGCAGCATAACTAATACAACGCAACCAAACAAAGACACAATCAATACATCAGAGTAGTGCAGCCCAACCAAACAACATTAGATTACATTCACCTATATAAGTGTAGCCTATGCTGCATAACCCTTAATGCAGTGCAAGTGTTGTGCAAGCAACCAATCAAACCCTATATATACACGTCATATCGGTTGTCAAGAGCGTGAGATCCGTTGGCGACCAATACACGTTTGTGCCGGGATCGCTATCCACACAGACACGGCTCTGTTGGCCGGTGCGGGACGCGCACGTCGCGATGTCGACCCTAGGCTGCATGCAGCGAGCGGCCGGCGTGGCGGGATCCCCCTGCACGTCGCCGCGCCCGCCCACCTGCCGCATCCCCGGGGCCTGTCAGCCTGTGCACCACGCCTTGACAAGCACACAGATCTGTCTCTTTCTCTCATCAAAAGATCCGCCCATGATCCTACCTACCTAGCCAGGTACGGTACGTAGAAGTACAGGGCCCAATGAAAATGCATGCATAGCTTGCGCTAGCTATACAGGGAGTATGATCAGATATCTGACGGCTAACAAGCGTGCTTGACCGGCCAAACATGTTTATGTGGTGTAGACGTGCGCGCAGTTGCTCTATTGAGTTACCTACTACTTCGTTTTTTTTCTTGAAACGAGAGAGATTTTTATTAGTAAACAGTAAATACTTTGTTTGGACTTTAGAAACTTGCGATAACGCACGAATAAACACCAACTAATCAAGGGGCAATCTATAAAGCAATTGATCATGATCCAATTTGTAAGCCCACTTGGATATTGAGCATTTAATAAGCAAGAATAGGATTCTTTTCAATGAGTAGTTATATGTGCAACTTCAAAAAAATAATTTGATAAAGCTTTACTTTACCTCGAGTCATTGAGTCATTATATACCACTTATTCTATTCGAAAAAGATAATTTGATAAAGCTTTACTTTACCACGATCTTATTTGTTTCATTCTTACTCGAGCCGTATGATGGATGAAAAATAGATTAAAGCACAACAAATTAAAACAACATTAACCAAAAGGATGCATGCAAGGAACCAAATGAAACAACTATCAGCAACAGCCAGTCGGAACGATGAAGCCTCTCCACACGCGCTGCACAATACCATCTCATGCTTGCCAACGGTTGACTGCCCCTATGACCTATGTGATTGGTGCGCTCCACCATCACTGGACGACAAATTGTCAAGGTTGATAAGCCATTGTCACCGCTTGCTCTATCGGCCGTTACCGATGATATCTCTTACTGACCACTCTACTGTCATGCAGGGTTGGCTGCCTTTGGTCCATTGCAGGCCATGTAGATCACCTCATACCATAGGATCCTCTTGTGCTGCCACTTGAAGTTGTCCCACGCCAAATTAGCCCATGCCATGCATGACTATAGACGCCAATCCGATACAAGAACAACTTCCTCGAGCATCACCATGCCAGCAAAGCACATCAAGATTCGGCCAACCCAACTGCCTCATCAAATATATATAGAAGTGTCATGCAGGTCAAGAATCCATCAGAAAGCTTCATTGCACCAGAATGATCATCGCGATGCGAGATAGCCCACCAGGCCACCACCACCACACCATGCATGACGACACTGGCAACACACACTTGACACTTGTGCTGGCCTCCTACTCCCATTTCAGTCTTATGCCAACTTTGAGGACACCATTGGCGCATAACTCGATCTGTCAAACTGTCGCCATCCAACTACCCAACAGAAGGCACGACTCATTGTGCCAATGCGTTCTTCATGACCGCCTTCCACTAAGGGCACCCACATTGGTGGGTCGACCCATCCACGCCACATATACCAGATACGGGTTGACTTTTTCATTGTCCAATGCTCGGTGACTCTTTCCGATCCGATTACCAATAATAAAAAATCCCTTTAGCGTGACGATGACAGCACACCCGGCAGCAGTGGTGGCGCCACGGCCTCGGTCTTCTGCTGTAGATCAGGTAGTTTGGATATTGTTGGTACTGTATCAAAATATTTTTTAATTCTCATGAATCAGTTCATCTGCTTGCATCAACTTCTAACACACACCATGAGTCGGTGGTTCTCCGGTGCACATGAGTCGACCCATGCTCTGACACCTCATCCGACAAGTCGGTTTTCAAAAGTCTACTGGAGAAGCCCTGAGGAAGACACCCACACCTCGAGTCATGAGCTAGGCCACCAATCTCAAACTCTTTCCACTATCGCAGGACCGAAGTGAAGCACCACCATTGGTAACCAAGTCACCACCATAGCCGCCCAAAAGAGCCCGTTGTATCGCACTACACACCACCAAGAATGGCATCACAACCAAGCGCATAGTCACCGCTCTGCGAAGCTATGCAACCACGCCAACCAAGTGCATATAGCCACCGCTCTGCGAAGCTATGCAACCAGGCCAACCACCTTGGGGTTGAGAAATTGGGTGCTAGGAGCTCTTAGAAATCAGATATAATTGCACTCAAACGATTTACTATGGATCATGAATATATATGTTTTATGTATATATAACACATGCATGCACAATAGTTAAAAAACATTCATTAGGTTCTTAATGGCGGAACATGTCTAATTGGATTAAGGTCCTAGCCTTTCTTTTGGATTTATTACCAAAAGAATTGGAACTATATATTCATTTAGTGTAGGTGGTGAGCCGACTTAGTCCGTTTGAGATGTGATCATAGACATATAAAATGCATGCTTGAATTTAATTTATTATAGTGAGTGTGCGTGCTTATTTACACTAGTAGAGAATACACTTTCAGTACAATATATTAGTCCCCATTTCAAGTTTCATGTACTTCGATGGACCTTTAGTCTCTGTTGGTAACATCAGCCGGAATTAAAAAGCCTACATCAGTCCCGGTTGGTGTTATGTTCCGAGACTAAAAGACCTCCGATGGGTTAGTTCAAAAGGGAAGCATCACATCTATTCTTAGATGTGTTGTGTAGCTACGGTGGAATGCTACATGTGAGGCAATATGGATGAAGTCTTGGGTTCAAATCTCATAGGATGCAATGATGGGAGACATTATTTTTTAAGTTGGGAGGAGTCCCGGTTGGGAAACCTGGACTAAGGGCGTGTTTGGAACTGCTTCGCTTTAGTTTTGTAACTCTACTCCACCAACTTCACCATGGAGCAACTTCACTATGGAGTTTGTGGAGCACATGGGTTATTATTTTGAGCTAATATTTTTAGCATAGTCAAGATTTGGTGATATACATATTCTATGATTTTTCCTTCATTTTTAGTATTCTATAAACATATTAAAAAATTAAGCATGGTTAAATTTGTCTATTTTTGAAGAAGAGCAAATGGTCATTTTAGTACAAAATAATATTTTTACTATATAGTTCTCATCATGTAGATCATAGAATATTTTATAGTATAATTTTGGGTAATTATATAATTTTGTATCAATTTTTTCAAAATGATTTATTGGGCACGGTGTCCACCAACAAATTTAATAAAAACCAGAGTGTCCTTCAGAATCTCAATTTTCAGTGTCCACAAGCAAAGGAGCTCATTGTGAGTGTCTAGTAGCAAAATTTCCCTAAATAATATTCACTACTACACAAAAGGTGGCCGGAAAGTCATCCGGCTGGGGGGCACAACCGCCACGCATTAACCGTGGCGGTTGTTATAACCTAACCGCCACGGTTAATGTCCTATTAACCGTGGCGGTTAATGTTGCACAACCGCCACGGTTAATGCATTAACCGTGGCGGTTGGTATTACGTAACCGTCATGGTTAATCTCATTAACCGTGGTGGTTGATGTTACTTAACCGCCACAGTTATTAATGCATTAACCGTGATGGTTGTTGTTAAGATAACCGCCACGGTTAAGTCTGTAGTATAAATACAGCAGCCCCCTCTCTTCTTCCCCGCGGATCCTTCTCCATTTTTGATGGGTTTGAGGTCAAAACTATCAAATTGACCATTTTTTGAGGGGGGAGGTTTTGCCCTTGGATTTGGTGAAGTTTGGCACCACAAAAGGTTGATTTCTACTCTCCAAGTCACGATTTTCTCTCTTTTTGATGATTTGGGTGCTTTTTCCCTAATCTAGATCTAGATCCAATGGAGAGGAGAGAGAATAGGAGATCTAGAGGCTACACACATGTTGGGGAGGTTTTTCCCTTGGATTTGGTGAAGGGTGGCACCTCAAGATGTTGACTTTACTCTCTAGCGTCGATTTCCTCTCTTTTGGATGATTTTTGTGTTTTTTCAACTAGATCTAGAGAGGGAGAGAGAATAGTAGATCTAGATGCTACACATCTTGGGGAGGTTGATTTGGTGAAGGGTGGCACCTCAAGATGTTGACTTTACTCTCTAGCGTCGATTTCCTCTCTTTTGGATGATTTTTGTGCTTTTTCAACTAGATCTAGAGAGAGAGAGAGAATAGTAGATCTATATAGATACACACATGCATGGTAAGCTAATTTGGGTTTTTTGTGCATTTGAAAGGTTATGGAGCACATGGATGAGTGGATGTACAAGACATCGAGGATGGATCTGAGATTCCTAGAAAATGTGAGGAAGAAGTTCATTCCCGTTGTGCAGAAGCATCGCCTCAGTCTGGATCGGAAGCTCATGGTTTGTCCATGCAATGACTGCAAGAATCGGTTTGCCCAGAAAGATGCAGTGGTGCAATCACACCTTGTACGATATGGTTTCATTAAGGATCCAAAGTACCTTGTGTGGAAGTTTCACGGCGAGACCGAGCATTGATGATGAGAGTCGCGACTACATCACTATTGTTGATCTGCTCCAAGACGAAGTTGTTGGAGCCAAGGACGACAACAATGGTGACCCGATGATTGATACGTTATGGCCCGAGGATGCAGAGCTTCTTGAGGAGATTGCTAACCGTCAGGACCATGACGATGTTCTGTTTGGTAATCCAAAGTGGCTAGAGAATTTCAGGGAGATGAAACAGGCAACAATTGATCTCCTCTACCCAGATGGCGGTGAATGTCCAAAGCATTGCATGACATTGCGTTTCGTCCTCCAGATGCTGATGTGCAAGGCTCGCCATGGTATAACCAACACAGGCTTCAATGACATTTTACGCATCATTGGTGAAACGCTACTAGAGGGTAACAGAGTTCCCGTCAATACATATCGAGCGAAGAAGCTGATCAGGCCAGTAGCGATGAACCTTCAAAAGTTTCATGCATGTCCTAACCATTGTATTCTGTTTCGGGGTGAGTATGAGAATGCACAGAGTTGTCCGAACTGCGACGCGAGCCGCTACAAGAAGAATGTCGGTTGTCGCGCGGACGATGAGTAAAAACCGTCGAGAGGGGCGAAGAAGAAGAAGACAGGCAAGAAGCATTTGCCGCCTATTGATCAGGACGAAGAAGAACATGGTTACACACAGAGAAAAAGTCATGCCCTGTCAATGTGGTACCTTCCTATCATTGACCGGCTACGTGCGTTATTCGGGAACCCAGAGGATGCCCAGCTTATGTCCTGGCATGCATCAACTTCACGTATCAAGGGCGATGGCAAGCTGCGACACCCCTCCGATGGTAAGCAGTGGAAGCGGATCGATGCCATGTTCGCGAAGGAGTTTGGGGACGAGCCGAGGAATGTGAGGTTCGGGCTGAGTACGGATGGGATGAACCTGTTCAGTGACCTCAGCAGCACGCACAGCACCTGGCCAGTCACCCTCACCATGTATAACCTACCTCCGCACCTATGTCAGAAGCGCAAGTATCTTCTACTGTCAATGCTTATCTCAGGACCGAGGCAGCCCGGCAATGATATAGACGTGTTCCTAGAGCCGTTGATGGAGGATATGCAGAAACTATGGTGGAAGGGGTCCGGATGATGGATGCGTCCGTAAAGAAGGAGTTCACTCTAAAAGCCATCATCTGTGTCACCATCACCGACTACCCTGGTCATTTTTCACTATCGGGACAGATTAAAGGGAAGACTGGTTGCGTAGTATGCATTGATGGTACCTGCTCCACTTATCTTAGTGGATCCCAGAAGACGGTGTATATGAATCACAGAAGATTCCTCCACAAGAAGCACAGGTACTGTCATTCTTCGATGAATCAGTTCTTCGATAACCAGGCCGAGCCACAGACTGAACCGGAGAGGACGAGCTACGGCCCAAAGGTGTTTGATATTGTGAAGGACATTAACTTCGAGTTTGGAAAGAAGAAGAAAGAGGACGAAGATGGGCAGAAGAAACCAAGGAAGAAGAGAAAGCGGGATGAGGAGGACGAGGAAGAACCTACCGTGAAGGTTTCATTCAAGAAGAAGTCATGTTTCTTCAAGTTCCTGCCATACTGGAAGTTTCTCAATACACTGCATACCATCGACTGTATGCACCTGGAGAAAAATGTCTTCGAGAGCACAATCGGGGTCCTCCTAGACATGAAGACTAAGACAAAATATGGTATCAAGTCACGTATGGACCTTGTAAAATAGAACATCAGGCACGAAATCCACCCAACACTGGCGGGACAAAGTGGAAATAAAGTTGACCTTCCAGGCACGAGCTACAACCTCACACGGGATGAGAGGAGGGCTTTCTACAAGTGGCTTAGGGATGTAAAGGTCCCAACCGGTTTCTCTTCCAACATCAAGAGTCTGGTCTCAATGAAAGACCTGACAATGACCAACTTCAACTCCCATGACTGCCACATAATGCTGACTGTGTTCCTTCCTATTGTGATAAAGGTTATCGGTCTAGAGTACGTGAAGATGGTCATCACACGCATGTCCTATTTCTTTAACCGCATCACACAGAAGGTCATCGATGAAGCTGACCTGCCTGCCTTAAGAGAGTTTATCGCGGAGACTCTTTGCCGGCTTGAGATGTGTTTCCCACCTTCTTTCTTCGATATTATGCCACACCTAATGATCCACATGGTGGATCAGATAGAGGAACTTGGTCCTGTCTACTTGCACCAGATGTGGACGTATGAGCGGTTCATGTCCACCCTCAGCAGATACGTCCATAACCGTGCTTACCCGGAGGGCTCCATGATCGAGGCATACACAACGGAGGAGGCCGTTAACTGTTGCATGAGATACATCCGAAATGGAAATGCTATTGGGATGCCCGTCCACCTGCACGAAGGCAGAACAACGGGTATGGGGTGCACGGGAAGGAAAGTACGCACTGATATAAACGAGGAAATCTTGCAAGAAGCCCATCACGTCGTCCTTAATCAGTTAGTGTCGATGGAACAGTGGGTTGAGCAGCACCTGAACAAGATTCGCCAAATTGCGGCCGGTCGTACGGAGGCCAGGGTACAGAGACAACACAAGATCAAGTTCACGACGTGGATCCAAAAGCAGGACATCCCCACCGATGGAAGCACTGAAGAATCTAGGCTTGCATCGGGACCGTCCAGCCAAATCATCATGTGGTAAGGGTATGACATCAATGGATACAGGTTTCACATGAAAGAGAAGGACAAGAAGAGCGCGGTACAGAATAGTGGTATTCGATATGAGGGCTTTGACGAGGCGACAATGCAGATGAAGTCATTCTACGGGCAGATCGGCGAGATATGGGAACTTGACTACGGCGGTGACCTCGAGATACCCATCTGTCGGTGCAATTGGGCCAACCCGAAGGGAGTTGAGATAGACGAATATGGACTAACCACCGTTGACCTACAAAGGGTCGGCTACAAATATGATGAGTGGGTACTCGCAAACCGCGTCGCGCAGGTAGCCTACTACAAGAAGCCCAGAGATTCCAACAAGCATGTGGTTGTGTCAGGAAAGCAAAGAATCGTTGGAGGCGATGGAGTCCAGAGCCCTGAAGAATACAACAACTACCAAGAGCTCTCGCTCTTTACTGATCATCCATGCAAGATCAAGATCGTCGAGAACCGAATAAACAAGACCAAGATGAAGCCCTGGTTTCGCCCCGACGGCGAGAAGAAAACCGTTCTAGGATCACTTCCAGCAAAATGATATATGTGTGTAATAATGTATTTATTGATTAATGACTGAGAACTTTTATGTTTTTCACACCTATATATGTAATAATGTACTCACTTATTCATTAATGATGTACTCTACTATGCTCTACTTTTTTACTACTACTACTCATACTACTCTCTACTACACTCTACTACTACTCTCTACTACACTCTAGTACTGCTATTACTCATACTACTCTCAACTACACTCTACTTTCTTTACTACTACTCATACTACTCTCTACTACCTCTACTTTCTTTACTACTACTCATACTACTCTACTACCTCTACTACTTTACTACTACTCAAACTACTCTACTACCTCTACTACTTTACTACTCATACTAGTTTACTATACCCTCTACTACTTTACTACTCCCTACTACTTGACTACTACTCATACTACTCTCTACTACCTCTACTACTTTACTACTCATACTACTTTACTATACCCTCTACTACTTTACTACTCCCTACTACTTCACTATTACTCATACTACTCTCTAGTACCTCTACTACTTTACTACTCATACTACTTTACTATACCCTCTACTACTTTACTACTCCCTACTACTCCCTACTACCTGACTAACGACGAAGAAGACTGTTAGAGGATCACTACCTCTACTACTATACTACTCATACTACTTGACTACCTCCCTATTAACTGTGGCAGTTACCTTAACACAACTGCCACAGTTAAAGTCTATTAACCGTGGCGGTTGTCTTAGAGTAACCGCCATGGTTAATATTAACCGTGGCAGTTATGCTAAGGCAACCGCCACGGTTAATAGTTCCTATATAAGCTGGCGCTGGCACCCTTCTTCCCCCATCTTCCTCCTCGGCGCTGACACCACCCCGAAGGGCTGCCGAATCACCACGGTGCCCCTCCGCGACGGCGTGTTGGGAATATGCCCTAGAGGTAATCATAGAGATGATTGTATTTCCTTGTATCCATGACATATTATGAGTTCAATGAATATCCATTAAAGACAACTTGTATCGATAAGCAATTATGTGAATTGTTTGTGAAACTCTTTTACTTGTATGGTTATTCTAAAGTTGTCCCTGATCGAAGTTCGTACTAGAATGTACATGAATATTGGATCAGCACATTATTAGTTGATGACTATGTTTCACAAGTCATGGACATGGAGATGTCGAACTAATAATGTGGGCACATGTAGGACATGGTGCTAGACAGACCCGACATGAGATTGTCTCTATACACATCATGTATGTTATGTCCTTAGACCTGAGATTGCCGTATGTACTCAAGATGTGAAACGACCTACCTTGGGACTACCAAACGCTACTCCGTGACTGGGTAGTTATAAAGGTGACTTTCGGGTTTGTCAAGAAACATGATGTGAGACATAGTCAATCAAGATGGAATTTGCCACTCTCCATGAGAGAGAGAGAGATATCACTGGATCACTCAAATGATTAGATCATGAAATGCATGGCCGTGCTTGGGTTAAGTGCTAACCCACGAGTTGAACCAAATATCATGAGGCAAAGGAATAACATGTATATTGTAATGTGGTGGTTCGTCTGATATGATCGTAGCGTATGCATAGGAGTTGACACGCCTTGCTAGAGGCCGCTATCAACTATTGGTCGAGTAAGAGTACTTGGGCCATGTCTATGTGTGCGTGAGCCCATAGGGTCGCACGCTTAAGGGGCTGGAAGCCTAATTCGGGTTGGACCCGAATTAGACTAGGTTTAGGGTTACTAATGGGCCTCCAACGTGGGAGCTCGTTAGGACGCCTATATAAGCAAGGGGTGGCGCGGGGCGAGTTGATCTTACGTCCTTTGGCAGCCGCTGTCGCCCTCCCCACGCTCACGCCTAGTACTCCTCGCGGACCTAGCAGTCCAGAGACGTGACGCTTCTTCCCTGCACGTGTGGGATTCCACGGAGGTGCTGCATTTGGAGCACAAGGACGAACCGCGAGTAAGAGACGTTGAGACGGACGACCTCGCAACTGCACGGCACTGCTGCGACGCGCACGACTACATCAAGTCGCTTCCGCTGCACCTGTGCGTCTAGTGGTAACCCCGTGATCTATAACTAGCACTAGTTCCTAGTTTATGGGGCAGAAAATTTTGTTTTCCGGCTAGCGTAGCAACCTCATAACCCTACACGGCAGTCCCCCCCTCCCTGGTGTTGGCACCTCCTTCCTCCTGCGCTGCGGTGGACCCCCCTCCCTCCCCGGTGGTCTCCTCCCCCGCGGCGGCGGACCCCACGACACTTTCTTCTTTACCCGCGGCGGCGGACCCCGACGCTTCCTTCCTCCCCGGCGGCAGCGGACCCCGGTGCTCATGCCTACTGGGTCCCCCGCGGCGGCTGACCCCCATCCCCGGTGCTCGCCTCCCCCGCGGTGGCGGACCCCGTGACGCCGCCCTCTTCCCCCGCGGCGACGGGCCTCGGCGCTCTCGCCTCCTACCTCCCCGGTGGCGGCGGCCCCCTCCCCGGTGCTCAACTCCTTCCTCCCCCCATAGACACCCTCTCCACTCCAAGGTAAGGTATCTCCTCCCCGTCTCTCGGATGCCTGGCACCATGCTGGAAACCCTAGGTATTTCAATTTGATGCGAGGTTCTGTGCTATATCAATTTGAGTATTTCCGGCCCTAGATGCAATGTGATTCAGTGATGGAAGATGACCTAGAACTGAGCAAAGTGTCTTAGGTTCATGATGTTTTTTCAATTTGGAAATGATGAGCTCAGATATGTGCTTTATGTTCTCACTTGTTGCCCCATTTTGTACTTGATGCAAGGTTTCTGTGCTATATCAATTTGAGTATTTCCGGCCCTAGATGCAATGTGATTCAGTGATGGAAGAAGCATTAGAACTGAGCAAAGTGTCTTAGGTTCATGATGTTTTTTCAATTTGGAAATGATGAGCTCAGATCTGTGATTGATGTTCTCACTTGTTGCCCCATTCTGTACTTGATGCAAGGTTTTTGTGTGCTATATCAATTTGAGTATTTCCGGCCCTAGATGCAATGTGATTCAGTGATGGAAGAAGCATTAGAACTGAGCAAAGTGTCTTAGGTTCATGATGTTTTTTCAATTTGGAAATGATGAGCTCTATGCTTGATGTTCTCACTTGTTGCCCCATTCTGTACTTGATACAAGGTTCATGATGTTTTTTTAATTTGGAAATGATGTTGGCTATTTCAATTCTTACATACTGAGAAATTGTATATTAACTGAGACCTAAGGAACTTTGCAATGATGTTGATTTTTAAAATCCAATGATGTTGAAATGATGGTGTTGGCCTAAGGCACTTTGCAATGATGTTGATATATATTAACTGAGACCTAAGGCACTTTGCAATGATGTTGATATATATTAACTGAGACCTAAGGCATTTTTTCTTTCCTCTACTACTACTCATACTAGTACTACTTCTCTACAACACTACTGCTTCTCTCTATTACTCCAATACTCCTCTCTATTACTACTACTGCTTCTAGACTGCTGCTACTTCTATACTACTACTGCTGCTGCTCCTCTAGTACTACCCTACTACTACTGGTTGTTGCTATCTACTACTGCTGGTTGTTGCTATATATGTACTACTGTTGGATGTTGCTATGTACTACTGCTAGTACTACTAGTACTATTACTACTACTACCCTCTACTCTCATGCTACTCTATACTACTACTACTACTACTACTCTATACTACTACTGCTGCTCAATATTGTCTACTTCTCCTGTCTACTACTCCTACTACTACCTACTTCTACTACTCCTCTCCTCCCTACTGCTACTACTACTATGGTGTTGTCCTACTACTATTTCTACTACTCTTCTACTACTACTCTTCTCCTCCCTTCTACCACTCCCACTGCTCCTACTACTTCCACTACTACTGCTCCTACTACTCCCTTCTACCACTCCTACTGCTCCTACTACTTCTATTACTACTGCTCCTACTACTTCTACTACTATTGCTGCTCCTACTACTTCCCTACTACTTGTACAAGGCTGGGCTTTCCTACTACATCTACCCTATTACAATGTTGGGCTTTCCTCTCTACTACTTCCCTACTACTTGTACTACTGTACTACTACTCTACTTCTGCACATTACTTATGCTGCCTATTTCAATTTGATCTACTTCTATTTCAATTTGAATCTGAGAAGATGATGTCTATTTTGATATTTACAAACTGAGCCAAATGTCTTAGGTCAGTGATGTTTTTTCAATTTGGAAATGATGATGGCTATTTCAATTCTTACATAATGAGCAATGTGCAGTAGGTATATGATGTTATTTTGCTTCTTGAACATGATGATGGCTATTTTGAGTTGTGTAAACACTTGTTAGCGCAGGAGGAGCACCTTTAGGTGCGGCAGCCGTGCCATAATTGTTTACTAGAATCATTGCTCTAATAAGTACAACTACACATTGCAATGATGAAAATTTGTAATATGAACTGAGACCTAAGGCACTTTGCAATGATGTTGATTCTAAAAATCCGATATTGGGAGCACTTTGTTGTTATGTTTCTTGGACACTTTGATTGTTTTGTTGCTCGATGATATAAAGCGGTGTAGTGAGACAATGTGACAGCCGAGTTCTACAGTGTTTGTCATGACTCTCATCAAACCGTGGCTCACGTCCATACCTAAGCAAAAGCATAGTCATGTTGTGTTGATGGTTAGGTTGGACGTGTGTCATGGTTCCATGATTGTTATGATTTGAGTTTTCCTGTCTGTGAGATTTTGCTGCCTATGGTAAGAAGAGTTATCACATTAGTCGAGGATCAATGATCACCATAAGCGTTGGAAGGCTACGTTGTGCAGAAACCCGCTATTTTGAGAGCAATTAGTCTACTACTACTCCTAGTCTCTACTACTTGTACTAGTCTACTACTTCTATACTTTGACTCCTAGTCTCTACTAGTGTTGTTTATTTGTTGGTTGTTAACTGTTGTTCACTATTGTTAACTAATGCCTATGATGATAATAACAACCAACAATTGAGGTGGTTGCCTTTGTGCATTTGCCTTTTCCAAGGTTTTATGTGGAAGTTGTGGCTGTCTTTGTCATGTTACGTCATAACTCATCATGAGACACATTCGGAAGGGTCGAATCCACCCTTCACTCCTTATGTGGCCTTGGGAGTGCTAGAGGATGTGCTCATGCATGGTAGACATAAATTGAACAAACTGCTCACCTTATTTTGCTTCCTTTTCAAAAGGTAGCCACTAATGATATTGATGACAAGTAATCTGAGAAGGGAATTCCCATATCTGAGGCATTTGCACTGATTAAACTTCAAAAATATGCTGAGGCAGCGCGATGATGATCAAATCTCCTCCTGATAATAAGCTCCTAAACTAGGATGGCTTGTCTTGCAAGCAACCAGTTTGGAAGCTATGTGATGACATTGGGGTGGTCTGAGCCAAATTCATACTTTTTTAATGATTATGTATTTTTCTTTGGACAATTTTGTAATTTTCATTGGAAAATTTTGTACTTTTCCTCACATTTTGTATCCTACACCCAATGTACATGAAAAAGGGTAATGTTTGACTCCAAATTAATACAATTCATGATTCCAAATGAATATCCATGTTTTCATATTCTCATATGTGAATGCACTACTCTATCGTCTTTGTAGTAGATAAATGGCAGACCAACATAGAGGAAAAGAATGGCGCGAGCCAAGCCCGGCCCCAAGTTATAAGGGCTCAGACAACGACGCCTCAGACGACGAGGGGTCTCCTTACAAGTCTGCCTCTGACGGCGAGGGGTCTCCTCACAAGTCCGCCTTAGACGACGAGTATGATGTCGAGAATGAGGAGGTATTTACACCGAGGGCCCTAAGAAAGTAGCCCTAGAGGTAGAGCTTGATCCAGACTATGAGCCAGAAGAAGAGCCGGCAGAAGAAATGAGGCCCTCAACTCGAGCATCTCATAACACCCCAGGACGACACTTTTTAGATGACGAGGAACGCGTAAGTATATAATTAGATTACACAACATTGATTCGCCACGTGTAAGTATACAACTAATGCATGCTCATATATACTCTCGACAGTTACCTACGGTGCCTATGTCTTTGGAGTTCCCCGACGATGAAGAAGAGGGGCATGCATCTGGTCCCACCCCGAGCACTTCAGCTACAATGGGAGGTGCCAACAAAGGCAACAAGTCTAACTTGAAGAGGGGCCAACATGGGAGGCACCAGTTAACCAAGAAGGTGCATGTCATCGAGCAGATAGGGTCACAGGGAGAGCCTTTGGCGCCACAGTCAATCATCGGCACCTTCAGCAACCAATGCTTGTGTATAGTCAGGGAGCACGTGCCGATCACGTACTCCAATTGGAAGACGGTGCCGAATGAACTCAAGGACAAAGTATGGACTGATATCAAGAAATATTTCCAGTACCCACCAGACCAATTCAATGAGGAAAGATGCAGGGGGCATGCGCTATTTGTTGCAGGCAAATCCCTTCGCACCCTCCGGGCTACCTGAACAAGAAGTATGTGAAGACCGGGAAGACACCATTCACGGACTACACCTTCATTAAGAAACACGTCTGGGATGAGTATCTCGAGAAGATGAGCACTGACAAAGCAAAGTCCAAGAGCCAGAAGTTCTCAGAGCTTGCAAAGAAGAATGAGCTGTCGCACCACCTAGGCATGATCGGGTACGCCGGTAAGAGGCCGAGTTGGCGCCAGGAAGAAAGGGACGCAGAAGCGTCCGGGCAGAGTTATCCATTACAAGGCATTGACGAGAGGTCACGCGACTACTTCTATGCTCGTCGGCCGAAGAAGCTGAAGGAGGGGATGACCAATTACAATGAGCCAAAGATCGAGGAGGCAGAGAAGTCTTTGCTCGCAGTCAAGGCAGCAAAGGAACGCGGGGAGTTCGTACCTCGCAGGGACCATGACGAGCTCACCGAGGCGCTGGGAAACCCCGAGCACTACGGCCGCGTCCGGGGTGTTTCGTCGAGGCAGAGCTGGAAGAATATCGGGTCGTGGCAGTCCGATGCCTCCTCATACCACACGAGGCAAGGATACAAGGAAGGTATATTCCAGGCCGGCAAGGAAGCCGCAATGAAGAAAATAATCGTGGGGTCCATACAACATGCTTTCACGAGCACCGACCCCAAGATGGTGGAGCTGAGGACACAGATGTTTCGCCAGGCTGGCGTGATGCCATCACAAGGTGAAGGCACCTCAGTACCCAAAAGGTATCTAGTCGATGAGGTCTTGGAGACCACATACGTCCACCTATTGGTGTCGTTTGGCAGAGCGGGAAGGAAGACGAAGGTGGCGGAGGGCTCAGTAGATCCGCCCAACCCTGAAGACAGGTACCTAGGCAAGCCCATCCCGCCTGAGTATGCCAAGGTCGCAGTGG
The DNA here is from genome assembly GCA_022036555.1 of Microstegium vimineum. NCBI lineage: Eukaryota > Viridiplantae > Streptophyta > Magnoliopsida > Poales > Poaceae > Microstegium > Microstegium vimineum. Next base: position 35,420,399 of record CM039135.1, read on the forward strand.
CGTGGACGGACGATCACCACGAGGATGATGAACTTGATTTCACCACTGAAGAGGGAGGAAGGACCCTCACAAGTGCATTGGGCAGGGAAGTGCTATGGAACAAGGACGACATTCACTTCCCTCCGGCACCACCATCACCAAAAAGCTCACAGCGGTCACCAAATCCCCCAGGCGGCGGCCCAGGTGACGATGACAATGATGACAACGACGACGGTATTGGTGGACACCAAAGCCCAGGTAGCCCGTCGCGTAGCCCGCGTCCGGACATGAGCAACCCACATGGAGATGAACAAAGAGGCCACCAAATGCCGCCTAAAAGCCAGAATGATGTGGAGTGTCCACCACCGCCGAAGAAGCCAGAAGAAGAGGGGGACAAACCCCCCGAAGGCACCGAGGTCGAATATGTGGTGTGGGACTTGACAGCAAAGCACCATTACACAACGTTGTTCCAAAGGTACAAATGGTAACCAAACATCACCAACAGAGTATGTGTGCACATATATATGATACTAACACACTCTTGTCTTGTCTCAATAACATAGAGCAAACCCTGCCATCCTTTTGGCCTCTGTCTCCAGATTGCCCTGTTAACTTTGTCGAGGAACCGTGGGAGATTAGAAGGTTCCATCTCTGGTATATACATGCTGCTAGGTTAGGCATGAGGTCATTCATCCAGAGGATCCCCAAGGAGTACTTCCTCTTGCATGAGGACGCCTATTTGACAATTGACTTCCACGACATGCATAGAATGTTGAGGCACAAAGACCTTGATGTCGCCCAAGTCACCCTGTTTGCCATGTAAGTTATTGTATCTCTACATCTCTATAGCTAAGTAATTAAGTTCATTACGATCGAAGTAACATATGCAATGATGACTACTGCTGTTTGCAGGATGCAAGCATATGTAAGCAAGAAATTGTCGCAAAAGGTTATTTACCTATCTCCTATGCATATTAGCGAGAGGGCCATCATTGGCCACGGGATAATGGAGAAGGATCCGAAGCTGGCGAGCTTGACAGGGATGGAGCGAGTGGAGGCCATAGCTTATATGCGAGGCGATATCAAGTACCAGAAGGGACACTACATTCTCAACGCCATGAAGCAGCTCAAGGGAGAAGGGTGTATATTTGCCGCTCACCAGTTCGGGTAAGTCCAAATGATACATGTTGGCTTTGATGTAGGTTGGCTTCACCATTTTCCATAATTCAATATCTTTGATCCTTATTGTTTGAATGGTGTAGCACGGGCGTCATGGGGCATTGGATTGTATTCATGATCTTTCCTCATGATGGAATGGCGATCATATTGGACTCCATGTGGGGCACACACATGAAAGGCTACAAACATTTTGAAGGATGCCTGCGATAGTACGTGACTACACATATTTTCTTTTAAGCAATCGAAGTATATGTTGTATCTGATGTTTGACACTAGTGGCATGCACATTCAGCGCTTACAGGATGTACGTGGAAGACCCCACATGCATTGACCGTAGGTCCGATGAGGTGAAGGTGGAGTGGGGCAAAAAACTCAGGATTAGGTGACAATTCCCAGTAATACGACTTGTACTACTACTACTACTACTATCCTACTAACTACAACTACTACAACAACCCTACTACTACATACTTACTCTTACATATGTATATCTTACATGCAGTGTGTCAAGCAACCTGAAGGCTCACTCTTGTGTGGATACTATGCTTGTGAGTATCTCAAGAGATGCCCGAAATTTAGCCAAAGCTGGCAGCAGCTCCAGAAAGGTACAAAATGGTGGTAGAAAGGAACCGTCAATCAAAAGACCAACACTCGCACAATAGCCAACATTTGTAAGTTTGTCACCGATGAATGTGCTGAAATGAGTGGGAAATTCTTCTACACGGGCAATGCGCTAGCGGCATTACCTCAGTACCGTGCGTTAGCCAATTGGAGAACTAATGGTTTAGACATGACTGACTACAAGCTGCCGGACATTGATTAGATGAACTTGTTGTAATGAACTGCTGGAAATGATTTTGCATAATGAACTTTGTGATATCGGTTCTCTTGGAAGAAGACAACACATTCATGTAATATGCTTGTTTAATCCTTGTTATATAATCTGTGCTCTTATATAATATGTGCTTGAATTTGAGAAATGTTTTGAAATCATTTTTAAAATTAAAAAAACATTTTTTTTGTTTTTTTGGAAAATATTAACCGTGACGGTTGCTACAAGAAACCACCACGGTTAATACTAATTAACAGTGACGGTTTACATAAGCAATCGCCACGGTTAATGACCGTGGCGGTTGGCCTAGTAAAACCGCCACGATTAATGGCATAATGGTCCGATTAACTGTGACCATTGATCCGTGGCGGGTGAAAAAACTGTCAAGGTTAATCCAAAACACCGTCATGGTTAATCTTTTCTATAGTAGTGGGTGTTGACTAGCATGACTAAAGAATCTGGATATTTTAGGGACACTGGCAAAAAAAAATATAGAATAGAACATGTAACAGAACTTCTATGAGTGATCATAGACTCATAGTACCCTACCGGGGCTTTTGTCAATTGTATAATATTCGTTGTGCTCGTTGTGCTCCAATGTAAAAACCTTCATTTCCTTCCGTTAGCTGTGTGACTGCTGGAAACAGTACTTTAGCTGTGTTCCAAGTACTTGTCAAATTTTGTCTGCTTGAGCGATTTTTTGTCTTCATCCACAAGCATATTTCTACTAATGCTGATATTTAGCATTCTCTAAATGTCATCAGCAGGATTGACTGATTATGGATCTTGTCCTAGCAATGTTGAGGTGCCTGAATCATCAAAAAACTGAGCTGCTTATGGCCACAAGTGTGTGCGATAATCATTGTTGGGGGATCACCTCAAACGACGCAGTCCCCAAAATTGATTAACAAGTTTTCAGCTTGTTGCAATTGTTCCTATTCTTCAGGAGGGACTTGAACATAATTCGTGGTGAAGCTAAGCCAAAGTCGAGTTACGAAGTCAACATGAGGAAAGCTCGCGAAGACTTACTCCAACCTGAAGGGTCACTTCGCAAGACATAGCTAGAAGAATGAATAGGAATGCTTCTTTATTTGTGTAATGACTGAGTTAACCCTGATTGTAAATTGTTAGAGTCAAGGACCAAAAATTAGATTTGTTGGTTGATAAAGCTGTAATTTATCTGAGAACACTCATACAGGTTCGATCCAAATGCACTGTCAGACAGTCAGAGTATAGTAATGAGCCCGCCCTCAATAGAGCTAATAACAGATCTCTGAATTTGGTCGTCTAGACTTCAAGTTCCTTTGTAAGCTATATTTTCCTTTTTTGTTTGATAGAGATGCTTCAAGCTACCTAAACAGATTTGGATGTTAGTACTAATCCTGTAGTACTGCTAGGCTGCTAGGCTGTGTCTGCTGTCCTGTGGACAGTTGTCTGTTTCGGAGCCTCTCTGTCTGGCTTTTACTGTGTTTTGCTTGGAAGTCAGTCAGACAAGGCGTTTCCGTTTGTTACACTTTCAAGTATATATATATATATATATATATATATATATATATATATATATATATATATATATATATATATATATATATCGTATTCTAGCTTTTGCCAACATATCTTATTCTAGCTTTGACGGCGAACCTGAAAATGGAATGCCCTGCTCATGCACGCCTTGGTTTCGTATTCGCGGCCTGAATTGCAAGGCGTGTGGCGTCGACAACAAGATATTCACATGAGCGGCGCAGCGTTAGAATAGAGAGTGTTGTGTGGTTTGCAGCTGCGGAAAGCAGGCAAAGATGGCGTGCGTGCAACAAGAAAACACTGACTAGTGTGACCGTGACTGAACTTTATGAAATTGTTCTCTGAATGTGATCGCCTGATGATCGGCAAATAATAATAAGAGTACCACCGACTGCATCATTTCTTCAACATATATGTATAGCACATCGATCGTCTCCTTTTATTTGCAAATTAAAAGGGAATGAAGAACCCTTTGAATTGAACAAATGGGGGATGGACATTCCGTTTATATATCCTCTTGCAGCCCCTGAATGCAATCAAAAGGAGCAGTACAACTGACGAGAACAGTTAGTACTGCTAGGCTGCTAGCTTAGTGCTTAGATTAGAACGCCGGGAACTCGATCCTGTTGCCGCAGGCCCTGCCCCTGGGGAGGACGGGGCACTCGACGAAGCTATCGCCAGCGGCGTTGACGCAGAAATAGAGCTGGTAGAGTTGGCTATTGCCGGACTCGTCGCGGTTGCACTCGACGTAGGGCTCGAAGCCGGTGCCCTTGGTGATGGCGTCCTTGATCTGGCTCAGCGTGTAGTAACCGCCGTCGGGGTTGACGCCGGCGGAGGTGAGCGTGGCGAGGACGCCGAGCCGGTCGCGGAGGCCCAGCGCGGCCTGGAAGTAGGCGTGCTCGTCGAAGACGTCCGACGCGCAGGTGCCGTGCTTCTCCCACTCGTGGCCCCAGAAACGGAGCCCGTCGCCGGACGGGCACGCCAGTGTTGGCCACTTGGATCGGAGGCTGTTCAGCAGGTCGCTCACCTGCATGCAAATGCAACGCGACATGTCAGTCGACATGGCAATTGGCAACAACTGCTGCCACGACACACGATGGAGACTGGTGGAACGAATATTCCAAGAATTCTTTTTACTTGGACTTGGGCATGCAATGCCTCAGCTGGCTTTGGAAAGGAAGCTTTTACTGCGAGATGAAGATGACGGTAAATTAAATTTCACCAATATCAAAATTCTCCAAATTAGACGTTGACAGAAGAGAACAGAGCGGCCGCAGTGTGATGAGGAAGAAAGAATAATGTTGCCAGCCACAAGTGTGACTTCTAGAAACGGCAAACAATCCAATGGGTTTTTTTTGGAGTGAAGCTAAAAGCCCAAAGGAACGATGTATACCTGTCCTTCATCTCACATCACCCCCTAATGTGTGGTGTGGTTTGTGTTCCAATCCATACCAGGAAAAAAAGAAGACGATTTTGAGGTGTAGGGGCATCGTCGACAGCGCGCGGCCCGGAGAACGTTCAAACAACAAAACCTAAACAACCCAGAAATTTGCCAGTAGCAGAACAGAAAGACCTCGTGAATCAAACAGCAAAAGCGGCAACAACATAAACCATAACGTGAGGACAAAGTTGTGTTGGCAGTTTGGCACTCGGCACGCGACCGAAACCCAAGAAGAAAGAAGAAGGGGGGGAAGAAGAAGAACCGCACGCCGCACGCACCTTTGACAGGTTGAAGGCGTTGTCGGGCTGCAGTTCTGCGGGTAGGAGCCGTCGTCACGGTTGGGCCACAGGCCGTGGATCCCGAAGTCCGCCGCCGGCTTGCCGGACTTGGGGTAGCAGCAGCTCTGCTTGGTGTCGCAGTAGGCACCCGGCCACTGCAGGACCAGGTAGAAGAAGTCGTAGTCCTGCGCCGCCGCGCGCCCGGCGGCGCTCAGGACCACCACCAGGAGGAGGGACAGGGAGAGGCGCGCCGTCGCCGCCATGGCTGTCGTCGGAGCGGCGGCTCGATCTGCGATTTACGGATTAGTGCTAGCTAGCTAGTTCTTGGGAGATGGACGGACGGATGGACGGATGGGAAAATTAAAGTTAAAGCTTGTTGCTGGATATGGATGATGAAGGTTGCGAGGCCCTGGGGTGCGAATTTATAGGAAAGGTTTTGGGTGGGATCCGCCCTGAGGTGTGGATCCGCGGCGACGTACGGTGGCGCGCATGCATGTGTATGGCAAGAATGGCAGTAGCGGCAGCATATTCCGATCCGATCGATCCACGCGACGAAAAGGAAAGGAAATGGAAATCTAATCGTGCAATTCAAGAAGAAGCGAGTAATCTCGCTTGCTTGCTTGCTGCAGCGGCCTGCAAGGGGGCAGATAGCTAGAGATAGAGACATGGAAATGGAAGGAAGGCCGGCCGGCCGGCCGGGGATGATAGGTGTGGAAGGCAAGTAGAGGGGTCGTCCAGTTGGAGAGTGACAGGTCGGAGGAGGAAGGAGGCCGAGCTCGACATGCATGCATGCATGCAAGGTTGTGGTCGGCAGTCGGCACGGGACGACGACTGAGTCTGAATAACCCAACCTGCAGCGTTCCAGACGGTTTTTTCTATTTATTTGAAATCCATTGAATTGAAATTAATGAAGGGATGGCAAACTAAGGCAGTGCTCCATCTTGAATAAATTAATTACTAGAATCTGTGACATTCAATGTTTTTTTAAATGTTTTCTTAACTTTATAGAAAAAAATAACAACATTAATGATAGAAAATAAGCATCATGGAAAATATATTCCATGATAATACTAATAATACTAACTTGATATCATAAATTTTAATATTTTTTCTTATAATTCAGTCAAAATTTAAAAAGTTTGATTTCAGACAAAGCTAGAAATCTATTCTTTAAGAGACAGAGCGCGGATCAGTGGATTAAGAAACGTGGATCGGAAAACGTAGTATGCTATTTAAGATTGATTCTAACATTACAGGGATAAAATTGTTCCACACTCCCGACGAACGTGGCACCGTAGTACCGTACCGTATTCTTGTGGCTGTGCGGACGATACTGTTGCCAACATTTAGCTTTATTTTGTAGCATGAGGCCAAAACTCATGCTTGAAATGCAGGGGGTTCAAAACTCAAAAGGAGCGTTTGTTTGGTTCGTCAGTGGTGAAGCGAATATTCGAGGTTCCTCGCACAATTTCTTTTTTGTTCACCCAAAAAATAAGGAGAATGAAGAGGAGAAAAACTTTCACGTCTCCTATACATAGCTGTTAGCTTCCTTTTGAGCGTGACTGATACCATGCCACCCCCATGCATGGACCAACAAGGTTCGGCGGCATGCAGTAGTACTTGCGCTTGGCAGTTGTTGGCACGTTTCCCAGCTGACTCATCGATGGCAACGGCGTTCATACCATATACTCGTATTGCCGGCAACGGCGTACCATACGACGTCGTGTCGCCGGTGAGCCTTCCTTGTCACGGTGTGAAACAGGGACGAGCCAAGCGGCAGCTTCATCACCATGCACACGGCGTCCTTGTGTACGTGGCGGGCGGAGCACGGACGAACGTCTCAGTTCAGTTGGCACCTAGTACAGTCATACATATAGGAGACGTGACGTGTCAAGGAGCAGCAGCCATAGACCATGGACCAGGCATTTTCACAGGAATAAAATGGTCGATTGTATATCGTATTGCTGTTATCCCGGTGGTCGATTGTACAGTACTACGAAGAGAGTAAAAATGTACGCTTGACGGTTGAATTTTGATTGTGTGGCCTTGCTATTTTAGCTTGCTTTGCTGAGTTGGATTTTGACTCTTGTGGCCTAGGACTAGGATCAGCAAGTGGCGACGACGGCAAGGTTTCGCCGGCCAGAAACGGAACACGTCACCGGCGAGGAACGTGGTCGGCTGTGCTCCCCGTGACCCAACAAGGATTATGCCGCAGCAAGTCAGGATTTAGGTCCAACATAACACTTGTGTGATCCAACAGAGAAGCTGTTGTTGCTTCATCTCGCTTCTCTCTCATCTGAGACGCCAAGTCTGTCGTTGCTTGACACCATTTTTTTTTTTCAAAGGGTGGTTGAAGAAACGTTCAGCGTTGGACTTGGAGAGGTCGACAGGACGTGACCCTGTTGCTTCTTCCATTCATCTTCTTATCCCAGCTTAAAGTCTTCCTCACAAGGTGAAAGGCACCCACTCTAGAAAAAGGTCAAATGATACATTGAGATGCGATGCCGATTACGTGCAGGTGCACGCGATTACTCCTGTTTGGCTACGGAAGTATCTCCCTAGCTACCTTATTAGTTCAGGGCTCCTAACTGACAGACTTCAATCAGATGACTTTGCTCAACGATTATACAAGTGCAGAGCAACGGCAAATCCTGATCGATGTTCGGATCGAAGATCGGCCATTGATTACAACCGGATCGGGAGGCATCAAAATATTCCACCACGCTCCGGAAACGCCTGCCAGAGAGGACATGTAACAACAAATATGAGAGTATGTATCACAAGGTCACATCAACGCAAGTAAACTAAGCAGGCTTCAAATTATTGAATACACACTGAATTCGCCTTTTTTTTAGTGTGTACGTATTCCTGTTCAGACCTTTGAGTTTGAGGCAATGCTGTTCAGACGTCCAACGAGGAGAACTGAACAACCAGACCAACCATCAGCTTTGCCGATCAGCTGGGTTAACTGTGGACGTGTCCTATCAGTCATATATAGTATAGTATGAAACTAAGATACTCCATGCTAACATAATTGGCCTCCTGGAGTTTGATTCCAAAGATTTCAGGCCATCACATCAACAATCACCAACTTAGCCAAGATGCAGAGCTGGTGTTGGGTCAGAGAAGGATCCATCATTAGTAATTTAGTAGGAACTCTTCTGTACCTACCAAAAAGAATGTCATTCTAGTTTTGTCAGAAGTCCAACTATCCTAAATTTCACTAAAGTTTATAAAGAAATTTTTTTACATTTATGGCATAAAAAAAGGTATACTATGAAAATAGATTTCATGGCAAACTCAATGGTACTAATTTGGTATCATAAAACATTGGAACATGTTTTTACAAATTTGGTCAAACTTACCATGGTTCAATTTAGTGCAAAGGTACAATCACCAAAAAAAAATCTGACAGAGTTAGTAAATGGCATCACACTCATGATAGATAGAAAGAGGAGAAAAGATCTGATCATGAGGAACACCACTATGCTATGCCAATCAGACTCAGTCCCAGAAAAATAAAAATGCAAGAATAATTCAGGACATGGATGTACCATGCACCGTGTGGCCATTCCTTGCAAGTAGCAAATCCCATTGTCTACAGGATATGCTGATAGAGAAAACCAGGTCCCGTAACCCCATTCTGTACAAGAACATTTTCCGTGTAAAGACATCAAAGTTCCCCAGGAGTTGCAATACCAGTAGTCCAGTATGTACAACCTACTGCTGTGATGGAAAAAGAAGCAGAGACAATAGAATTATAAAATTAAGTGCAGACAGAATCAATCTACACACCAAAATATGTTCAGTTACCCAAGAAGCAAAATATCCAGGTGATGATTTCTTCCCACAAGAATATATTCATTTTGGCAAGTCTGTACATGCTAAATGCAGTGGAGAATGGATACTTGGCGTAGTGTTGATAGAATTTATGAAAGTAACCATACATTTAATATTTCAAACAAGGATAAAGATTACAGTTTTCATGACAGTTCAGATTTCACTATTTCAGGGATGCCAACTCTACTTGTATTATACCAAATGCAGACAGGTTTATATATGTTCAAACCACAAATTTTCCATGTAAACTTGTTTTATGTTGTTTGGATTTTACCAAGAAATATGTAAAACATGGGTGCAGCATTTGAAACTTGCTGTCATTTATCAAAGGACGAATTAATGTAAAACGGATTATATGATCAATCAAAATAAAATACTCAGATCTTGAATACTGATTGCTGAGCCTGTAGTCCCAGTGTAAAGACCTCATACGTTGGACCTTGTTCTTTAAGTGCTGAAAGTTGTACTTGGCGAAAAAGGGCCTTGTTCACGACAGCAGACAAGCCAGAAACCAATTGTGTGAAAAGCTTGTTGTCATCACATTAGAGCTCATATAGTGCTTATGATTGGGTGCCACTATGAACATTTACTGTTGCTCTGGTATCCACAGTGTGTGTGATAACTTCACTTCCTTCTGGTGTGCTGCAAATGCAACACAAACAAGCAAGGGTGGACTACCAATAATCATTACAAGAACATTGTCCTCCCTGGAAATGATGAAACCGCGTTCTGTCCCTGACAATAACTAGTCGGTTGTAAATACCAGAAAACACCTTTGTGAAATTGTGGCAGTCAACACAAACACGAAGATTCTTTGCAAGCCTTATTGGCCTGTGCTGAGGCGTCACAAGCAAAGCAAAAGCAATTGCCAGCTTTTCACTGTGATAGGTGAGGGCACTTTCCTTCCCTTCTGAATCCAAATCATGCAATTCTGATGACATATTTGGAACATAACCAGCAATCCTTAACTGCTTATTTATCTCATTGAGCTTCTCATAAATCTCCACCTTCCTTGGATGTGCATCATCATCTGCAATAAACTCATGAACCTCACCATCATGCTCCACAGTCGTGCAACCAGGAGTAGTTTGTATTCCTTTTTCCTGCATCAACTTCCTGACTTCGGATACCTTGCTCCATTCCCCAACTGCTGCATAAGTGTTCAGCAATAGAACATAGTCCCCAGCTTGCTGTGCCTTCAGTTCAATTAGATTACCGATGACACGCTCTCCAAGATCAACATGACCATGGATTCGGCAAGCCCCAAGAAGAGTTCGCCAAATTGTCGCATCTGGTGCAACCTTCATCTCATTTGTCACAAGCTCATAAGCCTCATCAAGCAAGCCAGCACGGCCCATTAGGTCAACAATGCAACCATAGTGGCGAACATTTGGCTTCAACCCGTACTCACATCGCATCATATCAAAAAACCTAAAACCCTCATCAACCAGCCCACTATGACTACATGCAGAAAGTACACCAGTAAAAGTCTGTTCATCAGGAGCAACATCTGATCTAATCATCTCCTCAAATGCTGAGATAGCATCATTCCCAAAGCCATTAGCTGCCAATCCCGAGATCATTGCGCTCCATGTGACCACACTCTTCTGAGAAGTCCCACAGAACACACCGTATGCCTTATCCACACACCCGCACCTCGAGTACATCACGATCAACGAATTGCGCACCTTCAGCTCGCCCCCGTAACCATGCTCCTCTGCATACGCCCACACCTGCTCACCGAAATCAAGCGCGCCCAGGCTCGTGCATGCCTGGAGGAGCAGGATGCAGGTGACGTCATCTGGCTCCGCCCCACTGTCCCCGTCTCTCATCTCATCAAAAAGCTTCAGGGCGTCCTTTGTCCGTCGGTTCCTCGCATAACAGGTGATCAGAACATTCCATGCGACCGCGTCCCTCACCTGCATTTCGTCAAACAGCTTGCGCGCGCCATCCCCGTCAGCACAGTTAGCATAGCACCTCATCAGCGAGGTGGCGAGGAGGGCATCGCGGAGGTGACCCTCCGCCACGACGTTGGCGTGGAGCTGGCGCGCGTGCGCGAGCGTGCAGCGGGGCTTGAGGAGGATGGCCAGGGTGAAGGCGTTCCCGCGGCGGCCGAGCGCGCGCATGCGGCGAAGGAAGCGGAGCGCGTCGGAGGGATCGGAGAGGGCGCGGAGGATGGAGTTGCACTGGAAGGTGGAGGGGAGGGAGGACGGGGCGGTGAGGTGGTGGTCGAGGACGGCGAGCGCGCGGTGGGACGGGAGGGAGGCGGCCGCGAGGGAGAGGAAGGCGGCGGTGGTTGTGACAGGGGAGAGGGCTAGGAGGCCCGTGCGAAGGAGCTGCGCGTGGAGCTGGAGGAAGCGGCTCGGGTGAATGGGCGAGGCGGAGGCGAGGAGGGCAGCGGCGACGGAAGAGGTGGAGGAGGGGCGGTGAACACGGGCGAAAGGAGATGAGGATGCCATGGCGCGCGGGACGGGACGGGCGCGAGGCAGGATATGGGCATATATGTTCGTCTTCTACTTTTGAATTTCGCGTGTTAGAAGAGCATCTTCAAGAAAAGCTAAATCAGTAAATCGTTGTCAAATTTGATTATTTATATAAGAAAAAAATGTCTCCAACTCTGTAAATCTCCATCTCACCTTATTCGCTTTCTACTTATAGATAGCCTACCTCACTAGCTATGTTGGAGTATTCTAATATTATTTATTTTAAAGAGTAACAAAATCAGAATATTTAGCTAATTTTTTTTGTTAATTTCTTGGAGATGCTCTTAATGTCTCGTTTGGTTGTTTGATATTGAAAACAAACACATTTTTGTTCATGTGCCAGATCAAGTGAATTATGTTGGTTTATTCAAACCTGCCTCGTCTCTATTACGAACATATGAGTGTATGTTTTATTTCCGGGCCAAACGAGGGAAGAAAGACCCCAGATCAACCAATTTTCATTTCGAGTCATATCTAACCTAGCGTTCATTTTTGATCCAAGGTGGCTTCAAATCAGGCTAAATCGCCGAAACAAGCCGTGTTCCGGGCGTTCCATATCAAAACAAATGAGGCCTAACTAGATTAAGGGATCCTCCTTTTGGCAACGATAACATAATGCATAGGTTATTAGAATGAATTCTAATAAACAAATAGCTATAGATACTACCTAACGATTTTATTTCGTTTGAGGTAAAAAGAAAATTAATGAACCTGTGAATATCGGTAAGTGGAGTCATTTAAATTTATTCCTAATTTAGTCACTTTCAGCCAACAGTTTGCCAAATTATATGAAATTATATGAGACCGCCTATAAGACAACACTAATGTTGCACTTCAGCGATCTCATATCCCGTCTCATGCATTCAATATCACATACTCCCTCTGTCTTTTATTAACTCTCATTTTTTTGGTTTTCGTGTCACCATTTTGAATAGATCTATGTAAAATATGTGCAACATTTGTGTCTTCAAATAAATTTATTAAAAATCTAAATCAGAATATTTATCTAATGATATCAATTATTTATCATAAGTATCAATAGTTTTTTAAATAAAATTAATCAAAGTTATTTCTCGAAAAGTGAGAAAGATAGATATTTAGAGATTGAGTGAATATACTTTTTTTTTATATGAAGGGAAGATAAATACAAGAGAGAAAGAGATCGTTGTTTCACGACATAACCACATCATGAACTAGAATTTAGGACTATAAGATAACTATTATATTATTTTATAAAATCTACTTTTATATTCTATAATTAAATTATGGAATCATGAGTTATTATGAGATAACTTAAAAAAACTATGATATACGTTGTCTGTTTGAAATTGGGTGGTATTTTACTAGAGCCCTGTATATAGACCAGTTTACATCTTCAGTTCTTCTAATACCGCTGACACGTACTAACAGTATTTGCCAGGAATATCTCGTTTCCTTTGCCGAAGAAATCCCTTCATCAAACGAAATACGAGGAGACGGTATGTACGGCACAACGTTGAGCTCGCCACGGGCGCTCCAACCGGAGAAACCGACGCCCGCTCCAACCTCTCCCGTGCTGCCAGCTGTCCGCTGTAACCATCTCGAACGGTCAATTATCCCTCCATTGCCCGCCACACACCCCCCCCCCCCCCCCCCCACGCTCACCCTCCGCACCGGATCCCGCCACCCCACCTCCGCAGCGGCGCGCCGGCCCGGCACCCATCTCGCCGCCGACGCGCCGCGCACCCGCGCCCCAGAACGAGCCGCCGGGGCCGATCTCCCTGACCTCTGATGCGCCGCCCTAATGCCCGCGGCGAGCCCAAGGTACAAACCCTAGCTCTGGCTCCTCCCTCCCCAGCCGCACCCACCAAGATGGGCGCCCATAGGCGACAACCCAGCTCCCGCCGCCGCCTTGCCGGCGCCCTCACGCTCCTCGCCACGTTCGCGCTCGCCCTGCTGCTCCTAGCATCGCGCCCGGTGCCCCCGACCTACGGCGTCATCATCGACGCCGGCAGCACGGGGAGCGGCGTCCACGTCATCGCCTACCGCGCCACGGCGACGGCGGTGCTCCCGCAGCTGGACTGGGCAGGCACGGCCTCGATGAAAGCGACCCCGGGGCTATCGTCCTTCGCGGCGGACCCACGCGGCGCGGGGCTGTCGCTGGCGCCGCTAGTGGAGTTTGCTCGGCGCCGTGTGCCGAGGGAGAGCTGGGGGCAAACCGAGGTACGGCTCATGGCCACTGCCGGGCTCCGACTGCTCGATTCCGCAGTGGCCGAGTCCGTCCTGCAGTCTTGCAGGGAAGTGCTTCGGGGGGTCCGGGTTCCAATTTCAGGACGAATGGGCCACCGTGATCTCAGGCATGTAACATAGTAAAACCGTGCGACTTCTTTTTCTTTCAATGACTTTCTCTGGAAATGTGTGGATCTGGAGCTCTTGCATTTAATGTGAAGCTGGAAGTACATATTTTGAATTTGGGAGCTTACATTTCAGTACAGCTGGATGGAGTATTGTTGAAATTTGGCAGTTCTTTTGTGTATCTTAGCATGTTTGATTGAACTGAATTCAATGTCTTTGTTAAGATGATCATGCAAGTACATTCAAACACTGTGTAGGGGCTGAGGAAGGGATATACGCATGGGTTGCAGCAAATTATGCTTTGGGGACTCTTGGTGGTGATCCAAACGACACCACTGGGATTATTGAACTTGGTGGGGCTTCTGTTCAGGTTCTGTGTCTTGCAGGGCACTAAGGAATCAGTCCTCCTTCAGCAAAACTCGTTGGGTTCTTACTGTTTTGCTATTTTTTATCAAACAGGTGACGCTTGTTACTGGTGAACCTGTGCCTCTGGAGTTCTCTCATGTGCTTAAGTTTGGAGATGTCTCATATAACCTGTACAGCCATAGCTTTTTGCATCTTGGTCTGGTGAGTTGTGTGTGTAAATATTAGCTGTACACCCAAACATTATCCATTGTCCACGTTCTCTTAAATTGCCTATCACAAGAAAAGTATGTTGCCACACCTGCACCTTAGCAACGATTCACTTTATGGTTAATTAAGTGATCCTTGCTATTATTTTGTATGTGCTGACTGTTCTCTCTCATTCTGTGTGCAGAATGTAGCATATGAATCATTCCATGACTTGCTCAGGTTACCTGGCCTTACCTTAAGTAAGTCAATTGGTTCATTGCATTTCTACTTTCTAAAGTAAGATAATCAGATATCACAAGAGCACATCTATGATTAAAAATTGATCACACTTGGGGAACACTTTTAGTACAGTTGTGCCAATTCCTTTTCTTGTATTCAACCTCTGTGGATATGCTATGATTTTCTTGATAATATATATATTAGGTCTAAAGCTAACATAACTCCAGCATGTTTCATGAGTCTTCATATCTGATCTGACTATACTTATGCAGTGCCCACACATTTGATTTCTCAAGCTAAGTACAAAGATCCATGCACTCCAAGGGGATTTACACGCTTAGCAGGATCAGTTAAACTTCCTGTTAGTGTTCTTGAGCCGAAGGTTGAGTACAGACCTTTTGCTCATGCTGTGGGGAACTTCTCTGAGTGTAGATCTGCAGCGCTAACAGTACTGCAAAAAGGAAATGGTAGCCATCTGCACTTGTAACTCAGTCTTATCATTACATTTATTTTTCTTCAATGCTTCCTTTTTCTTTGATAGGGATATCTGTTTGCAGAATTCTGGGGGAAGGATGGGACTAGGTCCACTAAGAACTAGGAGTACTTTGCATAGGACTTTGTTACAGAAAAAAAAAACTACATGACTTCTGAGATATACTGCACTCAGTTCAGGGTTAAAAAAACTAGGCTAACTAACCTTAGCTTGGCTAATACCTTTTGTGTTTGGCAGTGAATCTGCTTGCTATAATGTTATTTGGCTAGATTAGGTGTGTTAGCAGTAAGAGAACAAAATTCTGGTTGTTTATGCTATTCCACTTCCTGATCCGGTTATTTTAAAGAGGTTACCAATATTTAACAAGGTTAGCTCAACTTCATCAACCCGCAAGCCTTTTGGTAAACTAAGTCTGAATCCTTAGTACTTTCCTTTTCTGTTGACCATGTCACCAGAAACACAGTCATCTAATGTTTAAAGAGATAAGGAGTAAGCTATGCTCTTCTATATTATCTGTCTAAAATTAGAAAAGTTATTTTTTTCTATGCTTTAGCTTAGGTTTGCCAATTAAAAAATTATTGATATTATCTTTGACTGAAAGATGCATTATTGTGCATGGTGAGTATTTATTTCTAATTTGTATGCTAACTTAAACTCTAGTTGCAGAAATTTCTAATTTTGCGGAGGGATGTACATATCATGAATGCCGCCTTGGAGCGGCATTTGTACCAGAGTTGGAAGGGAAATTCTTAGCGACAGAAATTTTTTACCATACTTCAAAGGTCTAATTCTTTCTCTATGGTTCTTTCAGAAAGTTAAATTTGAACATAATGCATGCATAATGACAGGAGTCTTCGGGTCAAGATTGTCCATTTTCGTTTATGTTCAGTATTCTGCCATCTTTAGTACAATATTCATTTTTCATATTTGATTGCTCAACAGTTCTTTGGTCTGCACTCAAAGTCCTTCCTTTCTGATCTGATGGCGGCTGGGGAGAAATTTTGCCATGGGGACTGGTCAAATATTAAGAAGAAGTACAGTTCTTTTGATGACGGAGAGCTGCTTCTTTTTTGCTTTTCCTCGGCATATATTATTGCTCTACTACATGATACACTTAAAATGCCACTGGATCATAAGAGGTGAAGCCTTTTCTACAGTTCTATTCTTTGTTTGAAACCTGGATATTTACATGAGTTTTGTTTCAGGATTGATGTTGTAAATCAAATCCATGGCGTGCCTGTTGACTGGGCATTGGGTGCTTTCATTGTGCAGACAACAATGAACCGAACAGAGTACTCAGATTCATCAGTTTCATATCTAAACAGCTACGACTCTTCTGGCTTGGTTCCGCTTCTGTTCATTACTGTGGTTGTATTTACAGCATTGTTCATCCTAAGGTGGAGAAGGCCTCGGCTGAAGACGATCTACGATATGGAGAAAGGCAGGTACATCATAACAAGGGTCAGCCGATGAGTCGCACACATCAACGTTGGGATTGGGTGGACTTGCTGCGGCGGAGCACTATTGACCATGTATGTAGGTTTTCCTAAATTGATTTCTTATTACTCGGTGGCCAGCTACACTCCAGCATGATGCCTTGCGGAATTAACTTACTGAGTTTGAGCAGCAACCCCTGTATATGATAGAAGGATGTGGGTTGTGGTGGCATTTGTGCATGCTCAATGCTGTATGTAATGTTGCTAAACTGTTGTTGATGTAATTACAATTTTGTGCATGGCCATCCATCTGATGATGTAATCCTAAGATACCATGTATCTAATGATCAATAGAAGTTCTCTGCCATGGATCATGGGTGACAGGGCAGCTGTACCTTTATTTCCTGTCAAACCACTGAATGTTATGTAGTCCTAAATCTCATGGTCGTGTATATTCTCTTGCCTTAACACCACTGAGACTGCAGTACAGGCACAGCGGTTTGCATCCCTATTGCTATCACAGTATCACATACTCCCTCCGTCCCTTTTTTTTGGTCGCTAGGAAAGGGATAGCACAGTTTTTTAGAGATAGATAAAAATGGACCGAGGGAGTAGGTACATAACATAGAAGTCATAGAACTATTCCTGACGATTTTCCACGAAATTACAATTACGTCTACAATTTGAAAACACACATCGCTTTATAACATATACATCGGTGATGGGCACATGCGTCTGATTGCACACCGACAATACAAAAATCTACAAACAATCTCAGTGGTGTTAACTCACTACAAAAATCTACAACGAAATTGCAGAAGCACCCGGAAGGCTACCTGAAGTTCTTAGTGAAACAAAAGCTGGCACATGGGGTTTCTTAATCCAGGACCATACTGGTGAAGTGGTCATGACAGGAAGAGGGAGGTTCAGTTATGCTTTAAGTGCTTTCCATGCTGAACTCATAGCCTGTATGCAAGGAGTTCAGGTTGCAAGCAATTTGGGAATCGGTAACCTGATCCTTGAAACAGACGCAGTTAATGTCCAGAAGGCTCTGCAGTCCAAGAGTTATGATGTACGGCCTGAAGGAGGGCTGATTGAGGAGTTGAAATCGTTTGTTAGTTTAAATTTCAGCAATTTTAGCTGTAGTTTCTTGGGTAGAGCTGGTAACAGAGTTGCCCATGCGTTGGCGTCTCTTGGTTATAGTGGTGTCGTAGGCGAGGCGCTGTTATCAAGCGTCTTACCAAGTGACATTGGTGTAATCATGTCTCACGATTTGTCAGTCCAGTAATGAAGTCCGCCAGTTTCAACAAAAAAAAAAAGACTCATTGATCGAACAAATATGCTTTGCAATTTCTAAACTCGTCAACATGATTGCGCAAGAGTGTTACACATGTTTCGTGGATGAGAATCCACCTATGCGTCGCGTCGCGCCCCTTTTTATGGTGAGGGCGAACCGACTTCCGGAGTCGGTGTGCCGTGTTTTTGAATGAAAAAAAAAAGTGTCGAGTCGGAATGCACTAGCGCTGAACTAGAAGGTGCTAGTTGTGTCCTGAACATGACAAGAGGCCGGACTCGTCGCGTACTATACGAACCAGATCGAAGAAGCCCCGCGTGGCGTGACGAATCAATACATCACTCACATCAGTGATGAGTCGGAAGTCAAGTCGACTCGGAACTGCGAGTCGAGTCGTGCCGTACCCTGCCACGAATCGGAACTCGGTTGGCACTTCGCCTTGATCCCGTACTATACGTTCCCGTATTATACATAGTCGAGAAGAAGAGGAGACCTCCACGCTCCAAGGCAGTCCGCACTCACAAACACGAACTCTCCGCTCGTCTCGTTCATGCACCAAGTCGTCGCGCACGAAGAAGAGATCTAGGTTTCATCACGTGCTCAGAAAAAAGCGGCGACCTAGCGACCGAGCAAAGAAGACCGAGATCCATGGCGGAGGGGCATCAGGAGGTCTCCAGCGGCGGCGCGGCACCGATGTGCGCCAACGGCTGCGGGTTCTTCGGGAGCGCGGTGACCAAAAACCTCTGCTCCAAGTGCTACAAGGATCACCTGGTCAAGACCGCCGCCGCCGCCGCCGCCGCCGCCGCTGCTCCCGTCGTCGGCGAGAAGAAGATGGAGGTCGCCCAGGCTGCTTCTGCTGCTCACGTGATGCCCGAGCAGCTGCTGGGTGGTCATCAAGTTCCTGACGCGGCCACGGCGGCCACGCCGGTTGCTGCTCAAGCGCCGCCGACGACGTCGACGACAGAGAAGGAGAACGCCGGCCCCGTCGAGACGCCAAACGAGGTAGAAGAAGCATCTGTCGTCTCCGTCGGCGCCAGCGGCGGCGCCATCGTGTGCGCGAACGCGTGCGGTTTCTTCGGGTCCGCGGCGACCAACAACATGTGCTCCGGATGCTACAGGGACTTCCTCGAAAACGGCGGCGCCGCCCCTGCCGTGGCGGACAAGCAGGTCGTCCTCGCTGCCGAGCAGCCGGCGGCGGCGCAGATCTCTGCTGCGACGACTTCAAGTGCTGCACCGGCGCCGGTGAAGGCGCCGGCGGCGCCCAACAGGTGCGCGTCGTGCCACAAGAAGGTGGGCCCGCTGGGGTTTCCCTGTCGCTGCGGCGCCACGTTCTGCTCGCTGCACCGGCACGCGGAGAAGCACGCCTGCGACTTCGACTTCAAGACGGCGGACCGGGAGAAGATCGCCAAGAACAACCCGCTCGTCGTGGCCGCCAAGCTTAACAAGATCTGATGCAGTGCAGTCATGCAGACTAGACTGTAGATGAAGGCTAGCTCTCGCGATCATAGTTGGACTGCATGCCATAGCACAGAGCTATCCCTGTCAGTCAATCTAGTTTAAGGATTTTTTTCCCATAAGCAAACCATATACCGTCCGTACGTGTACAAATCGTTGTTACTATAGCGAGCAGAAATTGCAGTCTATGTTTGTTGCCTTGCTCGATGCGATAGTGCAAATTTGGTGCCTAACATAGGAGTATTATTGTTCTCAAACTCACGTTTTCTTGTCGTCATCAATAGTAGCCCGATGTTATGGTTTTATGGTGTGTATACACGACTAAGCCTAGACAAAAAATAACCGAAACCGGAAAACCGAACCGAAAGAACCGGAATTGAACCGAAATAACCGAAATCGAAAACTTCGGTTCTTGATATTGGGGAACAGAAATAATCGAAGAAAATTCGGTTCCTACTCCCGGTTAGCCGAATTCATCGAATTAACCGAATTACATGAATTATACTTCACTTACTTGTATTTTGTAAGAATTATGTTTATTTTATGTGTGGTGTCATATTTAAACTACTATATATTTGTGTTACTATATTGCTAATGTTTCTTAATGAATTATCATTATTAAAAATATATATAGTGTTGCAAAAAAATGCTTTAGAATATATATTTATTACTCTTTGACCTTTTCTGAAAACTTCGGTTAATTCGGTTAGAACCGAAATCGAACCAAAATAATCGAGAACCGAATTTTTTGAAAAACCGAGGAACCGAACCGAAACCAAACTAAGATCCGAATGCCCAGTGTGACATAGGACAACGCACCCTAAAATGTTATTCTATACACTGTAGCTAAAACTCACTAGAAAATACTAACATGGAGCTACTAAATTCTATCTATTTTTTGTTCAGTATACAGACCACACTAGGGCCGACCAGCCTCGACTACAGTGCCATATGACCAGGCAGATGATTTCAGAATATTGCAACCAGCACATACAAAATATTAGCAGACTATAGCTAAGGTGCCAGTGAAGCAATATATTTAGGGTCTGTTTGGTACAGCTCAGCTTCACTAATAAATCAGTTTTTATTAGTTTTAACTTGAAAAATAGCTTTACGGCATAAACTGAATCTATTTTGGTAAACCGTTTAATAAAACAACTTCATACTAGTATATTGGAAACAAATATAACATGACCAAAATAGCCAGGTTCTCTCACGTCCTTATCCTGTCACCAGCACCATTCACCACCGCACAACAGCACAAGGCAACAGCTCATCCACACAGCACACACCCACTCGGCCTCCTTCCAAGCACCATCGCCGCCCAACAGTCTGCCCGACAGTCGCATGCCCGCCGGCGTCCTCGGCTGTGCCAGCCTGCCACGAGCTGCCCCGGCGTCCTCACCCGCCCCGGCCTGTACGACCTGCGCCTCGGCAGCCGCACGCTCGCCGGCGTTCTCGCCCGCGTGCCAATCTACCTCGAGCCTTGCCCGACGACCGCACGCTCGCCGTCGTCCTCGCCCGCGCCAGCCTGCCTCGAGCCTCGCCCCGGCGGTCGCGCACTCACCGACATCCTCCCCCACAGAGGCCTGCCCCGAGCCTCGCCCCGGTGACCGCGTGCTCGCCGGCGTCCTTGCCCGCGCTAGCCTCGCCCCGGCAGTCGTGCGCTCGCCGGCGTCCTCGCCCACGCCCGGCCTGCCGCCGAGCCAAGCCTCTTCCCTCTCGCCTCGTAGCTAGGGGCAAAGATGCCCACGGCATTGCTCGGTCCCACCAGTGCTAGAGGAAGCCAGGTAAAGCTGGTATTTTCAACTTCATGAGCTTGACTTGGCCTGTGAGAGCGGGGTTTAAGGGACTTCTACCGTGAAGCTGTTTTGGTTGCCCCCGTTTAGTAGGTGAAGCTGAAAAACAGCTTTGTGAAACTGTCCATAAACTCTACCCCTACCAAACAGAGCCATAAATATTGTGAGACAATTAGAGAGAATATGGACACAGGATATATAAGGCTTGCGTGGACAACTAATATTTACACGCACAACTCATCACCACACCAAAATACTAAAAAAATAGACAGTAAAAAAATACTAAAAAATAAAGTAGCTGTACAGGTTATATGAGACATCAACGAACTTAAGCACATGCGACAACTCTAGAGGCACATGTTTATCGGTATGTAACAAGTGTCACCTGTTTGGTAATAAATAGCAAAACAGAGAACCCGGTCAAGCAGTTTTGTTAAAGAAGGACGCATTCCTTACATGCCTGAGATCATGGTGGCCCATGCATGAGGAATATATTAAGGGCACGTTTAGTTCCATTCTAAAATCCAAAATGCCAACTATTTTAAATTTCAAAATTTAAAATGTAAAATATTTCAGGGGGTGTTTAGTTTCAACCAGAGTTTGGCTTATTTTGGATTTCAATGATAAGGATTGTGAGGGTGACACACAAACCAATGCATTTTTTAGGTTATTTTGTCCTCTTGAGTCCAAAACCCAAAATAAGGAATGTACCACTCTTTGTCAAATATTTTGGGTGGTGTTTAGTTCTATTTTGTAAAATAGAAAACCAAAACCTAAAATATTTTGAATTTCATGGGATCTAAACAGGCCCTAAGGGTCTTTTTGATATAGTTAGGGATTTGATTTTTTGCAAGTCTTGTTGCGGAGCAGTGTCAAATGGTCATTAAAAAACAATTTATTGCAAGAATTAGAGGTATCGGAGTGTTTTTTTTTACTAAAGCATAGCAGGCCTTCTAGAGTGACTCTGGCTCAGGTCAATGCCAAGTCGTGACAAACAGTCATAAAAGAAAATGGGTATAGCGAAGAAGGCTAAACAAGTCATAGACTGTTATGAATAGTAGAGCTAAAGCCCCCCAAAAACATGATTTCTTTAAGCTACTCCTACAAATTTAACATATAGAGTATAATAAAATTGTTACTAAAGTTGTTTTTGACAAACGTTTTTTTTTCTAACTGCAGCTACAGGCTACAGCTCTAACAAAGAAGTGAGCGAACGCCGACAAAAAAAAAAAAGAAAAGAAGTGAGCGAGAGCGCTTCTTCGAGAGCTGCTCCATATTTTTTTGCCAAACTTTTTCCAATGGCTTCAGCAGTTCAGCTCCGACCACTGAGGAGCGGCTGCCAAACTCCCCTGCTCCTTATCCGCAAGTCCCACGAACCACGGTTTGTTCCAATGGCTTCGCCGCAGTTTCTCCTCTTCCGCCCCCGCCCGCCGCTGTGCGGCCGCCACCGCCGCAGCATGTCCCCATACCTCCTTCTTTCTAAGCAGAGCCTTCACCGACTTCCCTCACCAAGAACATGCCGCCGTCCAGTGGTGGCGGCAGTGGCAGAGCAGCTCGTGCCGCGGCCGCCCGGAACCGGCCGGCGGATGGGGGCGACGGGCTTCGCCTGTCACTGTTCCTACAACACCGAGAACGGACCGCCCACGCCTTCACCTGATAAGGTGCGTGAGCTATGAAAAATGCTGCTGTGGGCACAGGCGCATAACACTTAGCTGTGAGTTTTTTTTTCAGACTTTTCAGTTGTCAGTCGTGAATAATTGCCTCGCCATGAGTTATTTTGGTAGGGAGAAAACTTGGATGAGTGGCCAGTCCTTCGCCGGTGGGATGTTCCATGGGAGTGGCCAACGATTTCCCTCACTATGGTGGCATGTGCAGTAAGGTAATGATAATACTTCACCTTTGCTGATTGGTAGCATTGGCACTTCCAACTATTATGACGTTGTGTAAGACAAAATCCATTTTTTCATTCCAGAAAAAAGGAAATAAAAGAAACCTCATTTGTGCAAATATGCAACGTGGAGACTAGTTTGTGGTGTCCTGTTATTCTTGTATGACCCTAATCCAAAACAACCAGGGCATATTGATTTTTTTTAGATCAAAGGCATTTAGCCTTGCTAATATTGAAAGCAGCGGAACAGGTTATTGGGTACCAGTTTACATAAGACAAAGCAACACCGAGATAAAACTACCCAACAAAACTACGCTCAACCAGCTGCAAACATCTCCACTAACCAACCGGTCGTGAACTCCACCAAAGCCAACACACCCCTGCCAATTACTAAACCAACAACGTTCACGCCCAAACTAACAACTAAGAAAGGCAGAGCATATTAAACTTTTACAATGCCTCCATGAAAATGTTGCTGAATGTTTTTAGACAGCTTTCTTTTGACAGGGATAGTTGAGCAATCTATTTTGGAGCAACTAGGTTTTCAAGCTGGGGAGACCACTCTAGATGAGAAGGCAGAAATACTCTTTTTGGGACAACTGTACAGATCTAAGTTCCTATCTCTATGTAAAAACTTTTTTGTACCAGAGTTTTCAATTCGATTTGTGAATATGCTGCATCCTCTGAATATCTTGTGTCAGTGTGACATTACTTGCCATTTTTCTGTTTCTGCAAATGCAGTAGCACGGCAGTAGTTGTACTTGGAGTTATATTTGGCATCACCAGTACATTTCGACCATTCTCAGATGATATATTTCGCTATGGTAAAATTTTGATCTTGCTATGTTTATGTTCATGTTCATGTTCTTTATTATGCATCAGTCACACATTAGTTCCTTCCAAAGATTGCCTAACTTAATAAGAGAACTGTACAAGATGTTAAGTGTAATGATATACTTAATATCTAATATGGATATCTGTGTTCCATATATAGTGACTCTTTCCATTTGTACTATGGTTGTGTCGTGGTAAATCACGTTGTTCTTAAGCTCTGAATGGTCTAGTGATGTGTTAAAATTTCAGAATTCAAGGGACCACTTAAACTGCAAAATGGTTGGCTTCTGTGGTCTGGAATCGGCCTATTTGTTGCAATAGTTGCTATTGCTTTAGCAGGTGCTGCAATGACATTTCTGAATGGCGAAACACCACAGAGAGAGGTATATCCTTTTTATGCTACCAGTACCAGAAATAGTCTTTTGTTGTCCTTTCCTTTTTAAAAGTCTTCAATTGTTTTAAGCAGTATGGATGTCATATGTGTTTCTTATTTTGGCAAACTTAAAAAAAGGTACATATAGGAAATATGAATATTGCAAGTTAACTCTTCTATACAGATCTAAGGAAGAAGCCCCAACCCACCCACCCACCAACCCACACACACACTATAGTGATCCGGTTATTGAACCTTGTTCTTTCAGACGGACTCGCTGGTCCTTTTGTTGCCGCTGATTGGCTCATCAAACATCAGGTCTGGGCATATGATTTATCTGCTTTCTCTTTTTCTTAAGCTATTACGAGTTATTGAATGTGTATATAGGCCAGGCAAGATAAACTACATTATTTAACACCTTTTCCTTTATTGTTGCAGCACTGCCTGTTTGCTGGGCATCACTGGGATTTTGGCACCAATTCTGGAGGAGACTGTGTTTCGAGGATTTCTTATGGTATCCCTGACTATGTGGTAAATATGCATGGACTATATGTCTTGTTCTCCTTTCAAAAAAATTATCTTCAGAAGTAGGTCATTTTAAATGGCTCGATCTAACGTTTATTGTTAAGCTCTGAATAATCTGCTCTGATACAGGTTCTCTACTCCATATGCTGTGCTTATCACTGCTGCAGTGTTTGCCTTTGCTCATCTTACACCAGGAGAATTTCCACAGCTTTTTGTGCTTGGTAATGGTTACATCTATAATAGGCATAAAACTACAAAAGAATGTGCAATGTCTAAATCTTACTATCATAACTTAGAGCAAACACAGTAAAAACAATCACAAACTCACATATAATATGTAGAATTATTGTGCACGCATGTCTTGACATTTATTGCTCACTATAATTCCTCCATCCATTTTATGCGCACAGGTGTTGTCTTAGGATTTTCATATGCTCAGACTCGCAATCTTCTAACTCCTATTGCAATACATGCTGTCTGGAACTCTGGAGTAATATTGTTGCTAACCTTTCTTCAGGTACATCTTATCTTTCTGGTTATTCTGTTATAGTCCCTCATTTTTCTTTTAAGGCACGTTCACTTAGCATTGGAGTACAGGGCAGAGTAGGAGCAACACATCTAAGTTCCTTTATAGATATATCCCCTAATTATGGTGGCCGCTAATTTAGACCTATCTATTGAGTTATATATGTTTAAGCCAATCCTAAAACAAACTGGTTAAATTTTGGTTATTTTGAAGTCAACCAGACTAATCAAAGTGTTTATTGTGCTCCAGATGCAAGGGTATGATATCAGGGAGCTTTTGCAGGCATCTTGAAGATTTAAGATTTATTTCGTCCTGTGCTTTCTTGTGTCAGAGTATGTCATTATACACAATGATAGAAATACATTGTGCTTTAATAGTTTAATGTGTTATGAAGTCAAAATTTAGAGCTCTAGAAGAAATCGTGCTATGTATAATCATTTATTTTAATTCAATTAAATAACAGAAACCAGTTCTGTTATAATTGTTTGTACTTTACGAATTATGACTGGCATATAACTCTAGTACATGAAACTATGAACTTGAGGTGTGGAATACAGGATTTCACAGGAACATAATCCTATAGGGAAACAAAAATCTTATGTGACTCCCAGGATTTGTATGAAGCTTCTATAAAATATAGTATGTTTGGTGGAAGTTTAGCTTGATGTTCAATCCATGAAATTCTTTAGCTTGATGTTCAATCCATGAAATTCCTTTGAGTCTATCTCTTGCCAGTGCTGTGTGTTTCTCTCTTGTGAAGCATCCAAACAACTCTAAAGGAATTCCTGTGTTTAGGATTCCTAAATAATGATGTACATGATACCTCGATTCTTGTACTTTTCTTGTTCCATTAAAATTTCCCTATTCATTATTGTTGCTAACCTATTATTTCAGTTGTCCTTATTAACTCCATGAATTGATGCACCGTACTGATTTTTTTTAATATTTTTATTGGGAGCTGTGTGGCTAGCACATATACTCCTGGCCAAATAAACATATTATTAAAATTTTCCTGTAACTGCTTTCCACTCTCCATGGATTAGATGGGATTAGTCATACTTAAAGATACACCATTATCTTCTTACAATTTGTTTTCCAGTTCCGAGATACATCTTGTTACCTGATTTTGTTCTGTACAAATTCTTTTGCTAAGTAGACAGGATCACTAAATAGTCAAGTAGCTGTCTATTGGAAAATGTTCTGTCCAAAATATACCATTTGTTTCATTCAAAGTTTTCTCATCCAGTATCAGTTGCAACGTATAGCTTTATAGAATTGTAGGAGTCACCTTTAATTCTTTCCATCGATCAAGGAAAATACTGATCATTTTATCATGGTTTACTGACTAAAAGATGGCCAGTCTCTGTTACGATTTTGGGCACCTCCTCTACGAGCTACGGGCTACGGCAAGATTTGGGCGATGTGAGCGAGCTGGGCTCCCGGCCCGTTAGGGTTCGCACTAGTGCCCCCACGGCGACGCCGCCAGCTGCCGCTCCGGCGCTGGCGGCCGCCACCCCCACCCCGTTCCCCTCCTCCTCCCTCTCCAGTTCCCCTTCTTCCCCCACCCTTGGCCCTTCTCTTGGCAAAGCCACGCGTGGCCGTGGCGGTCTGGCTGCACCGGCGGCGCCGCCTGCCCCCGACGTGCAGGCGGGCCTCACGCCGCCGGATGCGCCTGGCCCCGCCACCACGGCCTGCGCAGTCGCCGACAGTGCTGCAGCCGCGGGATCCGGCACCGAGGTGCCTCCGCAGCCGTCCCCGCCCCCGCTGATGACGGCCACCACGGCGGTGCAGCTGGTGGCGCCGGGCCCTGCCGCCGCGGCTTCCCCGTCCATGCCGTCGCCGACGCCTTGGCCTGCTGCCGCGGCCTCTCCGTCCACGCCCCCGTCGACGCCGGGCTGTGTCTCCGCGACCGCCCCGTCCAGGCCGCCGTCAACGCCGGGCACTGCCGCCGCGGCTTCCCCGTCCATGCCGTCGTCGACGCCTTGGCCTGCTGCCGCGGCCTCTCCGTCCACGCCCCCGTCGACGCCGGGCTGTGTCTCCGCGACCGCCCCGTCCAGGCCGCCGTCAACGCCGGGCACTGCCGCCGCGGCCGCCCCGTCCAGGCCGCCGTCGACGCCGGGATCCACAGTAGCGGCCACCACCTCCAGCAGCAGCGCTTTCAGGCTGGTCCCTGTCTCATCGTCGCCGGCCGTGTCGAATGGTGATACGCTGTTATGGGCTGTGACGCCGCCCGGACAGCCTTGGGCCGCCGTGGCACCGCCGACCACCCCCTGCTCCTCGCTCCCCCCATCCGCGGCTCCCTTCTACCTTGGCTGCTCCATCGGTGGGCGCTCGACCAGGGCAGCTGCTTCCCCGAGCCTGGAGGTGGGGGACACCTCGGCTCGGGTTGAGGCAGCGCTCTTGGACGTGGTCGTGGTCGAGGACGTTCCTGAGGATGAGGATGAGTTCTCGGAGGTGGACGAGCACTCTAATGTGGGCGAGGAGGCGGATGCCACTGACCTCGGCCTCGACGCCTTCCTCATCAACCCGTCCGCCCCTGCAACGAGTTTGTCGTCCTCCCTTTCGTCCCATGCCGAGCCCTCCCATCCCGGGGGTTGCTCGGCGGGGCGCCCGAAGTTCCGTCGGTGGGCAGACGACGACGACGCGTCTAGCGAGGAGCGACCATCGTCCTTCCTGGAGGCTGCCCGTCGCCCGCCCGGGACAACGACTGCGCGCCCGCACAAGGCGCCAGCCACAACTTTGGGCGGCGCGAACCCCGACGAAGACGGAGAAGGGGCGGATGACCGCGCCCACAACTGGTGAGCGGCCTTCCGGTCCAAGTGGGCGGGCGTGAACGACGCCCCTTCCACCAGCGGCTGGGGTCGGCGCGCCGGCAACCGCCCCGGATGTTGATGGGTGGCAGCGTGTGCTCCCACAGCGCCCTGCCCCGCCATCGCAGGCGCCGCGACCGCGTCCGCGGTAGCGCCATGCGGCGAATGCTGGGGGACACACACACACCGGCCCACGACAGTTCCCGGCTTACGTTGATGGCCGTTGCTTCAAGTGCCTAGCGAGGGGGCACCACGTCGCCACCTGCAACCTCCCATGGCGGTGCCTCTGTTGCTACGACCTTGGCCACTTCACACGGGATTGCAAGAGTGTAGAATCATGGACCCTTGTGTTTAGGCGATTAACGACAATACTAGATCACTATGACTAACGTGTGTTTTGCAGAGACAAAGTCATTTATGTTAGGTCATGAGTGATGTATTTTGAATGGGCTTAATGGATATTCATGCCCCCAAGATGGAAATCGTTTCGGTTGCAAAGGATGGAGATACACGACGAAGACTAGGCTAGTTCTTAGTGCCATAAGGTTGAGAAGGGCACTAAGTATAGCTAGGACTTTTGTTTTTCCTTTGACCGTACTATAAAGGGGGGTATGAGGTTAGTAGCTTGACCTAGGAGAGTTTAGGAAAGTGGGTATATGCACACTTGTCACAACTAGTCCTAGAGACCTTGCTTTCAACCCTGGACAAACCCTAGAGATGGTAGGAGCAAAATCCCTTAAGAAACCTCAGCGAAAATGGTTGAAAAAGAGGGAGAAAGAGGCTCCGGACCACTCTGCTAAGTGGGCATCGGACCAAGGAGAGTGGTCCGGTGGTCCCTGACTTAGGCAGTTTTCCAGCTCGAGGAGCTCCGGACCACCTGTCTGGAAAGCACCGGACCATAGGAGAGTGGTCCGGTGGCTTGGTTCAGAGAGTCAGAAGGCTCCGGACTAGTCCGACGCCTCTTGACAGGGGTTTGGTTCTATGCAGAGGGCACCCTGGCTCCGGACCAGAGCGTCGGACCAGGGCATCGGACCAAGGAGAGTGGTCCGGTGGTGTGTAAAAAAGAGATAGGTTTTCACTCAGAGAGCACCGAGGCTCCGGACCAGAGCGTCGGACCAAGCAGAGTAGTCCGACGGTGCCTGAGTTTGAAACGTGAGTGAGCTCCGGACCAGGTTGCATGGTCCGGTGGTGTGAGCTCCGGACTAGTCCGGTGGCTACGCAGAGAGAAGAAAAAGTGAAAAACGGCTAGTTTTGGAGGTGGGGACTATTTATAGTTGCCCCCTTGGTCCTTAGAGTTGTTCTTGGCCATTGTTTCAGCTGGTGACACCTTGAGAAATCTTTTGGAGAGCCAAGAGTCTAGTGAGGGAGAGATTAGAGAGAGTTCATCTTGTTCTTCCCTCCTAGAGTGATTAGGAGTGACTTGTGTGCATCTATCCACCTTCCTAGCCTTGAGTGGGTCAAGTGAAGGTCTTGTGCTTGTTACTCTTGGTGTTCGACAACACCTAGACGGTTTGGTGATGTTCGGGTGAAGTGACCGCCGGGAGATTGTTGGCGGCTCTTCTCCAAGCTCTTGTGATCGGTTGTGGGCGATTCACCGAGCCAGAGTGGCGAAGAATCAGCCCGTAGAGAGCACTCTACCCTTGCGCGGGTAGAGGGGGAGCGATACCTTGCGAGGTGCTCCAACGAGGACTACGGGGGGGGGGGGGGGGTGTCGACACCTCGACACCTCGGGAAAAAATCGCTGCGTCCATGAGATTTTCTTTTCCCTAGCTCTTTACATTTCAGTCTTGTCTTTACATTTCCTACTAGAATTGCTTAGGTTGTTTTTATTTCCTATGAACTGCTACCGCTTTCTAGTTAGGACACACGGATGGTAGGCACTAGGGGTTGATTGACATTTGATAGGTTTTTATATTTGCTTTAGAAATTTAAAACAAGCCCAATTCACCCGCCTCTTGGGCATCTTGATCCTTTCAATTGGTATCAGAGCAAGGTTGCTCTAAATTAGGCTTCACCGCCTAGAGCAAGATGTCCCATGGGGATGGACCGCCACCCATGTTCGATGGGGATGACTTTCCGTATTGGAAAGTGCGGATGGAGGCCTACCTTGAGGCCGTGGATGTCGGCGTTCACAAAGCCGCCACCCAAGGTGGATCGGTGTTCGCCGAGGACCCATACTTTGAGAAGAACAATGCTAAGGCAAAGAATATTCTTTTCCGTGGCATTTGCAAGGATGTGTTCAACCGTGTGCGGAATTGCAAAACCGCGCATGAGATTTGGACAAACATTTGTGCTCTTCACGAGGGCACTAAATGTGAAAGAGAAGAGCGCTATCACCTTATCATTGCTAAGTTAAATGCTTTCACCATGCTATCTCATGAAAATGCTAATGAAATGTATTCTCGCTTGAATGTGCTTGTAGAGGAGTTGAATGGCCTTGGACTCTCTCAAATGACACCGGCCGATGTGGTGCGCAAGATACTTTGTGTCCTTCCAATAGACAAGTATAGCCACATCGTCACGGTTCTTCATCAAGGCGATCTCTCCGCAACTACACCAACGCAAGTGTTGGGCAAGATCAATGCTCATGAGATGTACATGAAGATCAATGATGGAACTTCATCATCCTCCAAGAAGAAAGAGAAGGAGGAAAAGAAGGACTTGGCTCTCAAGGCATCTTCCAAGGAGAAGTGCAAGATTCAATATATTGTTGAGACTACAAGTGATGATGATGATGAAGACAACATCGCTCTCATGGTGAAGAAGACCACCAAGATGTTGAAGAGGCTAAACAAGAATGGAGTCAAATTTGACTCAAAGAAGAAGAAATTCTTCACAAGCTCTTCAAGGAAGCCAATCTCCCAAATGAAGTGCTACAATTGCGGCACTCTTGGTCATCTAGCCCATGCGTGTCCTGAAGAGAAGAAAGACAAGTTCAAGAACAACAAGTTCAAGAACTTCAAGAAGAACAAGGGCGGCAATGATGACTCAAGTGATGATAACAAGAAGCGAGACAAGCCATACAAGAAGAAGAAGAACTTCAACTTCCACAAGAAGAAGAAGGATGGCAAGGCTTACATTGTGGGTGATTGGCTCACCGACATTGATGATTCAAGCGACTCCTCCGATGATGAGAGTGAAGAAGAGAAGGTGGCTGCTTTGGTGATTGGTTCTTCGATTCCACCGCCACCTCCTCCTTCATCGCCGGGCTCATCCTCTACACACCTATGCCTTATGGCTAAAGGTGACAAGAAGATACAAAAAGAGGATGATTGTGATGACCTCTCTAGTGATGATAGTGATGATGAAGAAGCACCTTCCTATGATGAGCTAATTAAAATTTGCAACAAATATGCTAGCATCATAAGGAAGTACAAGAGTAAAAATGACAAACTTCTTGAAATCAAGGAAAACTTGCATGATAAGCTTGATAACTTGTCTAGTGCTAATGATGATTTGAAGCTTGAGATTAACTCTCTCACATCTAGCACTAGGGAGCTCAAAGCCTCTCTTAAGCAAGCCAATGAGAAACATGATAAGCTTGAGAGGTCATCCCAAGAGCTCCTCACAAGGTTTAACTTGCTAAAAGATGACTACAATCAAGTGAAAAGTGATCATGGCACACTAGTGGTAGCAAATGAATTACTTACTCAAGATCTTACACATGTTGCTACTAACCCGTGTGCTAAGTGTGCAAGTGCTACCTCTTGTTATATCGAGCTTGATGATGTGGCTCTTGAGCAAAGTGCAAAGTGCAAGGGCAAGAGAGTTGTAGAAGCCGACAAGTATGATGATTATGTGAAGATGAGTGAAGAGAACTCAAAGCTCAAGGAAGAGCCAATCAACCTCAAGGCAAACAAGCCTTTCACCATCAAGCCGGCTCAAGAAGAAGACAAAGATGCTATCACCTTGATCAACTCTCTTCGAGAAGAGATTGTCAAGCTCAAGATTGACAAGACCAAGCTTACAAGTGGCCTTGAAAAGTTCACCAAGGGCCATAATCTCCAAAGTGAGCTTCTAATGAGCACCGTCATGAAGAGTGACAAGACCAGTATTGGGTACAAGGAGAACCAAGTGATGAAGGCCAAGGTCAAGATTGAAGCCAAGAACTACTACAAGAACAAGTACGATGGCTACAATCAAGAGAAGCCAAAGCCGAAGCCTAAGAGGTGCTTTGGATGTGGACAAATTGGTCATCTATCATTTCAATGCAAGACTCCACTTCCCAAGACCTTGCCCAAGCACACTAGGCCATTTGCTCATGATGCTCACTATGTCATCAACAAAGATTCCAAGGGTAGACCACTTGTGGTGTTTCTTGGACCACCAATGAAGAACAAGCCTAGGGTTCTTTGGGTTGCTAAGGAGTTGGTTGACAAGGCAATGGGGCCCCGCACTAAGGGGGTTCCCAAACAACAAGCTTAACTCCAAGTTGCTTGTGTGTAGGTGAACTACAAGACCGGTGGAAGCCATTGGGTAATTGATAGTGGTTGCACTCAACACATGACCGACGACCCCCGGATGTTCACCACACTTGATGAGGATTGTGCAAATCAAGACAAGATTACTTTTGGGGATAATTCAAAGGGCAAAGTTCAAGGCTTAAGCAAAGTGGCTATCTCCCAAGATCAATCAATCTCAAATGTCTTGCTAGTACAATCATTGAGCTTCAACTTGCTATCGGTTGGTCAACTTTGTGATCTCGGGTTTCATTGTCTCTTCACACCAAATGAGGTGATTGTGACCAAGATTGAAGATTCATCAATGATATTCAAAGGGTTCCGGCACAACAACCTCTACTTAGTGGACTTCACTTCAAATGAAGCAAACTTGCAAGCTTGTCTATTCTCCAAGAATTCTTTGGGTTGGCTATGGCATAGAAGATTAGCTCATGTGGGCATATCAACCTTGAAGAAGCTAGTCAAGAAGGAAATGGTTAGAGGAATCAAGGATGTGGTGTTTGAGAAGGACAAACTTTGTAGTGCATGTCAAGCCGGCAAGCAAGTGGCAAACACTCATCCAACCAAGGCTTTCATGTCAACCTCAAGAGTCCTAGAGTTGCTACACATGGACTTATTTGGCCCTGCTACCTATGCTAGTCTTGGAGGAAATCTCTATTGCTTAGTGGTAGTGGATGACTACTCTCGGTACACTTGGGTGTTCTTTCTTCAAGACAAGGGAGAGACACAAGGCATCTTCAAGAAGTTTGTTACAAGAGCTCAAAATGAATTTGATGTGAAGATCAAGAAGATTAGAAGTGACAATGGCACCGAGTTTGTGAACACAAAGATTAAAGATTATTGTGATGAAGTTGGGATCAAGCATGAGGTGTCCGCCACATATACTCCACAACAAAATGGTGTCGTAGAGAGGAAGAACCGGACACTCATAACTCTAGCAAGGTCTATGCTTGATGAGTACAACACTCCCGAGAAGTTTTGGGCGGAGGCAATCAACACCGCTTGCTATGCGGCAAACCGTCTCTTCGTCCAAAGGCTATTAAAGAAGACCCCCTATGAGCTTGTCAATGGGAAGAAGCCGGATATTTCATTCTTTCGGGTGTTTGGTTGCAAGGTGTACATCTACAAGAAGCGCCAACACTTGGGTAAATTCCAACGGCGGTGTGACATTGGTTTCCTTGTTGGTTATTCACTTAAATCCAAGGCATACCGTGTATTTAACAAAGCCACCGGCCTAGTTGAAGAAACGTATGACTTGGAGTTTGATGAAATTAATGGCTCCCAAGGAGCGCTTGAGGATATTGATGTAGGTGATGAACCCTTGAGGGAGGCAATGAAGAATATGCCAATTGGTGCTATCAACCCGCAAGAGGTGGAAGAAGTTGAAGATGAAGCAAATCAAGATCCGTCTTCACCTCACACGCCTCAAGTTGATGAAGGAGATCAAGTGAGAGAAGCTCAAGAAGACACTCACATTCCTCAAGATCAAGCCGAGGCCAAAGCAAGCAATGTTGAAGCACCACATCCTCCTCCTCAAGAGACAAATAGAAAATCAACATCCATCCTTCAAGCTCACCCCCATGATCAAATCATAGGGAGTCCATCAAAGGGAGTAATGACACGCTCTAGACTTGCATCTTATGTTGAACATCACTCGTTTGTTTCCTTTGTTGAGCCTACTAGTGTAGAAGAAGCACTTGCGGATCCAGATTGGGTGAATGCCATGCATGAAGAACTCAACAACTTCACCCGGAACCAAGTGTGGACACTTGAAGAGAAGCCAAAGGATGCAAGAATCATAGGCACCAAGTGGGTGTTTAGGAACAAGCAAGATGATCAAGGCGTGGTTGTGAGGAACAAAGCAAGATTGGTGGCAAAGGGGTTCTCTCAAGTAGAAGGACTCGATTTTGGAGAGACCTTTGCTCCGGTTGCAAGACTTGAAGCCATTCGTATCCTTTTGGCGTATGCTTCACATCACAAAATGAAACTCTTTCAAATGGATGTGAAGAGCGCCTTCTTAAATGGTTTCATTAATGAACTTGTTTATGTCTCACAACCTCCCGGGTTTGAAGACCCAAACTTGCCTAATCATGTGTATAGGTTGTCCAAGGCACTCTACGGTTTGAAGCAAGCTCCAAGAGCTTGGTATGAGAGGCTAAGGGACTTCCTAATCAAGAAGGGCTTCAAGATCGGGATCGTCGACACTACACTATTCACCAAGAAGCTTAATGGAGAGATCTTTGTTTGCCAAGTATATGTCGATGACATTATATTTGGGTCAACAAACCAAGACCATTGCAAGGAGTTTGGTGACTTGATGTCCAAGGAGTTCGAGATGTCAATGATTGGCGAGCTAACCTTCTTCCTTGGCTTTCAAGTGAAGCAAATGAGAGAAGGGACCTTCATCTCTCAAGAAAAGTACACTTATGATCTACTTAAGAAGTTCAAGATGGAGGATTGCCAGCCAATCAAGACTCCAATGCCTACTAATGGGCATCTCGATCTCGATGAGGGAGGTAAACCGATTGACCAAACTCTTTATCGCTCTATGATCGGTAGTTTACTTTACCTCACCGCATCTAGGCCGGATATCATGTTTAGTGTGTGTATGTGTGCTAGGTTTCAAGCAAACCCTAAGGAGTCGCATCTTTGTGCGGTTAAAAGAATCCTTAGGTACTTAAGGCCACCCCTAGCATGGGTCTTTGGTATCCCAAAGGAGCTCCCTTCCAACTAGTTGGCTATTCCGATTCGGATTATGCCGGGTGCAAGGTTGATAGGAAGAGTACCTCCGGTGGGTGCCACATGCTAGGAAGATCACTTGTTTCTTGGTCCTCAAAGAAGCAAAACAGTGTGACATTGTCAACCGCCGAGGCGGAATACATTGCCATGGGAGCAAGATGTGCACAAATCTTATACATGACCCAAACACTCTTTGATTATGGCGTGTTTTTAAAAGAAGTTCCACTTTTGTGTGATAATGAAAGCGCCGTAAAGCTTGCTAACAACCCGGTTCAACACTCTCGCACCAAGCACATTGATATTCGCCATCATTTTCTTAGAGATCATGTGGCTAGGAAAGACATTACACTAGTTGGAGTTAAGAGCGAAGATCAATTGGCGGATATCTTCACTAAACCACTCGATGAAACAACCTTTTGTAGGTTGAGAAGCGAGTTGAATGTGCTTGACCACTCTAACTTCACTAAAAGATGAGCTTGTGTTAATCATGCATTCATATGTTATATAACTTGTTTAATTTGGTAATGCACATAGGCTTGGTTAACGCGGTTAAGATAACCGCCCTCAAAGCGTGTGACAAAGCTTAACCACGGTTTAAACTTGCAAGCAACCTAGATTCAAATTCCGTTTTGCATTGCATATGCATAAGTGTTGCTTCTTCGTTTCTTTTCGGTTAAGTTTGTTGGTCATCATTAGGTTCAACACTTAGGGGGAGCAATTCAACGCTCTAGCTTCAGCTAATACCCCTCTAGTGCCCCTAAGGTGATCCTTGGAGCTTTATTGAACTATTTTCTTATGAAAACTAATTCTAGCCTATGGCAAACTACTTCTAAAATTGAGGGTTTGAGAGATGGTTCTTATGTTAAGTCCAACAAGTGTTCCTCTTTGCTCTTTTGTGTTCGTACTTGGCTAAGAGAAAAGATTGGAGAGAAAAATAGGAAATTTCAGAGCAATATTAAGCACCGGACCACCCTCCGGACCACTCTGCTTTGGTCCGACGCAGTGGTCCGACGCTCGACCCTCACTGCATAATTTTTTTTTTCCAGCCAAAGAATCCGTCGGACCAGTGTCCGATGCTGCACCGGACCAATGACAAGTTGTCCGGTGCCTCTGTAAAATCGATCTGTTCACCGTCGGACCAGTCCGGTGCTCCATCGGACTAGTCCGGTGAGTCATCTGGTGCAGTAGTCCGGTGGTCGGTTGCTCACTGTATTCCCCTCTCTGGTACCGTCGGACCACCTGTCGGACCAGCCCCGGACCAAGCGGAGTGGTCCGATGCTTCGAAATTTTGCGATATCCCCCCCGCGAATGGCTCTGTTTCGGCAGTCTCTCTGTTTCTGTCCGTACGCCGTCTCCGCCCTGCTCCGCCACCGCCATTGCTGCCAGCTCCCCTGCGCCAATCTCGCCGCCGGTGAGCTTCCCACCTGCGCCGCCCTCGCTCCACCCCTTCTCCTTGCCACGCAGCTGCTCCACCCACTCTGCACCGCCGCCTGCCACCGCACCAGCGCCCTCGCCGCCGACGTCCCACCTCGCCGGCGATCTCCAGGCTCCCTGCCAAGTTCGCGCAAGCCAGTGCAAGTCCTAGGGTTTACACCCTCCCTCCATTGCCCTGCATAATCAAGACTTAGGGTTTTCCCTAACCCTAGGAGAGCTTCGCCGTGTTCGTTCTCGAACGAAATCGGGTTTCGACGCGTTCGTCCTCAAACGAACTCATTTCATCGTCATCGTCTTCGACACGTTCGTCCGCAATTGATTCCGTTCCGTCGTCGACGACTCCGCTACTTCTCACTAGGGTATGATCTTCACTTTCGATATCGCGTTTCGTTGAGTCGAGATTGAGTCATGACCATGGTTTATTCCTTGAAAATCCATATTTAATCCAATTCACTAAAATCCTTTTGCCAATTGTAATTCGCAGCTGGCAAATCCTGTTCGGAGAGTGCCTTGGTACTTGAGATTGCTCTGAATAGCTTCGCTTTCTTACCTCAGGTATCATGTCAGATTTCATTCTATCACTTATCTAGATGCTTGCTTCTATACGGTTTCTTATCTCTAGATGTTATATATGCTTATGTATACCCTGTCTATCCTATCCAGCAGCAGTCAGTGACAGTTAAACTCGGGGCAAAGCTCGCGAGTAAGGATTGAGGCAAAGCCTCAGAGGTTCAGTCCAGTGGCTTGGAGGCCCCTCTGACAGTTGTGCTTGTGGGTTGCTCAGTTGACAGTTGGTTCTTACAGTTTTCAGTTGTGGGCAGAGGTTCTGACAGTTGACAGTGATCTTGTGATTGACAGTGAGCAGTTGTTCTTTACTTGATCAGTATGACTCGCAGTACTCGTGCTCACACAGCTGGGTCCGGTGGTGATGCTCCTCCTCCTCCACGTCCTTCCAGACATAAGGGCAAGAAGCCAGTGGTTGAGAAAGCGAAGAAGAAGAAGCGAAAGCTCACAGAGGCTGAGAAAGCCAAGGCAGTGGCCGATGCAGCGGACCGCGCAAAGAGAGGCGGTCGCCGAGGTACCGTGAGACTCGGCACCCCTCCGCGGGATCTTCCCACTTCTCCTCCAGCTGGGTCACACACTGAGGACACTCCACAGGAGCCAGAGCTTGTCACAGAGGCCCTGGGTACACCGTTGGCACCTAGTTCCTAGGGGCGCTCCACCCGCTCCCAGTCTGCTCAGTCACCTCAGTCAGCGGCTCCCACAACAGCTTCAGCCTCAGTTCACCTCGATCTGAGGAATCTTACAGCGAAGC
This sequence comes from Microstegium vimineum, assembly GCA_022036555.1. NCBI lineage: Eukaryota > Viridiplantae > Streptophyta > Magnoliopsida > Poales > Poaceae > Microstegium > Microstegium vimineum. The sequence continues at coordinate 35,458,459 of CM039135.1, forward strand.
AAGTGAAGAAGCTCAGATTCGTTGCTCTAGAGAAGTGGTGTCCGGATCAGAGAGACCCCAGAGCCTCACCAGGTTGGCATACACCTCTCATGGAGGATTTCTACCGAGCAGCTCAGTTGACTAGCATTCAGATACGACCACACAGGGTTTGCTCCTTAGAGAGCATCGTTGAGCTAGCTGGTGAGGAGATCCGCCCATTCTTGCCTTACCAGCCGGGACTCGCCGATTTACTCGGGCGTTCTGGTAACTATATAGAACGATGGGCCAGAGAGTTCTATGCTTCAGTTTGGGTGGATCCAGAGCACAAGTTTGTGCAGTACACCTTCAGAGGCGAGAGGTACAGGCTGTACTTGACCAGACTCAGAGAGATCTTTCGCTTCCGTCAGGAGGGTGGTGAGTTTGACTTGCACTACGAGTGTTACCGAGGAGCTTCAGTGCCTCGCAGAGCTCGAGGAGGCCGTACTTTGTCAGTGCAGGAGGTGGCTCCTTTGTTCAAGCCACCTTTCTCAGAGGGCTCCAGGCGTAGCCCCGCAGAGCTCAGGCCTATAGTTCATAGATTGAACGAGGTGCTCCGTCGTACTCTGCTACCTCGCACGGGCTACAAGGAAGGATTGACCAACATGCAGCAGCTTCTCCTTCAGGCCCTGGTATCTCAGACACCATTCAATATTGCAGATTTTCTAGTGTCAGAGATAGAGGATGTGATAGCAGATGGCATGAGGGCCCGACGACAGTTTCCCTATGCTCACTGGATCTCTTCGATTATTGCTATTGAGCTAGAGGGAGCACACCCTGGACTCCGTGCTCTATTGGATCAGTCGCCGACTTCTTTCCCAGATTACAGAGTCCTGGGGTCGTTTGATAGCCGGTTTGGAAACCGGGTCCTCCGTCTTGTCAGAGAGAGGACAACACCAGCTGACAGAGCAGAGGTTGATGCTCAGGATGAGGCCATTCGTGGTGTTGAGCAGCAGGAGCTCCATGGACTCGATACTGGAGCTGATGTGACTCCTGAGGATACTTCCGACAACTCAGACACTGATTTTCAGCCAGTTCCACAGATGCCCCCACGGGCTCACGACACTGAGGCTGGTGGCTCTGCCTCTGCCACTGAGACGATGATGCTCAAGCTCCTTGACAGGATGAATGAGCAGCAAAGCTCTCTCGTCACTGCAGTTACACAGGTCCAGCAGCGACAGGACGAGATGCAGCGACAGTCAGAGGAGCGTCATTTCGAGATGCAGCGACAGATGCTCGCTATGCAGCTAGAGTCTTAGCGCCTTCAGTTACAGTCCCAGCAGCTGCAGCAGCAGAACATGGCCTTTATGGCCCACATGATGAAGTGGACTGACGCTCCTCCTCTAGAGTTCCCTGCAGCTCCACAGATTCAGATGATGAGCACTTCTCAGCCCTCACAGTCAGTTGGGCAGCTAGGAGGGCCACAGTTTTCAGTAGGACCCTCAGTTGGCCCCTCAGTGGCCCCTACGAGCTCCGCCGGTCAGTCAGTCACTCCCACCCCAGCCATACAGTCTAGTGGACTTCAGGGTGCTGGATTGACCACACCCATTCCAGTCACCGGCGACTCAGATGACTCAGTTGTTGGACACCTTTGGACCCACTCAGCAGTTCACCCCTCTCACTACTGGTTTCACTCCACTCACTGCTACGATGGGTGCTACTGCTCGAGATCTTTCAGCGTCCTTCAGTGACATTACAGGGCAGCCGTCCCCCACTGGTCCTCAGATTGCAGCAGAGGTTGAGGCCGAGCTTGTAGCACCGACAGCCGATCAGCACCGTTCCTCAGTAGCTTCCTCAGAGGCTACCCACGACAGTCGGGCTCCAGCCGTGTCTACCCCTCCGACAGCTGCAGTTGCTACCGATGCTACAGTTGTCACCTCTACTCCAGTCCAGCCTCAGCAGTCTCCGGTTCTTCAGACTCCAGACGAGTCAGTGCATGAGGCACCACCGGTCACAGCAGCTCCTGAGGCTCCCGCAGAGGCACTAGCACCGGTTACCGCTCCTACTACTTCTCTAGCTACTGCTCCCGAGTCTTCGACCGCAGCAGACCTGTCAGCTTCCGACCCCCAGACCGCTTCACTACCAGCTACCGACACTCAGGGGGAGGATTCAGATGATGAGGCATATCTGGCAGCTTTCAGGGTGCTCGACCGGTACACGGCTGCTTCCACTCCACCTCCAGACGCTTAGTTTAGGTGTTTCGACGCCAAAGGGGGAGAGGGAGAGTCGAGTAGATGGGCTAGCTTTATGGGGAGCTAGTAGGACTCGTTCTTTTGTTGTGTATAAACTCTATTGCATCATGCATCACGTTTACCGTCTTATTGCATTGTATGATATGTGTGATGGTTGAGACTTGATGGTTGTGTGACATATGTGGACATTCCTATATATATATCATGTCACTTGGTTTTGCTATTTTGCTTCCGCGCTAATCTCTGATCTTTTGGCTATAGCATATCCTTTTTGAAATCAAGTACTATGCTCATTTCATATCTATTGTGCTTGTCATGGCTTGAATGGTTAGGCATGTACTTGTCTTTCTTATAACTAACCCATGCCTATCTCATGTCAAGTCATGCCTTCTCTTATCAAAATTCACTCATTATTCTCTACTCGAGCTTGTATTGTCGTCAATCACCTAAAAGGGGGAGATTGTAGAATCATGGACCCTTGTGTTTAGGCGATTAACGACAATACTAGATCACTATGACTAACGTGTGTTTTGCAGAGACAAAGTCATTTATGTTAGGTCATGAGTGATGTATTTTGAATGGGCTTAATGGATATTCATGGCCCCAAGATGGAAATCGTTTCGGTTGCAAAGGATGGAGATACACGACGAAGACTAGGCTAGTTCTTAGTGCCATAAGGTTGAGAAGGGCACTAAGTATAGCTAGGACTTTTGTTTTTCCTTTGACCGTACTATAAAGGGGGTATGAGGTTAGTAGCTTGACCTAGGAGAGTTTAGAAAAGTGGGTATATGCACACTTGTCACAACTAGTCCTAGAGACCTTGCTTTCAGCCCTTGACAAACCCTAGAGATGGTAGGAGCAAAATCCCTTAAGAAACCTCAGTGAAAACGGTTGAAAAAGAGGGAGAAAGAGGCTCCGGACCACTCTGCTAAGTGGGCGTCGGACCAAGGAGAGTGGTCCGGTGGTCCCTGACTTAGGCAGTTTTCCAGCTCGAGGAGCTCCGGACCACCTGTCTGGAAAGCACCGGACCATAGGAGAGTGGTCCGGTGGCTTGGTTCAGAGAGTCAGAAGGCTCCGGACTAGTCCGACGGCTAGTCCGACGCCTCTTGACAGGGGTTTGGTTCTATGCAGAGAGCACCCTGGCTCCGGACCAGAGCGTCGGACCAAGGCACCGAACCAAGGAGAGTGGTCCGGTGGTGTGTAAAAAAGAGATAGGTTTTCACTCAGAGAGCACCGAGGCTCCGGACCAGAGCGTCGGACCAAGCAGAGTAGTCCGACGGTGCCTGAGTTTGAAACGTGAGTGAGCTCCGGACCAGGTTGCATGGTCCGGTGGTGTGATCTCCGGACTAGTCCGGTGGCTACGCAGAGAGAAGAAAAAGTGAAAAACGGCTAGTTTTGGAGGTGGGGACTATTTATAGTTGCCCCCTTGGTCCTTAGAGTTGTTCTTGGCCATTGTTTCAGCTGGTGACACCTTGAGAAATCTTTTGGAGAGCCAAGAGTCTAGTGAGGGAGAGATTAGAGAGAGTTCATCTTGTTCTTCCCTCCTAGAGTGATTAGGAGTGACTTGTGTGCATCCATCCACCTTCCTAGCCTTGAGTGGGTCAAGTAAAGGTCTTGTGCTTGTTACTCTTGGTGTTCGACAGCACCTAGACGGTTTGGTGATGTTCGGGTGAAGTGACCGCCGGGAGATTGTTGGCGGCTCTTCTCCAAGCTCTTGTGATCGGTTGTGGGCGATTCACCGAGCCGGAGTGGCGAAGAATCAGCCCGTAGAGAGCACTCTACCCTTGCGCGGGTAGAGGGCGAGCGATACCTTGCGAGGTGCTCCAACGAGGACTAGGGGGTGTGTCGACACCTCGATACCTCGGGAAAAAATCGCTGCGTCCATGAGATTTTCTTTTCCCTAGTTCTTTACATTTCAGTCTTGTCTTTACATTTCCTACTAGAATTGCTTAGGTTGTTTTTATTTCCTATGAACTGCTACCGCTTTCTAGTTAGGACACACGGACGATAGGCACTAGGGGGTGATTGACATTTGATAGGTTTTTATATTTGCTTTAGAAATTTAAAACAAGCCCAATTCACCCCCCCTCTTGGGCATCTTGATCCTTTCAAAGAGGCCGTGGTGCGACAACGCCGCCAAGCGCGCCACTCGGCCACGCACCGTGAGTGGCGGGCACGCTCCCACTGGGGCTGGTGGCTCGGCTGACACCGGCCACTCGCGTCGGTGCCGACGCCGCAGGCGGAAGAAGAGGCAGGAGGCGGACACCACCAAGCAACTGACCGAGCCTCCAATCAAGGGCCACGGGTCACCCTCTATTGTTTCGGTGGCCACCTCGATGGATGTTGCCTGGGCCACAATTCTTGAAGGCCCGCTGCCGCCGATCGACAGCACGTGACCGACCACGTCCGGTGGGTCGACCCCGGAGCCGGTGGCCGCCCCGCTAGCGGTGCCACCTGCCGGAGAGGACTCGGCCATGGAAGACCCCCCTTCTGCGTTCGAATTGCCTAGCGCGCCCGCTGTGGGGCCACGCCGACAGGACGACGTGCCGATGGGGCCTGAGCGGGCTAAGTCGCTGCTCGTCTACACCCGCCGAAACAAAGCAACACACAGACCTTCCACCGGACGTGGTTGAGGTCCCGGCGACGGACGCAGCGGCGGCCGAGGAGCTCGACGCGCCGGTGGTTGACGCCACAGAGGAGGACAGTCTGGGAGCAGAGGAAGCTGATGGAGGCACGGAGACAGAGGACGACGATGCTTGCATCGCCTTCTGCAAGAAAATGTTCCCGAAAGCTCCGGAGCTGCTGCTTCCAAGACCGGCCCCACCTCCAAAACAGCAGGCCAGTAAACCGAGGACCAGAGGAACTAGAAGGACACTAGCTCCCACCCGCCCCAGCCTGCGTCTGGCCGCTCGTCCTTCCTCCACACCGGTGGCACAGCGTGCCCAGCTCTAGCTCATGCGCGACCTGGAGTTCATCGATGGCAAGTCGTCGGCGACGGATGCAGCACTCACCGAGTACATTGACAGTTTTGGACATGACCTTCCTGACAAAGCGATCAAGGCAGTACGGACCACGGCGAGGCTTGACAACATTGAGCTTTGCAGGGCGCTAGCTGCAATTACGGTGGAATTAGGGGCAGGCGCGGCAGAGGTCCCATGATAGTGCAGCTAATAGATGCACTTTAGTTGTTTTTAGAACGTGAGTAGTCAGTTTTTAATTTTTCCACACCTATTTTGACTGTCTGTCAAACCTAGGAGGTTGTTTTTGCGCTGCTTGCGCATGTAATTCTCTGTCTTCTTATTAGTATAAGCCGGACTTGATCCGGATCTTTCAAAAAAAACTGACTAAAAGATAAATTCTATTTTCATGTACCCAAACAGTGTGGACTTCATACTGTATGCTTTAGGCTCATCACCGCTATGTTATGTAGCCATAGATAGTAAGACTGAGACATTATGCATAGGCAGGAAGTTGTCTTCCATTTTCTAAAAAAAAAGATAGTAAGACATGCTTGATGGTTTTTAAAACGAACAAAAATAATACTTGATGGATCCTGACAAGAATCATCGGGAGAATTAGTATCAAGTGTGCCGTAGGATATTGCAGTAGATTGGTAAGTAATGATTGTGATAGTGACCCATGCTTTTACCTGTCTGATTAATACGTTTCTATGTGAATGTAAACTTGCAAGTTACGGAACTATTTGAAATCTGCTTCAAGGGATATTTTCACAAAAGTGATTATTTAAGCAGAATTAGATAGGCATCTGCAGAGTAGTAGAAACTCTGTTGGGGTTAGAAGAATGCTCTCACCTACATGTAGAAGATCCATATTTTCCTTTGTCTTTCTAGGTTAGTTCGAGCAATTTCCCTTTTCCCAGCGGGCATTCATGTATATCAGATTGGCCAAAAACATCTCATGAGGCTGGATGTTTCCACCATCTAAAAAAAGTTATGTACACCAGACTCAATCTTCGAAATCTTAATGATGGTGTTTATTTTCACTTCGGCGTTTGTGTATGATTGCAGAGAACTGTTAATGAAAGTGACATCAAGATTGCAACCCAGGGGGGTTCGGGCTTTCTTCAATACTGTATAATTAATCAGCAACCGTAGCTGGTGTCTTACCTGGTAACGTTATTTGAATGGTAAAAAATTGATTATGGTGCTATCTTTTGATGATTCCTTTTTCCTGAGAACACATTACACACTAGGATTGGGATGATTTTTATTTTTTGAAAGAAAATTAGGATTCGAATATTACATGTTACTTTCTCAGCAATTTATTATCCATCGCTCTAACGATCAGAAGTGTCATGTCTTGGCTTTGGAAGAATTCGAACGGAAAATCGTGCCCTTTGTGTCATCGTTAATGGGGACTGGGGTTCCGATCTTCCGTCAATTCAAGATAACTCTTGATTTGGTGGAAACGAGACACAAGTCGATCCGGCTTCCGAACAACACGACCCGAAACCCCGCAATCGCAGCACCACGTCTCCTCTGGTTATCAACCGGCGTTGCACGATTGATGTCGGTGTCTAAAATGGCGGGTCTAGACAGCCAACGAGTAAATTTCTAAGCGTGTCGGAGATCAGATGATTGCACTAGGAGGACACAAAGATGTATACTGGTTCGGGTACGAACACCCTACATCCAGTTCGTTGCGAGATCATGTTACCCAGCGCGGGGGTGCTCGTAGAGGGGAGCTACAAGCGATGGAGAGAGGGAAGCGAGTTTCCAGGTCTCGTGCGTATGGTGTTCTTGGTTCTGGTGTGTGTTCGCGTGAATGCGAGTGATCGTGTGTGAATCAGAGTGTCGAGAGAGAGATTGAGGGTCCATTCTCCCCCTTTATATGTAGGGAGAGATGACGGATTACAATAGGCAAAGAGAGAGAACGTGGGCCCGACTAGGGCGACTGTTTTGGGAGTGCTTTGGACTTCTGTTCGCCTTCCTTCCCGGAGAAGACGACGCCTGTAGACACGCCGCCTGGTTCCTGTTCGCCCTTAAGGAAGTTGTAGCCATGCGCCTTGCAATCAAAGGCGTCCCTATTTTCTGATTAAGGCATGTGCGAGGGTTGGCAGAACAGGGCCAGACACCCCCGCGTTCCGTCGTACAGGGCTAAGAGTGCCCTAATTCCTGTTCAATCGTCGACGAATGCATGGTGCGGGCATGACGAGTGTCAATCGGCGGTTAGGTAGCACAAGAGCTTGTACCGTAGGGACTGAACAAGGGTAGGCATGGCGGGCCGTGCCTTGAAGCCCCATTCCTAAGGACGAGCGGTACTGTGTACCTTTTGACTATGGGCTGGGGTGCCTTGTGTCGTCTGTAGCGACAAAGCTTCCGAGGGAGAGGTGAAGTCACAAATGACGTCGCCCTGGCTCAGACGAGGCGAAGAGTCCTCCGAGGGTGCTGACATTACCTTCGGACGGGGCGGAAAGCCCCGAGGGTAGACTGCGTCACGGATGACATCGCCCTAGCTCGGACGAGGCGGAGAGTCTTCCGAGGGTGCTGACGTTACCTTCGGACGGGGCGGAAAGCCCCCGAGGGTAGACGACGTCACGGATGACGTCGCCCTAGCTTGGACGGGTTGGAGAGCCTCCGAGGGTGATTTTGTTTTCGCGAAGTGCGGTATTAGGGTACCCTATTCTCAGGTATCCGACAGTAGCCCCCGAGCCTGCGATGGAGTGCTTGGGACTATATCGGAGGCTTCTGAGAATGCTTATGGTGGTTGGTTAAGTTTTTCGATTCCGGTGGGTGCGCGCGAGCGCACCCGCCGGGTGTAGCCCCCGAGGCCTTAGGAGGATGATTTTTCCTCCTAAGGGCTTATTCGGTCGAGCCTACAGTGTCTGGCCCTTCGACCTCCTTATGAGGCAAGGAGAAGAAGAGGGTTGCTCGGTACGCTCAGAGCTAGAGCTTCGCTTGCACGCCAACCCTGTGCCGAGGAGTACTGTTGACCCTGGGCTGGCGTGTTTTGAATTGACAAATCGGGACTGCACAGTGCTGCCTTCCGGTCAGAGCTCCGCCTGACCGATCGACGCCGTATAGTCACGATCAGGGTCTGACTGCGCCCCCAGTGGCCCGAAGCGGGCGTGCCGTGTTTTTCCCGTTTGAGGGGCGCTGCAGGTGCATCGTCCCCCTGTGGTCAAAACTTCAAACGACGCGTTCTAGACCTACCGACTGTTTGGCCATTTATAGCTGAAAGTGCATCTAGCCCTTTAGTGGGTTTTGGTGAATTGAGTGACAACACAATTAAAGGTCTAACAAGTTTGCTAAGTGTATCAAAGGTTCAACAAGGAAATCAAACTTGATGGTATTCCACATAGTGTTAAAATGAAGGTCAAATTGTGTATTGTTGTATTGGAATATTATGGGAATAATCTAGTTCAAGCAAAAGACAACAATGCAAATGGAATCAATGAAATGACCTCTACGTTGTGGGATATCATAGTATCATGTGAAAGCAATCATAGTTGACAAATGACAAATGAGACATGAGTTGATGATTTTGGATTGGTCTCTACAATGGGTTGCTTTACATGAACAAGAAGTGTTGAGTGTCAAGCCAAAATGGAAGAGGTTATAAGAAACCATGAATTGGCTTGACCATATTGATATTGATCCATATATGTCTCTATATGTGAGTCAAACTGAAGCTTGATTGATCTCACCATTTATATCTAGAAGATATTCTAGCAAGGATCACAATAGTGAAGAAATGACTATTCAATGGACACTTGATATGATGTGACTTGAATATGGCTTGATAAGGTGAAGATAGCAAGGAAAGATCTTCGAGGTACTAAGCGGAGGTGAAGGGTAAGCAAAGGCTCAAACCGAGGTACCATGACTAAGGTGAAGGAGAGATTACTTGCATTGAGTCGAGGTACTAATCAAGCTATGAGAAGTCATCTTGTGTTGAGGATCAAATCATTAGTAGAAGTGACTTGAAGCCATGAGTTGAACTAATATGTATGGAAATGGTTCAAGTCACATGCTCAAGGTATATTTGCTCAAGAGAAGAGACAAAGTTGATTGCAACCCATATGAAGCAATATTGAGAAGAAATGACATATGAAGACATTGAGAACTCAAGTGGTTAAAATAGTTATTTTCCATTGATCTTGAGTATAGGTATGTCGTACTATCAAGGGGGATGCAATACGAATGATAGACAAGTCTCAAGTGCTCAAACTAACCAAACCCAAGTGCTAACATGAGAGAAAACCTTAGAACTGCACCTGCACTTGTTGATCTTGGACTTGTTCTCTGTTGGGTTGGATAGCCCTTGAAACAAGCTTTCCAGAATGTCTGAGATCACTGAAAACTGAGTCTCGAGTCAAAAGTTATGGTTGTTTCGGTTGGGCGACTTTTGCTGTCTCTGGAAGGTCGGCTAGTTTTCGAATCCTAACGGTTGGATTGAGTGGGGTGGGTATATATACCCATCCCATGCCTCCTAGTGAGGCTGCTGATGTGCAGAACACTCTAAACCCTTCCAAAGCCATTTGAGAGCTCTCCCCAACCCTCTCTTTATGAGATTGAAGTGCTTAGTGATTGATTAAGTGTTGGGGCTGTGTGATTGAGAGCTATAGAGAAGATTGGAGCTAACCAAACCTTGAGCACTTGTTGGGCTTTGTCGATCTTTGTTGCGCATTTGTTACTCTTAGAGGTGAAGCCTCCTAGACGGCTAGGCGTCGCCCGACGAGCTCCCGTGCTTGTGTTGAGCAGCGGGATCTTTTTGTAAGACCTTCTTGCAGCTAAGAAATCACCCCTCACTTCAAGGATTAAGTTCCTTGATTTGAGAACGAGGGTAGGGCAAGCCTTGTGTAGCGAGCCTTAGCCTTGTGTGGCGAACCTCAACAATGTGGACTTAGGCAAGCCTTGGTGGCGAGCTGAACCACAGGATAAATCCTTATGTCTTGTGTGTTGTTTACTTTCAAGTATATCTTGCTTAGACATTGCTAGGGTTGAGGTTTCGATTGGGGCTAGAAAGTGATTTCTGTGGTGTCCAGTCTTCGAGCTAGACTTTACCTTGAATCTGGGATATTGTTCTGCTTATAGTATCTAGTTTCTCCCAGCGAAATCTGAGCCCGATCCGAGTTATGTTTGGAGGTAGGCAGTGGCGACCTTAAAGGTAGGCAGTGCCGACCTCTATTCTTTTTGAGTTGTGAGCTGAATTTTTGCAGGGTTACTATTGAGCATCTCAGGATCTCGTTCCCACAGTTTGGGCTGAATTGGACCTACGGTCATAGGTCGGCACTGACGCCCTCAAAGGGAGGTAGTGCCGCACTCAGTGCTAATACTTGTTTGAGATAAATTTTTGTAGGCCTATTCACCCTCCCTCTAGTCCTCCTAGGCAACATCAAGGTCCTTTCAATTGGTATTAAAGCTTGGCTCTCAATTTCGGGCTTAAGCGCCTTGAGAGAACGATGTCGACAAGTGAGGAGGTATCTCTAGAACTTTTACTTTTTGATGGCTCAAATTATACATCTTGGTCTGCTGCTGTACTTAATGTTTTTAGGACCATGGGTCCTCATATAGAGCAGATTGTAGATGTGAGCATTTCACCTCCTAGTGATGATTTGGACTATCTATCTAGAGAGGAAGTGAAATGCTTACAATACAATGCTCAAGCTACTAATGTCTTATTTAGTGCTTTGAGTGAAGATGTACTTGATACTATCATATTTGGAGATGGTGAACCACTAGAGGATGCTCATATCATTTGGACTGCCCTCAAAGAAAAATATGACAAGTCTAAATGTGATGAGAAGTTGCTCTCATTGGAGAAATCACTTGGGGAGTGCTCAACTTCACCAACACATGTAGAGCCTCAAGTGATTCTCTCTAAAGGTCTAAGTGATCATGTCAGATCCACCTTCTCACCGACATATGACTTAATGGAAGGTAATAAAATGGTTGGTGAGGACATTACTTTTACATGTGGTACTTATACTTCCTCTAGTTCTTGTGAGACTAACATTTTGAAGGAAGAAGAAGATCATGATCGGTGGAGGCTAAATGATGAATCCACCTCACCAAGAAGCTCAACTCTCTATGTCACTTCTCATGTGAGTCTTATGGCAAAGAAAGAGAAGAATGTGACAAGTGAGAGTGAAAGTGATAGTGAGTGAAGATGATGAGATCACCCAACACCTTGCTCGGCTAAGCAAAAAAGACAAGTTGATGATGGTCAAACTCATAGAGAAAATTAATGAGAAAGAAGAAACACTTCACAAGCAAGATGACTTTTGCATTGAAAAGATCAAATGCTTGGAGAAGTTGACCAAAAAGCATGAAAAACTTAGATGCTCTCATGCTAGTTTGGTTGAAAGGTATGAAAGCTTATCAATTGACAAAACTCGTATTATTAACTCTCTATCTTGCGTTGCTCAATTAGAAGATGAGAATTATATGCTTAAGGAGAAATTGGAAAGACTCACTAGCAAGAATGAGAACTTGCAACAAAGCCATGATGGGCTCTTGTGCTCTAGAGGGGGGGGGGTGAATAGCCTAATTTGAAAAACTAAAAACAAACTCAACAACACGTTAGATAACTAAGAAGCGCAACTTGACTTGCACGAGCTTACTAGGGGATGCAAAGCCACCTAACCACAATTTCTATCCTAATAAGCTCTAGGATCACACATTTCCTACTCAATTCTAGTAGCCCTCTAGGCACAACCTAATATACTAGGACAAGTATGAATAAGGTAATGCAAAGATGGGAAAGGTGATTATACCGCCGTGGAGTAGCAGGGGATGAACCAATCAAGTGAATACCAATGAAATCAATCAATCTCAAGAGACAATGGTTGCCACTTGATTTTCTTCCGAGATTCACTAGTTTGCCAACTAGCTAGTCCCCGTTGTGGCAAGACACTCACTTGGAGGTTCACGCGCTAATTGGCCTCACACGCCAAACCCGTCACCGGGCGCCGCATAACCAACACAAGATGAGGCTATTGAAACACCATGAGCAATCCACTAGAGTTACCTTTGCGATCTTCCGCGGGGAAGGTGCAAGAACCCCTCACAATAAACTTGTAGTCGACGAAGCACAATCACCAAGCTTCTCGATCTACCACCGCTGCTCCAAACCGTCTAGGTGATGGCAATCACCAAGAGCAATAAGAACTCCACAGCGAGAACGCCTCCCAAGTGCCACTAGATGCAAGCTATATGCGAAATGCACTTGGATCACTCAATCTCTTTTGGGTTTACACTAACCAAGCATGGAGATGAGTGGGAGGGAGTTTGCTCAGCTCAAAGGAGTCTCAAGATGTTCAAATGTGCGAGAGAGAGAGATCCCCTAGCCGGCCAACACATATTTATAGACCCCCTCAAAGTCCACTAGCCGTTGCCCTGTTAAGTTGGCGACGGACGCTCTTCACGGGGGCGACGGACGCTCCGTCGCCAACGTCCAACGCTCTGTCAGAACTAGCCGTTGGGCTGCTTCACGGGCGACGGACGCTCCGTCGCCAGCGTCCGACGCTTGACCTCTAGCGTCTGGTGCCTTTCTTCAAACTGCCCCTCTACAGAGCTCTCTAGAAGCCCGACGGACGCTCTGATGTTTTGCGACGGACGCTGCGCCTCAGCGTCCGCGCGAACTCCTCGCTCTCGGGTTTCTGAAAATATTCCGAGAAAATATTTCCGGACGCTCCGTCGATCCGACGAACGCTGCACCTCAGGGTCCGACGCACTTTAAGTTTTCTTCTAGAGCTTCTCTGTGGCCGACAAACGCTCGGAGTTCACAGTCCCAGCGTCCGACGCCATCGTCCGTTGCGTCGGACAGCGTCCGACGCCCTTTTCTTCAGTGTCCGACGCCCTCTGTGCGTCTCTGCTTCTTCCACCTTTGCTCTAAGTTGCCCAACACTAAGTATCCACTTTGGTGAGCTTGTCTTGGCATGTTTCACTTGACATTTAGCATGGTGTATGTCACTAGGTCCTAAATGCTCATGCAATATAGATAACACCTAGTGGCACTTGACAAACCACAATCACTTTTGCATTTCCCCTCTTAATAGTATGGTTGTCTAACCTAAATGTGATCACACCCACTTGGTGTCTTGATCACCAAAACAAAAGCCCTAGCATATACCTTTGCCTTGTTTAGCTTAGGGTCTTTCCATTCTCCTTCTTCTCCAAGTGTGAGCTCTAGGTCTCCACCACCTTTGCTTGCTCCACCACTTGTCATCATCTTCAATGAGTGTACTATACCTACTCAATCACTTAGAGCTAGGTTAGTACTTTAGGTTTCATCAATTATCCAAAACACTAGAGATCTCTCAATCTCCCCCTTTTTGGTAATTGATGACAACCCGATATAAATGATATGAAATATGATCTTGAATTCGCAATGGGTTTGAGAGTGTTCTACCCCCCTACATATGTGCACTTCTTATGATTATGAGTCAAAGTTTTGCACATATGCTTAGATAGACCTTTTGGGAGGGATAAAGCACTTGCAAACTATGACATGATGCTAAAGTATACAAAATGGACCTTTGAACCGTGATACCAAACGAAGTGTGCCAATCATACCTTCCTTAGCAACTTGGTTAGCTCGATACCAATTGGATATACACAAGATATTCTAAGGATCTAGCTAACTTCTATACATGCTAGTGATCAAATCATCAATCACAATTAGACTAGACATGTACCACACAAGCAAGTCATATTGCATTGAAGTACAATACAAACAAGCATATGTGTAAGTGCACATCCAAATGCGACAACTTGTTCATAGGCTTGCTCCCCCTACTTGTGTGCTCAATTTTTAATTTTGCAATTTTCAAAATCCTATTTCTCCCCCTATTTCTATTTTCTTCCACCCTTTACATTTCTCCCTCTTTACCAAGATATTATCATTTTATCACACATTTTCTCCCCCTTTGTCACACATTACCACAAAGTAAACCACTTGTAGTAACATGTATCACTTGAGGATACTTAGGAAAGTTTTATTGATCAAGTCAATTTAGAAAGAGAGTGGGGTGAATAATCTTTTATAGTTCAATCTAGATTACTTGTCCTATATACTTAACATGGTTTAAACCATGGACAAGCTTCTTCACACATCTTGCAATGGTTATCTTGACCATGTTGGTTAAGTACAAGAGTAAGCATTCTAGATAAAACATGTGAGGTTGCAAGCTTATCAACATGTCATATGCCACCACTAGATCAAAGAACTCATAGAATCTATAGTGGTACCATATGTCCATAGAAATCATTTGATTTTTCATGAATGAGCCTAATTTAATGAGAGAAGATGCCTATATGCTCTACACAAGTCTAGCAAAGGATGAATGCATATGTCAATCAATTGTACCTTGCTATTTTGGAGTAGAGGCATGTCATAAGTGGGGTGCATCAACTCATGTTGGAGAAATCCAAGATATTCAACTCATACCTCAACTTGCAAAACCTCTTCTCTTAATAGTATGGTTGTCAAACCGCAATCACTTTTGCATTTCCCCTCTTAATAGTATGGTTGTCTAACCTAAATGTGATCACACCCACTTGGTGTCTTGATCACCAAAACAAAAGCCCTAGCATATACCTTTGCCTTGTTTAGCTTAGGGTCTTTCCATTCTCCTTCTTCTCCAAGTGTGAGCTCTAGGTCTCCACCACCTTTGCTTGCTCCACCACTTGTCATCATCTTCAATGAGTGTACTATACCTACTCAATCACTTAGAGCTAGTTTAGTACTTTAGGTTTCATCAATTATCCAAAACACTAGAGATCTCTCAGCTATGATAACATCGGTAAAATCATATCAACCTCACACCCACAAATGCACATGTACACAAGTTCAATCTATTTTATCATGTGCTAACAATTGTTGCTCTCAAGCAAGCCAATCTTCCATTGAGCATGTATTTTTAGAAAGCTATGATGACTCTATCACAAAAGAAAATGAACAACTCAAGGAAGAGGTTGAGAGGTTAAGAAGAGACTTGATTCATTGCAAGGGTAAAGTTGGTACAGATCAGCCTGCACAGATGGTGGCACAATAGCAGCTCCGAGCAGCACAGCCTCCTAAGGGCGGCAGTGCCGCCACCCTTAGAAAAGGGAAGGCTACCACTTCTACCCCTGCTCAAATCAAACCCAACAAGAAGGTCACCATGTCAAAGAAAGAGCCTCAGAAACCAAAGAGTATTTCCATCACTTGCTTCAAGTGCAAGAAAGAGGGTCACCATGTGAGAGATTGCTCTTTGAAGAAAGAAGAGAAGGGCATGAGCAAAATCCAAGAGAAGAATAATAAGAGGGCTCATGTTAAGTGTTCCAACATAGAACACAATGCCTCTATGTGTTCCAACAAAGTTGGTGACCAAGCCACACTTCCAAACAAGAAGATAACACAAAGCAAGATGAGGTGTCATGGCTGCCATGCGAAGGGACATGAAATTGGCTCATGTCCAAACAAGAAAAGTGAAAGCTTGTCATCATCAACAAAGATACTCATTAGCAAGGTAGCAAGCAAAAAGAAAGAAAAGAAGACTTACAAGGACAGTAAATGCCTATGCTACACTTGCCGAGGAAAGGGACAGTTTGGTAAGGATTGTCCCATGAGTAACACTCTTAAGCTTAACTCATCAATTGATTCAAATATGCTTGAGATACCCAACAATGACACTTGTTCTAGAAAGGTGATCGGTTCACTTAGGCCATTTGGGTGCCTAAGTCTCTTGTGACTAATCTTAATGAACCCAACATGGTTTAGGTACCAAAGTGTGCTTGATGAGTGTTGTAGGTACTTGAAGGTGATATGAAGCTTTGGGGTGCTTGAGCAAGTTGATTGGAAATACTCACTCAAGCTATCAATCAATTCATATTATATATTCTTATGTGATTGACCCAAAGATGAATCAATAGAAATATTTCAAACTTCATATTCACCTCGGTAACTAGTATCTACCCTTTCTAGCTAGCCACTTGACTTGTGTAGTCTCTAGCAATTCATAAATATGTATGTGTTTGTGACTTGTTAAGAGTGGTTAGAGTACTTCAAATTTAAATGAATCATCTTCCATATGATGCTTTTAATGGCTCTCTAGTAGAGCAAGTTCTTATTGTGTTGTAGGTTATGAAGTATAGAGACAGGAGATCATTATGTTGCTGCTGCACCAATTTCCGCTGACATACTCAATGAAGAAGTGCAGCACATGCACCTGCTAGAAATCAGCAGGGTGGCAGTGCCGCCCCTCCTACCTCAGTAGCAGCTGAAATCAGTCCAAGCTATGGATGAAACCTACACCATGATCATAAGCAATGTGAAGATGAAGAGACCATCTCATTCATTACATTTAAAGAAGGGTGGTAACAACTAAATCTCAAGTGGATGCTATCTTCACATTTTACTCCTTTGTGTCTTGTGTAGCCACTTAGGGAAATAAAGCACTTGAGGTTATATATATTGGTTGTTGGTCATGGAAGAAAAGTATGATTGGAATTAAATTGATCACCCACATCAAGCAACATAGATGACTTGAGTTTCCTTTGTGGACTTGAAACCAAGAATTTCAAGATGATGAAAACATACTTTGAGTTGGTTTGAGGGATTCAAATACTTGGCTCACTTTGAAGAATACAAGTAAATCTCAAGAAGATCAAGAATGAAGAATCAAGCTCAAGTAAAGTAGAGGCACTTATCACTCACAATTAAAGAACTCTCTACTTGATGTATTCTTGTCATATGGTAGTTTGGCAAATTCTCATTCTCATCTTATGGCCATCTACATGTTCTAACGGTTGTAAGTATTTCTTGGCATATTTCAATTTGATTATCCTTTTGTTGCCATGACCTAGACATAAAGTGAAATCCTAAGTTCTCAATTGAATTAAGTGCTATGTGAGAGATTCAAATACTTAGAGCACTTATCCAAATGGACTTTACTCTATGACTAGTGTTGTGAGACTAACCTTTCTCTCTAAGTGATATTTGTGTAGTCTCACTAGCTATATGAGAGAATGTGTTTCTCAAATGGAGTGTGCTATCATATGCAATTCATCAATCCAAAATTGTGAAGTATTCCCTATCTAGTCAATTTGGAGTTGATTTGTCTATTTTAGGCACTCACCATAATATGGCTTAAATATGCCCTTTGGACTTAATTGACCAATCATGCACATTTAAATTGTCTTTACACTCACAAGAATGTGCATGAGACTTTAAGGGAGATTTAGTCCATGTTATGAGGTTTCTCTATTTAGTGACCCACTTCTCATCCACATATAAAGGGTTACCAAATGAGAAACTAGTACTTGTGATACTAATATTCTCTTGTGTTTGAGATTGTCTACAGAAAAACAATAACAAGAGTATGTGCTTGATTAATTGAATAAGTCACAAGTCTGAAGGTTGCTCTTCACCTAAAGAAAGATGAGAGTGCTAGATGTTAAAGAGAATCACTTTTCTAGTATTGGATAAAATCAAATTTGAGGTTGAATTGGATATGCTATATTGATAGAATTCATAAGATTACAAGTGTTGATAAGAGGACTGAATAGAAACAACATCTTGTGAGTATTCTCAACCAAATTCACCTCAAGATTGGACAAGAAGTAGAGAAGAATTGAAAATCATCAAATATGTCTAGAAAAGTGAAATCTGATTTGGCTGCCTTCAAAAATGGATTTGGATGTTCAAACACTAATGAATTGGTCTGAAACTTTGTGAGCATGCTATACACATATATTACTTGTTGCTGCACAATTTCCACGAATATTGGCTTAGAAGAACATCAGTTTGGAGTTGGTCTCTGTCAGCCTTAACAGTGCAGTTTCAGAGTTAAGTAGTTGCCTTCAATCATGGATTTGGAGATTCAAATATTGATGAATTGACCTAAAACTTTTTGAGCATGATATATATATATCTATTAATTGTTGCTGTACAGTTGGCATGAACATTGGTTCAGAAGAAAGTCATTTTTCAGTTGGTTTCTGTCAGCTTCAGCATTGCAGTTTTTTCAGACCTAGCAGTTTTGGTAGAAAATTGTTTTGACTGACCAAATGATATTCAAATGGGATTAAATTTCTATAGCAGTTTAAGGACATATATATTCACGCCTCTACCAAATTGGATCAATATTAGACCAATATTCTGAGAGATATGAGGTTTTCTCTGAAGAGGACAAAATCTGAAAACTGTGTGAATTTTAGACTTTAGCAGTTGATAGAAAATAGATTTGACTGAGAAAATGGAGTCCAAATGAGCTAAAACTTTCACATCAGTTATAGGACTCCTATATACACATACCTACCAAATTTCATGCTTATTGGACAAGAGGTCTGAGATATATAGATTTTTCTCCAAGAAAAACAAATCTGAAAATTCAGTGTATTTCATACTTTGGCAATTAGTGGAAAATTGATTTGACTGAACATATGGAGTCCAAATGCTCTGAATCTTTGACAGAAGCTATAAAACTTATATATGTACATCTCTTGAAAATTCCATGCTTATTATCCTAGTGGTCTGAGAGATATGAATTCTTTTCGAAAGAAGATAGAATCTGAAATTCAGTGTTTGGAATTGAATTGCAAGCTGCTTAAAGGAGAATTCAGTTGGAATGAAGTGTAAAGTTCTCCCTTGACCTACTATTGATAATGTGCATGTGTTTACTTTGTGTATTCTTATGTGCAACCATTGAGGGGGAGTTTAGACTATATCTTGTGGGACTAATGATTTCCTTCAAGTTCATCTTGAGTAGTCTCACACATTGGAGAAAGAACACCAAAGGAGGATGAACAGTTCATATGGTTACTTGGGTGCTTTAAACTTATTCTTGCAGGTCTTGGTCTTTATAAACCAAGTGCTCTCGGTTTAGTTTTGGATGCCCCAATCCTAGGTGGAACCGATTTTCAATGAGTTGGAGAAAATAATTGAATTGTGGACTTTCATTGTTAGTTCTCGACTATATAGCTCATCAAGGGCTCATGATCCATCACATTGATTATCCAGGATCTTATCAACAAAAAAGTGGTAACTTCTAGTTCACAATTTGCATGTTTTATGAATTTTACCTTTTTGCTCTCTATGTGAGTTGCTTTAGGTAAAGAAAGAACTAGGAACCTAATATGGATCTTGGATGATCATGAAAGCTCTATGTCACCACATTTATTCAAGTGATAACTATGTCCACCCAAATCATCAATTCTCACTTATGATGGTCATATTAAAATGGTGATATATCTACCTTGGTGGTGGTATGTTGTCTTTGGCATAAGTTCAATTGTTGCAATTTTATCATGCCTTGACCAAGATATAGGATGAACTCCTCTAGACTCTTAAACTGATTCTAGTGCATTTCACAAGTAATTTGAGTACTTGATGCACATATTAGGGGGGAGCCCATTCTATGTCTTGTGTCTTTGAGACTAACCTTTTCTTCTAGTGAATTTGTATAGTCTCTCGGTGAGAATGGGTTTCTCATGAGTATGCTGCTATGACTCAATCCAAATTGGTAAAGTTGTCTCTCATATTCATTTGGATTGCAATTTTATCTCGTTAGTAGCTACTCTCCATAATATAGCTTAAATTCCCTTGTTTGGACTTAAATAACCAAAAGTGCATATGTTCTTGTCTTCCACATATATATGTATGCACTATCAAAAAAAGGGGAACTTAGTCTATGTTATGAGGTTTTGCAATTAGTGATCTACATTCCTTCCACATCTAAAATGGTCACTAGTTGTGAAACTCTAGCTTGTGCAATTTAATGCATCTCTTGTTTTTGTAAGCATTACTAGGTGACATCTATGTGACATTATGAGATACAAGCATCCATTCCAATTGGCATCAACTTGGGAAGATTCCTTCAATAGGTGTCATACTATGAAGATCATATTTCAATTGATATTGATGGAGAATCTTTTAATCTGGTATATCAAGAAATATGTTTTCAATTGGTATCTCAAAATGACAACAAGAGCTAGCAATGGACTCTCAACTGAAATCAAGCACAAGTTTGTGATGTTTCCTTCAAAATGATGATAAAGATAGATGAGCATAAATGAGATCTTTTTGCTTAAATAAGTGCCAAGCCCATCAAAGCACTAAGTTCAAAATGATCATCATGATGGAGATTATGAGGCTTAGAACAAAGGTATATCACTCCACGAACTCTTGTACTACCTTTGTGCATCTAGGCCCTTACATGCTAGTTTGTGCATGTGTATGCAATAATTTGAGCCACACCATGAGTTTGTTCTTGTGGTGACGATTAGAGAATGAGTTAGATATTTGGTTGATGCCTCTTGTTGTACTGTCATGAGTTAGTCTCATCTAAGTGAGGTATGAGCCAAATATGCTAACTTCTCAAGAATCTTGACTTAATTTGTTGCATACTTTGTTTGGTTGAAAACATAGAAGATAAATCTTGTATGTGAAACTTTTACCTACCTCTTGCCCTCACTTGTCTACCATGATTTCTTCCTTTGGTAGAAAGATCCTTTTTGGAGATTAATGCCAAAGGGGGAGAAATATTGTGAGGGAGGAGAGATTGATATGTGGATGTAAAGGGGTAAAAGAGAGGCATATAAGATTTTTAAAATTTGTGTGGTGAGTGTAAGGATTGTTTATGCTAGTGTATGACTTTCATGCCTTGAGTGATGCTTGTTTAACCTGTGCTGATTTGGCAAGACGGTAGTGCTGCCCTCTGTTGGTCAGCAATCTTTGAGTGCATGATTTGTCATGAGCATCACGGTTATCATGTTACACCTTACACCCCACGAATGCTAAGATATAAATGAGTTCTCACACTTCTTCTTAAACATGTGCATTTGGCATTTGAGGCCAAAATTTGAATTCCATTCTATGCACACATTTAGGGGGAGCTCACTATATCTTAGAATTCAAAATCTTAATGTTTATCAATCTCTTGTAAGCTTTAATTGTGTTGTCATCAATCACCAAAAAGGGGGAGATTGAAATTGCATCTAGCCCTGGGTTTTGGTGAATTGAGTGACAACACAATTAAAGGTCTAACAAGTTTGCTAAGTGTATCAAAGGTTCAACAAGAAAAGCAAACTTGATGGTATTCCACATAGTGTTGAAATGAAGGTCAAATTGTGTATTGTTGTATTGGAATATTATGGGAATAATCTAGTTCAAGCAAAAGACAACAATACAAATGGAATCAATGAAATGACCTCTATGTTGTGGGATATCATAGTATCATGTGAAAGCAATCATAGTTGACAAATGACAAATGAGACATGAGTTGATGATTTTGGATTGGTCTCTACAATGAGTTTCTTTACATGAACAAGAAGTGTTGAGTGTCAAGCCAAAATGGAAGAGGTTATAAGAAACCGTGAATTGGCTTGACCATATTGATATTGATCCATATATGTCTCTATGTGAGTCAAACTGAAGCTTGATTGATCTCAACATTTATATCTAGAAAATATTCAAGCAAGAATCACAATAGTGAAGAAATGACTACTCAATGGACACTTGATATGATGTGACTTGAATATGGCTTGATAAGGTGAAGATAGCAAGGAAAGATCTTCGAGGTACTAAGCGGAGGTGAAGGGTAAGCAAAGGCTAAAACCGAGGTACCATGGCTAAGGTGAAGGAGAGATTACTTGCATTGAGTCGAGGTACTAATCAAGCTATGAGAAGTCATCTTGTGTTGAGGATCAAATCATTAGTAGAAGTGACTTGAAGCCATGAGTTGAACTAATATGTATGAAAATGGTTCAAGTCACATGCTCAAGGTATATTTGCTCAAGAGAAGAGACAAAGTTGATTGCAACCCATATGAAGCAATATTGAGAAGAAATGACATATGAAGACATTGAGAACTCAAGTGGTTAAAATAGTTATTTTCCATTGATCTTGAGTATAGGTATGTCGTACTATCAAGGGGGATGCAATACGAATGATAGACAAGTCTCAAGTGCTCAAACTAACCAAACCCAAGTGCTAACATGAGAGAAAACCTTAGAACTGCACCTGCACTTGTTGATCTTGGACTTTTTATCTGTTGGGTTGGATATCCCTTGAAACAAGCTTTCCAGAATGTCCAAGATCACTAAAAACGGAGTCCCGAGTCAAAAGTTATGGCTGTTTCGGTTGGGTGACTCTTGCTGTCTCTGGAAGGTCGGCAGTGCCGCACTTCAAGGTCGGCAGTGCCGCCCTCGAACAGCCACAACAGCTAGTTTTTGAATCCTAACGGTTGGATTGAGTGGGGTGGGTATATATACCCATCCCACGCCTCCTAGTGAGGCTGCTGATGTGCAGAACACTCTAAACCCTTCCAAAGCCATTTGAGAGCTCTCCCCAACCGTCTCTTTATGAGATTGAAGTGCTTAGTGATTGATTAATTGTTGGGGCTGTGTGATTGAGAGCTAGAGAGCAGATTGGATCTAACCAAACCTTGAGCACTTGTTGGGCTTCGTCGATCTTTGTTGCGCATTTGTTACTCTTAGAGGTGAAGCCACCTAGACGGCTAGGCATTGCCCGACGAGCTCCCGTGCTTGTTGTGAGCAGCGGGATCAGTTTGTAAGACCTTCTTGCAGCTAAGAAACCATCCCTCACTTCAAGGATTAAGTTCCTTGATTTGAGAACGAGGAAAGGGCAAGCCTTGTGTGGCGAACCTCAACAACGTGGACTTAGGCAAGCCTTGGTGGCGAGCTGAACCACGGGATAAATTCTTGTGTCTTGTGTGCTATTTACTTTCAAGTATATCTTGCTTAGACATTGCTAGGGTTGAGGCTTCGATTGGGGCTAGAAAGTGATTTCTGTGGTGTCCAGTCTTCGAGATGGACTTTACCTTGAATCTAGGATATTGTGCTGCTTATAGTATCTAGTTTCTCCCAGCGAAATCTGAGCCCGATCCGAGTTATATTTGGAGGTAGGCAGTGGCGACCTTAAAGGTAGGCAGTGCCGACCTCTATTCTTTTTTAGTTGTGAGCTGAATTTTTGCAGGGTTACTATTGAGCATCTCAGGATCTCGTTCCCACAGTTTGGGCTGAATTGGACCTATGGTCATAGGTCGGCACTGACGTCCTCAAAGGGAGGCAGTGCCGCACTCAGTGCTAATACTTGTTTGAGATAAATTTTTGTAGGCCTATTCACCCCCCCTCTAGTCCTCCTAATTGACATCAAGGTCCTTTCAATAGCCCCGCCGCACCATCTCAGAAATAGGTACCGACGCGCTGTGCGATTTACTTGGGGGGCGAGTGCTGTAGCCTCACAGGTCCGTTGCCGCGTGTGTGTGCCCTTGCGGGCTATAAATAAGGACAGCCGCTTGTGAGAAGACACACAAGCTCACAGCATGGCTTTCCCCATCTTCTTCCTCTGAGGCCTCGTTGGAGATACCCTTGAGCCGCCCTAGCGAGCGACTTCTTGAGAGCAAACCGAGATTAGGGGAAGTTCTGCGTGAGGGATGCTGGTGTCCCGTCTTGCCCAGTGGCAGAAATTAGAGGAAGTTCTGCGAGGTGCGCAGTCCTGCCTTCCATCCTAGCCATTGGTAGGGCGAGAGGTTGTCACCACCCCCTACACTCATCGCTCCTAGGGCCGGGAGGTGCATGGTTCGTCCTTTCGCCGGATAGGTCCTACTCTCCGTGCCCGAGGAGCGGTGGCGTGCTATCCCTCCCTGGATGACAGTCAAAGATGTGTCCACTGGGAAAGTCATAGAGCTCGCCTGCATGACCCCAGGAGTTGGCCCATCCTTGGCTGCTGGTAGATGGTGATGTGGCCGTCGGTGAGATGGGTGGACTCGGTGCTGCCAATGTATGGTGGGCTCGGAGTTACCCGCCGGCGGCGGCCTTGATTATGGGGCAGCTGAGGCGACTTAGCTGTAAAGTGCCCAACCAGATCCATGGAAGGGAGCATCGTCATCACGACCCGGGGTCTCATGAAGACGAGGCAACCACTGTTCTCCCACAATTGCAGCATGCCTGGTCAGAGTGGTCAGCGGGTCGTGACGACGCCATCCGATGCGAGCCTGTACACCAGGCAGGTGTTCCCGGGCCTTGCGGCTGGGTTGCCTGACCTGGATTCCGGGTGTGTCGGATGGTGGTGCCCTTAGTGCGGGCGCCTGTGTAGTGTTTCTTGCTTTCGGCCTTTTTGGCCTGGGATTTCCCTTTAGTCCACCTTGTAACTGTTTTCGTGTTTTTTGGTGTCTGATGATCGGGCTTAGCCCCTAAGGCTCTTGTAGAGCATGTAACCCCTGCAAGGATTAATGCATAAAAATGAAATTGTGTTTGTTTTTGGTGTTTACCTATGCGGACCTCTGACGAGTGAGGCTTGGCGTGTTTTTCCCTTATCTGGTTGCGAGAACCAAGGCGGGGTGCGATGGCAGCCCCGAGTCCTTACTCTACGTAAGGAATCATCTCGGGTCCGTATCATCTTTTTGTACGTTCCCCACACATCTCTCCGCGAGAAGGGGGAATGTGAGCTGAACCATGCTATCCTCGAGGCGGACAAACCATGGATGCTCATCGAGCTAATAGCGGACAAATCTGAGTGGGGTGCTGGTTCCCATTCGATAGGGTTCCAACTAGTGGCCCATGTCGTGGCTCACCCCAAATTGGTTTCATCTAGTTTCCGGGTCCATTCGACGGGTCCCGAGGGCTCGGTGCCTTCCTCCGGGGGAATACCATGAACCAATCATCCGAAATGGACTCAAATACGAAATCTAGAAATGACCTTAGCATCCGATTGCTAGGTTGATGACCGCTAGTGTGTCCATTTCCTATTCGCCCCTCGCTCTGTTGTCCTAAGTCAGCCGTTTCGAACCCTGCTGGGTTGGCCTCCGTATCTTTGGACCGTAATGAGCCATCGGGGCGTCTATAGCCCTTATCCCTTTATCTTACCTGGGCCCATGGGCCATTCTCGCTGGCTGCGCCACGCGTGCGTTCCTCCGACCTCTGAATTCGCCGGTCGAGCTCGGACGTGACGGAAGATCTCCCGAGGTGCGCTTGTGCTCGGAGGGCGCGTGCCTTGGCTGGGGACGCGTAAGAAAGGATCAATACGCGTGGTGTGGTGGGCCTAGGATGGATCCTGTAATGATGATAGATACGGGGTGCGCCGAACGGAGCAAGTAAAAAAGCGGGTGGTGTTAGTTACCTGCCATCGTGCGCGACTCCCAGGATTCCTGCGGACAACGGAGAGGACGCAACCGAGTGGACACATTTAATGTGACTGGGAACGTGGGGTCCTGGTGTGAAGTGCCAAGGAGGCGCCGCTCCGCATTCCGGGTCCTTATAAATATCTGCACGCCGCGTCATCCTCTGTGAGCTCGTACTGTTCGCCTTCCTCGCCTCCCAGCTTGCTCGCGTCACCTCCCTCCGGATCTAGGGTTTGCACCGCCCCGTTTCCACCTTAGCCACGCCTTCCGCCGTGCTGTGAGTCGTTCCTCGGGTGTGCCCCTCAGGGCTGGAGAGTACCCGGAGAGGAGTTGGGCTCGGTGTTCGCTCGCCTACGAGCGGGTGCTCGAGCTGGTGGATGCGGGGTTGTTGCACCCCGAGCTTTCCGCCGAAGACGACGTTGAGTGGATCGTCCCCACGAACATTGACATTCCGGATCCTCCGGAGGGGTACGTGGTCTCCTTTCTCCCATTCCACGAGCGTGGGTTCGGTACGCCGCCGACCCGCTTCTTCCGCGGGATCCTCCACTACTACGGGATTGAGATCCACAATCTCAATCCCAACTCCGCCCTTCACCTCGCGGCCTTCGTGGCCATGTCGGAGGGGATGTTGGCAACGGAGGCGGACTTCGCCTTGTGGAAGTTCTTTTTCAAGACGACGGTGTTCTTTGTCAACAACCGTGGCGTGAGATCAGTGGTGCCATGCAGGGGGTGCGTGATCAGCCTTCTTTCCCCCAACAAGGAGTTCTACATGTCGGCGCGGGTGATATCATCTAATCGGGGGTGGCACTCGTAGTGGTTCTACATCCGAAACCACCCCGAGGCGCCGCTCCCGGTTTACACGGGCCGCCGCTTTGCCGAGGAGCTCCCCAGTTGGCACTATGGGCTGGATCAGCAAGAGCGCACAGAGATAGAACCCTATCTCTAGAGCTTGACGTGGCTCTGGGACCATGGGCTGAACTTCTCGGGAGTGGTCGCGCAGTTCCTCCGGCATTGGGTGCTCCCACTCATGGAGCGAGAGCGCCTTCTGCACGATATGGTGCCCGGGCATCGCGCGCGCTGTCCACCATGGCAGAGGTGGAGCTGAGCTTTGACCACATGGTCATCGCCACCCGGAGGTTGCTGGGGGACAAGCTCATCATCGACGACATCGAATCCTGCCCCCCCGATGCGCCCCGACCCCTGGTTCATCGAATTGGTGAGCTCAGACAGCGTCGCACTGATTTTCCCTCGCCTTGTCTTTCTTTGGTAGTGTTGACACGTGCACTTTTGTTCTTCTTCCTCCGCAGGGGCCCTGCTCGATGGCTCGTCACGTGGCCGCTCCCCTTCCCGTTCTGCCGGTAAAGCGGGCGGCGAATCAGGAACGGAACGCGCAGCAGCAGGCGGCGACCGCCGAGAGGAAGAAGAAGAAGGCTGGCAAGGCCTTGAAACGCACGCAGCTGGACATGCTGCGGGCCAAACAACACTGTGAGGGACTGCCAGAGGAGGAGTCTTCCACCGAGTCTGACGAGGACTGGGAGAACCTCAACGACGACGACGACGATGATGAGGATGAGGGAGAGGACAAGCATCCTCTGTCCGAGGTGGTCCCGGTGCTGCGGTCGGCGGGAACACTGTAGCTCCCTGCCGGGACTAGGCCGACAGTAGAGGCGCCCCCGGTCAGGACGCTCGGCACACACCTGGTCCCCGGAGGTTCCGGGGGTGGTGTTGCTATTGATTCCCCGGCCACTCCTCATCCCGCCCCGTCCAGGGAGAGTGAGGGCGGTGGACGGAGCAGCGGTTCGAGGACCGCGGGCCGCGGCGTGGTGGAGCCGAAGCAGAAACGTAACCACGTCTTCTCCCCGTGGTAAGCTTTCCTTATCTGATGTCTTTCTCTGCTCTCTTAATGAGGAGAGACTCCTTGTGACTTGACCGTGCATCGTGGTCGTAAGGTCCACTGGTGGCTCTGCGCACGCGGGGTGGAAGAAGCTTCGCCGTCCACCGGCTTGGGGCAGAGCGACGCAACCCCGTCTCGTGGTTCGGAGGCACTGCTGTGACCGTGGGCGTACCGGCCCTGAGCGACGCCACGGGCGCCATCGTTGCCGTGGCACTGTCGGCCTCTGCAGCCGCAGGTCCTATGACCGTCGCGCCGTCCTCTCACTCGGAGGTGGTAATCGTCGACGACTCTGGGGAGGAGGGCGACCTGGGTGACCCCATGGCTATGGACACAGGGGAGGGCCAGCTGACCGTGGTTCCAGAAAACGTGGTGACCGTGGCGGGCGAGGCCGATGGGGGCGGCCCTGAAGTCATGGACGGGACGATGGACCATCAGACCGTGACGTCCAAGGCCGAGGCGGCGGCGACAGGGGCGAGCGAGGAGGGCCTCCTCGGTATCCCTCTTCCTCCCAACATACTGCCGCGAGACGTGGTTATCCCCTGGTCATTCTTCGAGGAGGAGGTAGCGACCACTTGCGTGTCGAAGGCCGTTATCTCCCAGTCCAGCACGACCTCGGCGGGCGAGGTGGCTGGTGATGGGGGGTATGCTGCCCCTGGGGCCCTATGCTGTCTCCGTCCTAACCGGTGTTCCTTCGGTGACGGTGAGCGACTTGCCTGGGTTGACTCGGAGAACATGGGAGCACCGGTGTTCGTGCTGGACGACCAGCGCGAGCTCCGCCACTGGAACCGCGTGGTGGACTCCCATCGGGAGCACGAGCACCTTGTCGCGTGTGGAGTGGAGCTAATCTAGAGGGCGGTTGCAGCGCTCTCCGACGACCTCTCCCACCATGGCAATGTGAGGGGCCATTTGATCGTAAGTTTTTGCTTGTCCCCTCTTGTCGATTCCTTGACGTCTCCCTTTATACAGATCCTGATGGCGACGAGCATCAACAAGTCCGAGTTCCTCCGTTGTGAGGCTAGCCGGTGGGCTCCCAGGTCGTGGACGTCTGCCGGGGAGACCGTCGTGGCCGAGGAGCTGGTTTTGGCCCGCCGTCGGGTGGAGGAGCTAGAAGAGTAGTGGAGAGCCTCGGAGTTGAGGGCCGAGGGTGCCCAAGCGTTGGCGCATCGGTGCGCTGCCAACGTCGAGCGGATCGTGCGGGAGCGGAACGAAGCTCGTGCTGACGCCGGGAGTGTTCACGAGATGCTGGAAACCGAGCGTGCGACGCGTCAAGTCGAGGTCGAGCACCTGGCGATCGAGCGCAACACTGATGTGGAAGCGCGACACCGGGCCGTTTTGGCGCTGGACTCCATGGAGGAGGAGCGCAACACCATGCGGTTCCAGTGCGACAACAACCGCTGAGAGTATGACGAGGTCATGGCCCGCTTTGAGGAGCTATCAATCAGGGCGCGCGATCATGGCGCTGACGCCGACCGGAGGATCCTGGAGTACTCCACTCGGATCGGTGGGTTGACTACGGTTTTCTTGTAGCTCCACGTGACGGTCGACGACCTGGCTAAGGAGAACGAAGGTGTGTTGCCTTTCTTTGCCCCTTTCTTCTGGTATTCTTGCCTTTGAGTTCGGAGGTGGTGACCCCCTTCTTGTCGCCCCAGAACTATGTGCTAGGGCGCAAGAGTCGCAGGCGCTGCGCGAGGCTGTGCACGACGTGTGCGACCTCTTCGGGGTGCCAGGTGCGAGGGACGGACCCGACTCAGCCAGGAACCATGTCGGCCTGCTCTGGGAGCGGGGCCAAGCTTGGATCTGGGAGGCGCAGCGTGTCGGGATCCATCGTACGATGGCCATCGCCGCCTGTCTCTACGACGCGGTGAATCCTGTGCTTGTCAGCGACGGTTACCCCCAAGACGCCCCAGAGGAGCTGCTGGATCAGGTCGAAGCTGCTGCGGAGGAGCCTGCTATGATTTTGGTTGCCAAGCTTGAGGATGAGGTCTTCCCGCCGCCAGAAGAGTGACCCTGCATGGCCAGTGATTAGGGCCAAGGGCCCTTGTAAAAAGACAACTTAATATATCCTTTGCTACGATGCGCCCTGGAGGACTTTGGACAAGTTCGATTGCTCCTAGTGAGCTTTGTTTTAAGTTTGCCTGTTTTCTAGTTTCCGCATTCTCTTGTTCTCTTGACCTGCTTGCTCGGTCTTTCCTAGGAAGAGATTTGATCTGCCCGGGTGGACAGTTGGGCAGAGGTACTTGGCTCCGGGGAGTCAGAGTACCTCACGGGCCGTTGCCGCGGCCCGGTGAGAATTTCTCTCTTGACCGGGAGAGACAGAGTTTTCGCTCAGCAGAAAAAGGATGCGATTTTTTTGTGCAAAAAGTTTTTTGGAGAGAAAAAATAGGGGGTTCCCCCATTTCCAGCCCCCAAGCAAGGTGTGCTCTGGCCCGCGCTGGGAGCGCACCTTGCTGAGTGATTGGTCCGAGAGTTCCCGCATTTTTATTCCTCGAACTTTTGCTTAGGTATATTACATGCGTATGTACAGTGTTCTAAGTGAACTACTAAAAGTAAAAGCAACATAGCTGTTGGTGCTCTGGGCGTCCGAGCTCTTCGCGCTCTAGGGATCGACGTCCATCTTGTCCGCGGCCTTGATTGCCGCCACCAGCTCCCCGCTACGCACCTCGGCCATAGCGTTCTCGCAACAGTCCACCTCGCACTGGTACACTACCTTGAACATGGAGCTGATAGTGATGATGCCGCTCGGCCCCGGCATCTTGAGCTTGAGATAGGTGTAGTTGGGGATGGCCATAAACTTCGCGTAACATGGCCTCCCCAACACCGCGTGGTACGTTCCTCGGTAGGTGACGACCTCGAAGGTGAGGGTCTCACTCCGGAAGTTGTTCGGCTCCCCGAATGTGACGGGCAAGTCGATCTGCCCTAGGGGAACCATCTGGCTTCCGGGGATGATTCCATGGAAAGCCCCCCCCCCGACGATTGGAGCTTCTCCCTCCGTATCCCCAGTGCCTCAAAGGCGTTGTAGTACATGAAGTTGAGGTTGCTACCCTCGTCCATCAGTACGTTGGTGAAGCGCACATTCCCTATGACCGGATCTACCACGAGTGGGTAACAACCTGGTTGGGGAATGTGGCTCGGGTGATCGTCTCGACCGAACGTGATGTCGAACTCTGACCAGTCGAGGTAGGTTGGTGTCGTCGGGGAGACCGCAAAGACCTTGCACTGCTCGAGCTTCTGCCAGCGCTTGCTGTTGTAGGCCTCCGAGCCCCCGAAGATCATGAGGCACTTGTTCACGTGGGGGTAGGAGTCTTCGCAACCCCCGTCCCCATCCTGGCCCTCCGACTGCTTTGATTGGTCGTCCTTCTTGGGGACAGACGAGAAGTATCTGGCCATCATTTCGCACTCCTGGAGTGTGTGCTTGACCGGCCCGTTGTGATAGGAGCATGTCTTGGTAAGCATGTCGTCGAACCGCCCCCTTCTTCCCGCCCTGGGGGCGGGGGGCCTTGCGATCCGCCGCCGCGACCAAGTTGTCGCCACCGCCGCGTTGCGGCTTGTCCTTCCTCTTGTTCCTATTCTGGGCACGGTTGGAGGCGCGCTCGCCGGCGTCCTCCATGTCCTTGCCCATTGAAAGGTCCTAGATGGCTAGAGGGGGGGGGGGGGTGAATAGTCTAATAAAAATTCTACAAACCACTAGAGCAAAGGTTAGAAAACACTTAAGCGAAGCTTTTTGCTCTAGCTCTACTAGGGGTGCAAAGCCACCTATCCAAGCAATTTTACTTAGTCAAGTGCCTAACACACAATAGCAAAAGCCTTAGGCACCTAACACAAGCTAGCAAGAACAACTAACAAGGAAACCAACTAGCAAGCTAACTAGATAAGATAAGAAGGAATATAAATGCTAGGAGGAGGATGATTGTTATACCGATGCCTTGTGAAGAGAATATACAAATGTGAGGACCAATCACAATAAGATCACCAAGAGTAGTCGGGAGCAAGATTGACACAAAGATTTTTCTCCCAAGGTTCACTTGGTTGCCACCAAGCTAGTCTCCGTTGTGTCGACTACTCAAGTGGTGATTCGGTGGATAATAGGCAATGACAAGCCTAGCCCACTAACTCGGACGCCACAAGAATCCACCCAAATGAGAGTAACTCAATGACACAAGCAATCCACTAGAGTTACCCTTTGGCGCTCCGCCGAGGTGGGTACAAGCCCTCTCACAAGTGGTCAAAGCCGGCCGCAAACAATCACCAAATGCACCGAAGCTTCCTCAATCGCCCAAGCCATCTAGGTGTTGGCAAACACCAAGAATAACAAGAAACTTCGCGGCGATGACAATGACCAAGTTCCACTAAGATGCAATGCAATGATCAAAACACTTGGATCACTCAAACTCTCACAAGTATGCAAGAATTAGCAAAGAGAGATGAGTTGGGGGCTATCTCAAGCAAGCACAAGTATGTCAAATGAATGAGAGGTGCAAGAGAGGAGCCCTAGGAGCCGGCCAAACTACTTATATAGCCCTCCAAACCGAGCTAGCCATTTTGCCCCTTTCCACTGAAATCCGTGTGCCTCTGAACGATGTTTGCATGGGGGTCCGGACCATCGCGTGCGCGTCCGGACGCCCTAAAGTTTGAATTGTGTCGTTGGCGCCTCTTTCCTGAGCTGACACGTCGCCTCTGGACGCTCGCAATAGTAGCATCCAGACTCTCTGTTTCCTGCGTCCGGATCCAACTTAGAAAGGGTCTAGAGAGCTCCATATCTCCGGACGCGCGTCCAGAGTCCTGCGTCCGGACAACACATAGCGTCTGGATCCTCTGCAGAGAGCATCCAGAGAGCTCTGTCACTTCGGATGGTGGTCCAGAGTCATCGTCTGGACTCCAAACAACGTCCGGACCTTTTGTCCAGAGAGGCCGAGCCTTAGGGTGTGCATCCGGACGCACAACCATTGGTCCGGATCGCATCTCACTAGCGTCCGGACCTGTGTCCAGAGCTCTTTTGAGTTCCAAACCGAGCCGCCTCTTCTTCTCCAAGCTTCCATGTGCTAACATCTTGTGATCCAACACTTGTTCACCTGTGTTAGACTTTTACAATATATTTTCTTGGATTATATTTAGTTCTATGTGTCACTTAGGTTCATTTTAGATATGCAATGTAAATGACCTAGTGGCACATGATAACCACAATTGACACGAGTTTTCCTTTCTTGATAGTATGGCTATCTATCGTAAATGTGATCACACTCTCTATAGTGTCTTGATCACTAAACCGAAAATGGTCCTATAAAAATACATTTGCCTTGAGCCATTTCCAATCCATCTTTTCCTTGTCCATGGAGTACTTGATTCATCATGATCATCCTTTAGGCTCCATGTGTTAAGGTGGATTACCCTATCTTGATTATGCACTTAGCAATAGGGTTAGTCCTTAGGTTTCATCAATTAACCAAAACCAAACATGGGCTTTCAATCTCCCCCTTTTTGGTAATTGATGACAACCTTTCACAAAGGAATATATATAATGAAAATTCCACTTTGGCAGTATTAGCTCCCCCTACATATGTGATATATGAGTTTGGTTCATTTTGATCACATATGCATGAATAGGAATTGTGGGAGAGTGAATGCTACCAAATGATGCTAAGGTGTGTAGGATGGACATTTGAAGTGTGATACCAATCGGAGTGCAATGTGAAACCATCCTTAGCACCACGAATGCCTAGAAATCACTTGACAACTATTTTGAGATCAAGCTTGAAATACCACTTGAAAAGCTTATTACTTTGAAAGATCTAAGCATGCTAGTACTTCAAGCATCAAATCAATTATGTTTCTAGCATTCACCACACAAGCATATCATGAATATAGATACATATGCAAGCAAGCACTTATAAATGCACAAAGATATGCAACAACTTTATTCATAGGCTTGCTCCCCCTACTTGCGTGCTTTCATTTTTCAAAATTTTCAAAATATGTTTCTTTGTCTTACTACTTACTTCTCCACCTTTGTCATCTATTATCATAAAAGATGTGCTCAAAAGGATTGATTATTGGAGAGAATCTTAGTTGTGGTTCAATCTAGATTACTTGCCCCAAGATATTTAACTCGGTTTAAACCATGAACAAGCTTGTTCACACATCCTAGAATGGTTATCTTGCCCATGTTGAGCTAAGCATTTGAAGTTCATATTCTAGATTAGACACTAGGATTGCAAGCCCACAAATATGTCATATGCTACCACTAGATCATATTGTTGACGCAAAAAGCGTCTGATCTGCGAACACCTCAGGCTTATACCCGAACTCGGTATCCAAAGGTGTGCCAGTCAATTTGACCAGTTAATCGACAAGGACGATAACTAGAACAAGCTTGAACGAGACGACATCGATGCGCCCGGACGTCAAAGCTCAACTTGATCAAAACACAGAACTTGCGAAGATGATAGAGATCTTGCAGATGCAGCCCGTCGAGGCGTCGTAAGAACTCGTAGGTATGCTAGAACTAGTACAATAAAAGTAGATGCTGGAAAAGTAAGACGAAAATAATAGATTTGTTTGATTGTATTTGAGATATCTTCCCATACGAGCCCTGAGTACATATTTATACTCCGGTAAAAGGAGTTATACATCGACACAACTCATACTAAACAAAACTCCTATTTTTAAGGAAATAAAACGATTCGTGCAAGAGTCGGACTTAAACTAAAACAATAATACTAGCATAAAATTACTAGTTTCCTTATCCACCTCCCTTACGACGAAACTTTCCATCGCCAGATTCCTTCAATCCGCACTTTCCTTCTACTATCATCGGCACCTCCTTGCTGACGTCAGCCGCATCATCTCACATCCATCGGCAACATTTCCGATTGACAATATTTTTGTTTCATCGGTGATACCTCCTCCTCATCGGCAAACACATCTTTCACTAATGGTATCTTGATGCCGATGAGAGACAATGTTTTACCTTCTTGCCGATCGACGCACTTGGCTCAATATTGACCCGTACGAAAAATGGTGTCAACACATGCCCCCCAATTTTGGAGTATAAAATATCTTATGCACCGAAATTTGCTCTGTTGTAATCTTTCCCTCCAAAAACGCTTACGTCATCATCTTGATTACCGCGCATCATCTCCGCAAATTACCAACAACTCCCGTAACTGAAACGCCAATAGTTACAAATCCCTCGATCTCCGCGCAATTTCATCGTGATATCTTTCCATACCTCTGTCTAGTAAAAAGAAAACTCGAAAATGCCCCTTGACCAGACCTATAAAGATTACCATCCGCTTTCTTTTTTACCCTAAGCTCACATCTTCATCCGCATTTCAAAGCGACCCCGAAGAACACTCCAGCAATCAATCTACCGGTGGTTTCCTCCCTCATCAAGAAGCACGACCTAGCGCAAGAACCGCTTCAATGGCGATCAACTTCACTGCTTCCGCAGTAATTTCCTCTATTCCCTTGCTGAATATATCGCAGTTTCATCTTTCTGCATCGATTTACAATCCCCCCTCTTTTTCTTTTTTCGCCTTTCTTGGATCTCTAGGAAATGCGCAACAAGATAGTGATTCCCACCGATTAGGAGCACCTCTGCTGCTTAGGCCCAATGGGGAATGCCGATCCGACCAATTTGATCAACGCAGAAACCAACCGCATCCCTTTTAGATCTGAACATTTTGACCTAGGGTTATGGGCAGACACTTTCCGTTCCTAGCCTAAAACCACCAAAGGGTGGAAGAACTGGTACCTCAGGATAGCCAGGTCACAACAACTGTATTCATCAGAACGTAACGTTGAGCAATGCATTAGGATGTCCATTGCCGATATGGCCAAGAACGAGAACATGATGATAGCTGCTTCTTACTTCTGGTCCGATGCAATGAACACATTTTTATTCAAACATGGACCAGCCACCCCCACTCTTGCCGATGTTCACATGCTCACCGGCCTCGATGTCTCTTCTGCCGATCCTGCCACCCTCTTCCGTAGGAAATCCGAGCATCGGGTAAGTACCCGCAACATCGGCGGTTGGACCGGATACATTCAAGAAAACCAGAAGACCGGATCGGTAAACCAATGGGAGCATGCCACCTTCCTCAACATGTGGCTGGAAAAGTTCGTCTTCTGTGGCAGAACAGTCGGACCTACCAACATGTATCTCCCAGCAGCAGAGCTCCTGACAAGCGGAGGATTTCCTCTTGGCTGATACCTCCTCGGCTCAGTTTACCCCCTTCTACACCAAGTATCGGAGAAGCTACTACTAGGCGAGCCCATCGGTAAGCTTGGAGGCCCCTAGTGGTTTATAAACATGTGACTGAACGCCCATATGTACAAATGTCTCCAATTTGACCTATCCAGCCAACAGTTTCAAATGGATATATCGGAAGATTATATCTTTGATGATGACGAATCGGCAACTCGCTCCCCACTTAACTTCGGGGAAGCTATGATAGTGCTACCAGGAACCGACGCCAATGCTGATCAATTTGGCATGTTCTTCCAAAGGCTCTACTGCGGAATCTCTGCTGCAGAACGAGTCTGGTGGCCTTATGTTGATGAAGACAACGGATTCCCCATCTCCTTCAACCTTACCGATGGGAACATACCTCAAAATGAAGTAATCATGAAGGTCACCCTCATTCCCCGGGCAATTCCAGTCAATGTCGTTGGGACCGGAAAGAACTCTCACCCATGATAGGAGTTCTACTATCCATCAGTAGCAGCAAGACAGCTAGCATTCGGTCAACTGCCGATCAAGTTCAGCTATGCCAATGTGATCAAACCAAGAGAGGTCATTTCTGATGTGATGGATTGGAATAAAATTACCACTCTCTCTCCCCATGCCGATATGGTCAACCTCGACTTGTCTTCTTGGGCGCCGACTTCTTTCATAACTGAATCATACAAGTCCTGGTGGCAAGAATGGAAAGACCAGCTATTCGCCCCATCATCGCACTACTATCGGCACTTAATTGATGCCGATCATGTCATCCCCGACAACGCGGTAAGTTTATTCCCGATATCACTACTTCATTGACTTTCAAATGCACTAGTAACTAACCCTCTGTCAGCAGGTCAATGATCCGATTCCCAACAAGAGCAAAAGCGGCAAGTATTTCAATTTGCGGCCGATGAACCCAATATCAACAATCGACAGCAAGGCCCCTCCACTAGCTTCTCTTACGCATCGCAGGGCAATTCCTAAGGTCACCAATAGGTCTAGACCACCGCCAACCGATGATGCTGCCACTGCTGCCGCTACCTTGGCACATGCTTTCATGGTAATACTTTATTTGCTTATACCCATTGAAATTGTTCATCGGTAATTTTACTCTGCTTTCAATTTACACTAACTATCTTTTTCTGTAGCCAACAAGCTCATCGGCCACCATCCCAAATGTACGAGCTATTCGACCTGCCGATGCCCTCAAAGGACAAGGATCCAAGTGCCAAGGCCATTCAAGTGCTGCTCCTAAACCGAAGCGCAAGAAGCTATCAACTCCAGTTGCACCTTCTCAAGTTTCCACCGATGCACTGGTATTAGAACCAGTATCGGCAACTACCCCCGAGCAACCACAAGCCGAGATTCCTGACCAAGGGACGGTGCCATCATCGCAAGAGATGCCTATGACAACAGAAACAGTATCGGCATCAGTACCAACATCAGCACCAGATGAAACCTCTGACCAAAGGGCAGCAACTCCCACTCAGAAGTCAGCGGAAGCGACTCCAACACCAGCACCAGCTCCAACACCAACCGCCCCTCCTACTGAGGCGAGCTCATCGGCAACCATTGCCGATCCTCAAGATACGGTCGCATCGGCTACTCGGTCAAGCCAAAGGCGAGAAATTGCTTTAAAGCAGGTAAAATGATTACTTCTATTACAAATCCGTGAGACACAAGCTCCTTCCTGACATATTTTGATTCTTTATCCATCCAGGCCCAAGATTCTCCCAATAGCCTGTTCTCTTTTGCTGTCAACGTTCCTGCCGATGCCGATGAAGAGGCAGATTCTACCCAAACTTCAACTGTCGTATCGGCAGAACTGAAATCCAAACTTGAAGCCCTGCTGCTCCTACTGCAACAAAGTACATCCCACCTGGTCCAAGATTCTAGTGCAGTAAGGGCAGCTTTCAAGGAAATCCAAGATCAACTACGTGCCGATATCGAAGAACCACTCTTCTAGGCAGCTTTTCTTGAGAGTCGGCAACTCCAATACAAAAAGGCTTTAGGTCGTATTGCCGACAGAGTTACTCAAACAAAACTTGAAGAAGAAATATCCCAGTTCAAATAGATGGCAGACGAAAAACACAAGGACATCGGTCACCTAGAAGCCTCTGGCACCGAACTTGATAAAGAGATCAACCGTCTGTCGGCACAAAAAGAAGAGCTGCTGGCCGAGCTGAAGAGAGTGGATAAAGCCTTAGAATCGGCCATCCAGAAGAAGACCCAGCTCCCTATCACAGCCAAAGCTTTGCAGCAGGAAAGGGATGCCAACGCTCGAGAAGCTCTTCTGCTGAGGAGAAAGGCCAAGACAGTTGATGGCACTACCGACGACGACACCAGGGAAATAGAAGAAGCCGACCAAGTTCACCTTCGTGCGATTTTATGTATTCAAACCTTGTTGTAACTTGTTACTCCTGAGCTTGACAAGTCGATCCATCTGTAATATAACTTTTAACGTCTTCCCACCGTTGTCCCTTATATGATAACTTTGTCATCGGCATATACGTATTGCTTTCATGCATCCATCCAGATACTAGGATAATACTTCTTCAGATACTTGCCATTTATTGCTCTGGAAAATGCAGCTCCTTCGAGGGTTTCCAAAATATAGGCATTACCAGGAGTAGACTGCTTTATCCGAAAAGGACCTTCCCAATTAGGAGACCACTTCCCAAACTTTGAACTCTTAGTCCCAATCGGTAAAATCAATTTCCGCACCAGATCGCCATTGGCAAACTCCTTCGTTTTTACCTTCTTGTTATACCATCTGGCAACCCGTCTCTTGTTCTCTTCGATACTGATTAGAGCTCTTAGCCGATGACCTACTAAATCTTCTAACTCATCCTTCATAAGGATATCATACTCATCGGCTATTAACTGATCTTGAGAAAATAACCGTCTGGAACCAGTTTTAATTTCCCAAGGCAGGACAGCATCGTGCCCATACACCAACTGATATGGTGAAACTTTAGTAGCACCATGAAACTTTAGTAGCACCATGACACGCCATCCGATATGACCTCCTAGGGTTTTCTTCAATTTTGCGCTTGATAAGCTTAATTACTCCCTTATTGGTCGCCTCAGACTGACCATTAGATTGAGCATAATACGGAGATGAATTCAAAACTTTAAACCCCATACTGGTAGCAAATTCGTCAAACTCCCCCGATGTGAACATGGTTCCTTGATCGGTTGTAATAGCCTAAGGAATACCAAATCGGTAAACAATGTGTTCTTTCACAAAATTTATCATGTTTTCCGATGTCACATTCTTCAATGGGATAGCTTCGACCCACTTCGTGAAATAATCGGTAGCAACAAGTATGAACTTATGCCCTTTACTCGACGGTGGATAAATTTGACCAATTAGATCGATGGCCCATCCTCTAAATGGCCAAGGCTTGATTATAGGATTCATCGCCGATGCAGGTGCCCTCTGAACATTACCAAATTTCTAACAATCTTGACACCCTTTGAAGTACTTAAAACAGTCCTCAAGAATTGTCGGCCAATAATACCCATTTCGTCTAATCATCCACTTCATCTTAAATGCTGATTGATGCGCTCCACATACCCCCTCATGAATTTCACCCATCAACCTCTTCGATTCCTCTCCATCAAGGCATCTGAGCAAAACTCCATCAATTGTCCGATAATACAATTCATCATCAAGGAGCACATACTTGGTAGCTTGAAACCTTAACCACCTTTCAACTTTCCTAGAAGAATCTCTTAAGTAATCGACAACCTCTTTTCTCCTGTCATCGGTGACTGTTACCGATGTCATCGCTTCTTGAATCGGCTGATACCCCGAAGCATGTTGCGCCAATCGGTTGGCTTCTTCGTTGTGCAACCTGGGAATATGCTCAAGACAATACTCTCTGAATCCCTTCAACAATTGTAAACACTTTCCATGATACTCAATTAAAATATCACTTCGGCATTCATATGTTCCAATCAACTGATTGATTACCAACATAGAATCGCCAAAGACCTCAACGGCATCGGCACGCACATCTCTGAGCAACTCCAACCCCTTCAGCAACGCCTGGTATTCAGCCTGATTATTCGTCGAAGTAGCAACAATCGGCAATGAGATTTCATACTTTTTTCCTCGGGGTGAAACTAAGACAACACCGATGCCTGCTCCTTCCTTACATATGGAACCATCAAAGAACAAAGTCCAAGGAGCAATCTCTACTGAATTTAGTGTACCGCAATGCTGAGTAACAAAATCGGCCATCACCTGCCCTTTAACTACCTTACTTGATTCATACCTTAGATCAAATTCTGACAGCGCCAAAATCTATTTGTCGATCCTCCCATTTAATATCGGCATCGACAGCATATACTTGACCACATCGTTTTCTCATATGACAGTACACTTGGCCGATAGCAAATAATGCCTTAACTTAGTACAAGAGAAGTATATACATAAACATAATTTCTCAATGGCCAAATACCTGGTTTCAGCATCCACCAGCCTTCTACTCAAATAATAAATCACACGTTCTTTCCCTTCAAATTCTTGAATCAGAGCTGACCCGATAACACCGTCATCGGCAGACAAATACAGTCTGAAGGGTTTCCCATGTTGAGGTGGAATCAAAACCGGAGGATTCACCAGATACCTCTTAATTTCCTCCAAAGCTGATTGCTGCTTTTCTCCCCACACAAATTCTTGGCCGGCCTTTAGCCTCAGCAATGGGATAAAAGACTCAATCTTCCCAGACAGATTAGATATAAATCTTCTAATAAAATTAATCTTGCCGATCAAAGATTGCAACTCAGTCTTGTTCGTAGGAGCAACCACTTTGTTAATTGCATCAACAGATTTTCTACCGATCTCTATACCCCTTTGATGCACCATGAACCCTAAGAATTGACCCGCCGATACGCCAAATGCACACTTATTTGGATTCATCTTTAGCTCGTGCTTCCTTGTGCACTTCAGAATCTTCCGCAGATCGGCAAGATGCTTTTCAAAGTTTCCGGACTTAACCACCACATCGTCAATATAGATTTCGACCAATGTACCGATATACTCATGAAAAATAAAGTTCATTGCTCTTTGATAAGTAGCACCGGCGTTCTTCAACACAAAAGTCATCACGATCCATTCAAATAAACCGACGTGACCTGGACACCTAAAAGCATTTTTGGATATGTCTTCTTCAGCCATGAATATTTGATTATATCCAGCATTGCCATCCATAAAAGTGATAATTTTGTGTCCAGCAGAAGCATCAACTAGTAAATCGGCAACGGGCATTGGATAGCCGTCCATTGGCGTAGCTTTATTGAGATTCCTGAAATCAATACAAACATGAAGCTTTCCGTTCTTCTTATATACAGGAACCACATTAGAAATTCATTCAGCATATCGGCATTGCCGAATAAATCCAGCTTCGATTAACTTTGTAATCTCAGCTTTAATATCGGGCCTTACAATAGGGTTACACCGGCGTGCTGGCTGCCGATGTGGTTGAAAACCCGACTTAATGGGCAACCGATGTTCAACTATCAATCGATCTAGACCAGTCATTTCTGTATAGTCCCAAGCAAAACAATTTTTATATTCCTTCAACAAATCACTCAGTTGTTGCTTACATTGGGAATCTAACTTAGCACTAATAAAAGTTGGCCTAGGCTTACTACCATCGCCAATGTCTATTTCTAGCAAATGATCGGCTGACGTGAACCCCTGTCCAAGTTTTCCATCATTGGAGAACTGATCCATTAAACCTCTTCTTCAGAACCGACTGCTTGGATCGGTGTAATCTGGTAATCGGCCACCTTGAGAAATTCCGTATCCCAAGCTTCACCAGATATGCACTTGGTCTGCTCATAGGTCTCTGATTCTGCCGATGCAACAGTTGACGGGACTTCACTCCAGACGACTTCAATTCTATCTCCAACCCATTGCACAAGGCTTTGGTGCATCGTAGAAGGGATGCAGCAGTTGGCGTGAATCCAATCCCTTCCCAGAAGGAAATTGTAGGTCCCCTTGCCGCTGATCACAAAAAATGTTGTTGGCAAAGTTTTGCTACCGATAGTCAATTCGACACATACGACCCCCATAGCTGGCGACACATTGCCTTCAAAATCTTTTAGCTTCATATCCGTCTCAACTAAGTCTTGGTCTCCTTTCCCAAGCTTTCTGAACATGACATACGACATTATATTAATCGATGCTCCACCATCGATTAACATCTTTGACACTGGTTGCCCATCGACTTTGCCCTTGACAAACAAGGCTCTCAGATGCTGCCTTTCATCATCGGCAGATTTTTCAAAGACAACTGCCATCGGATCTAGCACTAGCTGAGCCATATTGATCTAGCACTAGCTGAGCCATATTAGCAGCTTCTTCTTCCGCGTCAGTAGGTGCCATAAATTCCATTGGCAACGTAACGACCATGTTGACTTCTGCCGATGGACTCCTTTCCTGGTGTTTTGGCCTCCATTCCCAAACCAAAGGTTCTCCCTTCGAAGAGCCATGACCTAAATCATTCTGGCATTCACGCTGGATTCTCCTTCTTTGAGTCTTTGTCAGGCCTTTGGGACACCATTGAGGAAGCTTAGTCTTCCAAACAGGTTGGTACTGTTTCTCACTGTGTCAGTTTGTATTACCCCTTATGTTTGGATCTCTAGAGAATATTTCTTCATTGGGTACCCTTGCATTAGCCCTCTCTTCAATCTCCTCTTAACGGACACGCTTGCCAAGCCTGTCATGTACACCGAGTTTGCCCCCCAGCTGATCATGTGCTGATTCTTTTCCTTTGATCGGCCTAGCATAGTTTGATCCCTGACCTTCAAAACGAGACTTCTTCTCCGACCGATCAGCGGGATAGTACCCGTTGCATTCAGGACAACTATCGGCAGTGGGCAGCTTAATACCTTCTTCCCAATAATGGACGAAGAAGGGGCATCTCCAATGATATTTATGCCGATACCACTCTTGGCGTCTTTCTTCTTTCTGCTGCCGATGCTGCTCTTCTCGCGAACGCTCGTATTCCTGTCGTGGCCTCCTGTGCGTGATTACAACACCATACGACGAACGCCCCCGAGGCCTCCTGGAACCACTACTTTCGCCAGCAGTTCTTCTACTCTCTCTTTCATCGGCAAACTTCTTTCTCTTCACATCCTGCATAGCTATTTGATGTTAGGGATCCACCGATGAATTCTTCTTGGCTACTTCTGACGTCAGTACTTTGAATTTCCCACTAGTCTCCACCATGTTAGTCAGAAATGGATGCTGGTCAATCTTCATCGGCCTCTGGGCTTTAGAGTTTTCAAACTTGATTCGCCTAGATTCGATTTCTGACTGCAACTGTTGTCTAAAGACTTTGCAGTCATTGGTACTGTGTGAAGTCGCATCATGCCACTTACAGTACCTCATCCTTCTAAGTTCTTCAGCCGATGGGATCACTTGATTAGGCGCCAGCTTAATCCGCCCTTCTTGAAGCAACAAATCAAATATCCTATCGACTTTAGCAGTATCGAAAGTAAATCTTTCAGCCTCCTTCTGACCAAACGGACAGGATATCGGCTTCTTATCTTTTACCCACTCAGCAATGCCGATGTCTGTCCCTTCGTCTGATTCAGAATCTTCTTCTTGTTCAATAAAAGACACCTTCTTGTTCCAAGTCTTTATAGGTTCGAAGGATTTAACCTCTTGATCGGCAACTCTCTGCATGAGATGGCTGAGGCTTTCAAATTCTTGTGATGCATATTTATCCTTGATGTGTGGCAGTAATCCTTGGAAAGCCAAATCCGCCAATTGCCGATCGTCTAGTACTAAGCTGTAACATTTATTCTTTATGTCCCAAAGCCTTTGGATGAAGCTTTCTATCGATTCGTCATTGCGCTGCTTTAGCTTGACCAAATCGGTAATCCTCTTCTCATGAACGCCAGAGAAGTACTTGTGAAACTGTTTCTCCAGATCAGCCCAAGTAATCACATAATTTGGAGGAAGCGAGATAAACCACGTAAATGCCGATCCAGACAAAGACGACGAGAACAATCTCACCCTTAGCTCATCTCTGCTAGCCGCCTCTCCACATTGGATAA
The DNA here is from genome assembly GCA_022036555.1 of Microstegium vimineum. Lineage (NCBI taxonomy): Eukaryota > Viridiplantae > Streptophyta > Magnoliopsida > Poales > Poaceae > Microstegium > Microstegium vimineum. The sequence continues at coordinate 35,501,952 of CM039135.1, forward strand.
TGAAACGGTTGATGTGCTCCATTGTCGATGTATCATCTTGGCCAGAAAATTTTGTGAAATCTGGCACCTTGTACCGATTTGGGAGAGGAATCAGTTCGTATGCCTGAGGGTACGGTGTTCGATAAGAGTACGTATTGACCTTAGGCTTGATGCCGAACTGCTCTTTCATCACTTCGGCTATTTTATCGACCCAGTACGCATCCTGATCTTGCCGATGGATTGACTGAATATTAACTGGCTGGGCTAGCGGGTACATTCCTTCTTGCCTTTATGGCGAGTAAATTGGTCCGGTCAGCGTAGGTGCAGCACCACCTTGCTGAATACTAGACACCGGTTGATTTTCCGATGTATAACCTTGGACGCTCATTGGGACATATTGCGGCACGATATTCATCGGTCGATATACCGATGTTTCATTCTAAGAGTTTGCTGGGTAACGGTACCGTTGTGCTCCCGCTACTTGGTATCCAGGTTGTACCACCTGTTGCTGGACTAGACTGATCCACGCAGGATCATTAGTCATCGGCATATGATTTGCCGAAAATTGATGGTTACCCGGTGCTTGCTGCTCCTGCACCCTGGAACAATCGACGAACTGGCCCCCTTGGTGCACTGATACCCCAGTTTGATGATTTGTCATCATCATGGGATGGTTTTCCATTGCCAAATCTTGTTGCATCGGCAACCGTAAGGCATCTTAGATACCACCATCTGAAGATTCCCTAGTGGAAACTGCATGTTTGGAGAAGACGTGGCATAATGCATCACCGGATTCATCAGCTGTGCTAATATGGCCGATTCACCGGATTCATCACCTGGTCTTGCTTCATGTCTGGCTATCGGCCCAAGGTATGGCCCACGGGCCATTTTGCCGTGCTGGGCTGCCTGTCGTGCTGGGCTGGCTCATGGCCCATCATGCGAGAAACACTTCAAAATTCTCACAAGTGTTCATCATTTTCATTTTTTCACAAGTGTTCATTGTTTTTAACATGTCACAACTCAATTATTAGTTATCACAAATCATTTTAACAAGTCATTTTAACCAAATTAGCCATTGGAATCACAATAACCGGGTTGCTCTCGTGACGCCTCTTAGATCGGGCCGTGCCCGTGCCGTGCCACGTGCCTAGGCGGCGGCCCAAGCACGACCCACCCACCGGACCGGGCCGTGCTCGGGCCGGGCCAAAACGCCATGCCATGGGTCGTGCCTTGTGCCTTATGGTCAAGTATATCACAACCTTCGGAAAAGCATGAAGGACACCTTGGAATAGTAAAGCAAAACGGCCCAAACTGGGGCCAGTGCTACCCGGAAGACTACAGAGAATCTGAGTACAGAGGAGACATGGACTACTATAAGAGAGATTGGTCACCCGACTTCAACCGGACATAACAACGATAGGTTTCCATGTTTCGCAGGGAGGTTGCAAACGTTGAGGCTGCCCCACAAGTTCAAACCGGCAAATCATTCCAAGTATAATGGCAAAGTAGAACCCAGACAATGGAAAAGAGTCTTGTCGGATATCTAATTTAACGGTAAACTTTCAATGGCCAAGAGCCCATTAAAACATGCCCCGAAAGAGAATACAAGGCCCATCAAAGTTAAAGTTGTGGCTACGATGAAAGGCCCACGACGGAAGAGGAGCGGGGGTCACGACCCGACCAACCCTGGGAGGCACATGTGGCCTAGGAAGATGTGACTCCGCCTCGTCCGACATCGAGAGCGGAAAGACCCTGCGACCTGGGAGACGTACCTGCGTCTCGGCCCATGTCGACATCACGCTATCTCAGAACGACTCAGGTCTCCATGGTGAGGACACAGCCGCAAGGGATAAGGGAGGGGCCCCTGGGGTAGAGAATGACCTGTTTTGCCCCTATACGAGGGGAAGAGGTCACTAGCCTCTAGCCGCTGATGATGCGACCTACGGGGTCCAGAAGGCACGGTGTATCGTACGTCGCGTGTAATCTGGGGCTCAGGATAACGCTCTGATCCCTGCCTGAACTGGGACAGGTCGTGTTCCCAATCAGGGGACGGGACAGAGTAGGGTTCTCAGACATAAATGAACCATGCTTCTCGCCAAACGGAGTCAGTCTCAGATAACCCTAGCCCCTACAAGAACTATCCGAATGGGAAGTACGTCGGGTACGGGGGTATCCAGAGGAACGGGTACCCGCTGACCGGGCAGGAGTGAACCTCGTTGTCTACAGGAACAAAATGAATTAGAAGACGGTACAATGGTGTACCCATGGACAGGAAGCCGCTACCCGGCCCCTACATCGACGGTACAACAGATACCCATACCTCCACCAGGTTACGGGCTCAACCGAACCCCCCATCAAACAACACAACAGGGGTCGACACGACATCCAGCCTCCGACCAAGTACAAGGACAACAGGAATATAGAATTACAGGTGTCCACCCTTCTTGAAGAAGACAAGGATAAGGCGCGATACCCCCAAGAGATCCTTCTAGGCCACACTTGTAACCTCCCCCGCCCTCGTTGCGACTAAACAAAAGAAGGCGCGGAGAGACGTCGGGACATGAGACAACAACGAACTAGAACACACTCACTCACCGAAACATTCAGAGACTTGGGACTCACACTCCCTCTCTCGACCCAGCTTGTATACCCCCTCCAAGCAGAGATAAGGAACACGAGCAACCTCACACTAGACGTAGTGATTTCTTGCCTGAACCAATATAAACCTCTTGTCTCTTTGTCTCAGCATTCGGAACCCGACACACGTACAAATTTACTTGTTGGTAATTTCTTAACCCCGACAAGTCTATTATCAATCCATTCAACTCGCAGGAGGAGATAATGACATCAAGGCACTATATTTCCCGATGGCACTTGAGGCTATGCCTCTACAATGGTTCGACAAGCTAAAACCACGATCAATCAAATATTGGGAAGACTTGCAAGAAGCCTTCTGCAAAACCTTTGCAGGGGTAATAACGCACCATATGACGGCATCCGAGTTGAAAAATGTAAAATAGAGAAAAGGAGAAACTTTAAGGGAATACTATCAAAGGTTCGGAGAACTCAGAGCTCAGATACATGACATCACCGACAGAGAAATAATAGAGACGTTCATTGATGGAATTCTAGCAAATTGGCAATTCAAGGACTACTTCAATGAAAATCCAAAATCTAATGAAGATTTCAAAAACGTTGTCGAGAAAATGATATCTTCAGAAGAAAGAACTCGACACAGATTCACCCAGGATTACCACGAAAACAGAAGGCCAGACTTCAGACCTCAGGACAAAAGGCCAAGACAAGACAACATGGTGGCGACAACAGATAGCAAAAGAAGATACAACGATAATGACAAAGGAGGGTACAACAACAATTACAACAACAACCGAGACACAAATCGGAGTAATAGATACTCAAACAACAACTATCAGGGAAACAACTATACAAGAAAGCCAGCAGAGAGAATAGAAAACCTACCTTGCCACATACATCCTTATGCAGGGCACAAGTTAGTTGAATGCGACATATTTCAACGAAGATTTGCAAAGAGAGAAGAGACACGGACAAACAACTCTGAACAAAGAACAGATGAACCCGGAAAGGAAGCAAAGAAGGCAGAAGGAAATTACCAGGAACCCCAACGACAATTATCCGTAATCTTTTCCAGAGCACCGTACGCAAGAAGTAAAAGACAAGAAAAGCTAGCCCACAGAACCATCATGGTAGCCGAACTAGCCACCCCAAGATACTTAGAGTGGTCAGAATACCCAATGCAATTCACAAGAGAGGACCAATGGATGAGTGCAGCAAACGCCGGCTACTATCCCCTAGTAATGGGACCAACAATAGCAGGAGTGGCAGTATCCAAGGTACTCATCGACGGAGGAGCAGGACTAAACATAATCTTTGCAGACACCTTAAGGAAGATGAACTTAGATTATGAAGGCATGGTCACACCAACAAGCATTCCTTTCTTTGGAATAGTACCCGGAAGAGCTTCCATACCATTGGGATAGATAACGTTACTAGTCACTTTTGGAACACCAGACAAATACAGAACCAAATTCATCAAGTTCGAGTAGCAGATTTCGAATCATGCTATCATGCAATCCTTGGAAGACCAACACTCACAAGATACATGACAGTACCACACTACCCGTACCTACTACTTAAGATGTCGACAACAAAAGGAGTCGTATCACTGAAAGGAGACCTAAAGAAGGCTTACGACTGTGATGTCCAAGCTATACAAATATCAAAAAAGCTACAAGACTACAAAAAAAAGAAGACATTGCGAAGAAGGTCGAAGAAATGAACCCGGATAAAATCCAAATACCATCAAAGAAGCCAAATAACTTTATGCCACCAAAGGAAGTAACCACAAAGACAATTGACTTATTAACCGGAGATGCAGAGAAGACGGTAATAATCAGTGCAAATCTAGACCCCAAATAGGAACTCACGCTCACCAACTTTCTAAGGGGCAACAAATACATATTCGCATGGAAGCCTGCGGACATGCCGGGGGTCCCAAAGGAGTTGGCTGAGCACAAAATTGACACAAACAAAGGTTCAAGACCAGTTAAGTAGAAGCTACGTAGATTCACTCCAGATAGGAAATCAGAAATAAAAAAGGAGGTTACAAAGCCATTGGTAGCTGGATTCATCAAATAAATAATCAACCCGGACTGGTTAGCTAACCCAGTCTTAGTGGAGAAAAAGAACTCAAAAGAATGGCGCATGTGCGTTGACTACACAGATCTTAACAAACATTGCTCAAAAGACCCATATGGACCACCAAGGATTGACCAAGTCATAGATTCAACGGCAAGATCATCATTACTATCTTTCCTTGACTGCTACTCGGGGTACCATCAAATATCACTTAGAGAAGAAGATCAGAGCAAAACATCTTTTATAACGCCTTTCAGAGCATATTGCTACAAGTCAATGCCATTTGGATTAAAGAACACATGAGAAACATATCAAAGAGCAATACAAACCTGCCTTGGAGATCAAATTGGAATAAACACTGAAGCTTACATTGATGATGTGGTAATCCAGACAAAAGAACCCGAATCACTGTTGGAAGACCTAGAAGAAACTTTCAAAAATCTAAAGACTTGGAAGTGGAAATTAAACCCAACAAAATGTGTCTTTGGTGTACCATCAGGACAACTACTCGGTTTCCTAGTCAGCAACATGGGGACTGAAGCAAGCACAAAACAAGTCAAAACAATTATGGAAATGAAGCCACCAAAAAAGATCAAGGACATACAAAAACTGACAGGATGCATGGCAGCTCTCAACAAATTCATCTCAAAACTGGGAGAAAAAGGACTACCCTTGTTCAAACTCCTGAAGAAAAAAGAGAACTTCGAATGGACAAAAGAGGTGAACCAAGCTTTCATCAAGTTAAAAGAATACTTATCATCATATCCAATAATGACCCCACCAAAAAATAAGGAAGACATGATGCTATATATCACAATAACAAAGAATGTGGTAAGCACAACAGTCATAGTAGAAAGGGAAGACCCCGGACATGCCTACAAAGTACAAAGACCAGCTTACTACATAAGTGAAGTTCTCACGGAATCAAAAGTCAGATATCCACACGTACAAAAACTACTCTACGCAATACTTATATCATCAAGGAATCTAAGGCATTACTTCCATGAGCACAAGATAATGATTGTGACCAATTTTCCGCTACAAGACATACCCAGAAAAAAGAACGCCACAGGCCGAATATTGAAATGGGCAGTAGAACTCGTAGCCTTAAACCTGGATTGCAAACCAAGAACGGCAATCAAATCACAAATACTAGCCGACTTCATCGTAGAATGGACAGAAGCTACCCAAAAAGAACCCGAACCAATACGAGACCATTAGAAAATGTATTTTGATGGATCTCTGAAACTTGGAGGGTCATGAGCAGGAGTACTATTAATCTCTCTAGAAGGAAGACAACTAAAGTACATATTGCAAATTTCATGGCAAGCAACAATAATGAAGCAGAATACGAAGCACTCATACATGGCCTAAAAGTAGCATCTACATTGGGTATCAAAAGTGTTGGGAGTATGCCCTAGAGCTAATCACAGAGATGATTGTATTTCCTTGTATCCATGACATGTTATGAGTTCAATGAATATCCTTTAAAGACAACTTGTATCAATTAGCAATTATGTGAATTTTTTTATGAAACTCTTTTACTTGTATGGTTATTCTAAAGTTGTCCCTGATCGGAGTTCATGCTAGAACGCACATGAATATTAGATCAACACATTATTAGTTGATGACTATGTTTCACAAGTCATAGACACTGAGATGTCAAACTAATAATGTGGGCACATGTATGAGTATGACATGGGGCTGGACAGACCCGACCTGAGATTGTCTCTATTCACATCATGTACATTATGTCCTTAGACCTGAGATTGTCGTATGTACTCAAGATGTGAAATGACCTACTTAGGGACTACCAAACGCTACTCCGTGACTAGGTAGTTATAAAGGTGGCTTTCGGGTTTGTCGGGAAACATGTTGTGAGATATAGTCAATCAAGATGGAATTTGCTACTCTTCATATGAGAGAGATATCACTGGACCACTCAAATGATTAAATCATGAAATTCATTGTTGTGCTTGGGTTAAGTGTTAACCTACGAGTTTGACCAAATATTGTAAGGCAAAGGAATAACATGTATATAGTATTGTGGTGGTTCGGCTGATATGATCGTAGCGTATGCATAGGAGTTGACACGCCTTGCTAGAGGCCGCTATCAACTATTGGTCGAGTATGAGTACTTGGGCCATGGCTATATGTGCGTGAGCCCATAGGGTTGCACGCTTAAGGGGCTGGAAGCCTAATTCGGGTTGGACCCAAATTAGACTAGGTTTAGGGTTTATAATGGGCCTCCAACATGAGAGCTCGTTAGGACGCCTATATAAGCAACGAGTGGGCGCAGGGCAAGACTGATCTACGCCTTATACGCCTTTTGGCAGCCGTTGTCGCCCTCCCCATGCTCGCGCCTAGTACTCCTCAGTCCTCACGGACCTAGTAGTCTGGAGGCGTGACGCTTCCTTCTTCCACATGTGGGATTCCTTCGAGGTGCTTCATCTGGAGCACAAGGACAAACCGCGAGAAGGATACATTGAGACAGACGACATTACAACTGCACGACACTGCTGTGACGCGCACGACTACATCGAGTCACTTCCGCTGCACCTGCTCGTCTAGTGGTAACCCTGTGATCTATAACTAGCACTAGTTCCTAGGTTTATAGGGTCGAAAATTTTGTTTTCCGGCTAGCATAGCAACCTCATATCCCTACAGTGGTATCAGAAACAGGTTAGATGCCTCGTTATAGATTCGGGTATGTGCATATGAAGATATGCATGTTTGTAGATCAATCTCTGATCATGGTTCGTGATCTTGCCACGTTGGTATTATAACGATCTACTCGTACTGTTCGGAATTCCGCCATCCGAGTTAAGTGATACATGTAAACCCAATTACGGTGAGATGGAGATCAATAAGATTGATTGAAACGAACCTAGGTCAAGTTCCAAGCGCATGCGATGCGGCGGCGGCGGATTGGATCCGCCGTCGGAGGGAAAATTTGCAATAAAAGTGTTGTTCGGTAAAATGGCCATAACTTTTGCATACGAGCTCGGATTGACGCAAACTTTTAAATAAAATCGTGCGCGAGAAAATTTTGCATCCGTTTGCTAGCCGCTTTTGGTGAAATCAGATTTGCAAAAAACAGCATGGAAAATTATGTTTTTGGCGTTTTAAGATTAGACGTCGGAATGGGTTAACTCTGTTTTGCAGGTATTCGTGATTGGTATAGCCCTTATGTGTATGTGATGCATGTATATAATTAATTCTTGGCTTGCATGTCATGATTATGAAAATATGGCTGGAGCCACAGATATTGTCCATTCATATGTAATGGCCTGCGTGTCAATCTGTGATGATCCTATCCGTGACCATGTAATTTTATTTCATTGTCCTGTGGTAGTGATAGATAGTGGACTCATCACAAAAGGATGGCATACATAAATCATGGAGATGGCGATCACCATGATGATCAAATTGATGGAGATGGAGATCCCCAAAGGAACAATGGGCTATACCGAATCATATATGTGTTAATGTCATTCTTACTATGTTCTACTTTCACGTGCGATAATGTTTTTGTCTACATATGCGGTAGTGAAGTAGAACGATCCCTCAGTAAGGTTTAAGTTGTAATGCTTCCCCAAACGTTGCACTATCACATGTCTTGTACGATCGGTGGTGGGTCTATGAAATTAGGGTGCCACTGGTTTTCCTTGACTAGACAGGTTGATATCGGATACTTACTGCGGAAGGTTTGGTTACTTGAACAAGGTTATCCTAACGGTTAGGGACCTTGAAACATTAGTTGTTGGAAACATAAGCATAGAGATGCCACCCAACAAAAAGAGTCATATATGATATGATTAGCAAGGAGACTTGTTAGTTGTGGGTCTTGAATCACTAAGTTTCAATCGAGGGATATTGATTTTAGTGGGGGTAGATTCTATTAAAAGTTTAATATAATTTACTCTATTTTGGATACATTGTCTTAATATTTTGCATTACTTTTTGTTGTAGATGGCTCTCAGTAATCAACCATTTACTTTGTTCAATTCTTGAGAAAGATAAGTTGAATGGAACAAACTATGCAGATTGGATCTGCAACCTGAGAATTGTTCTCAGGGCTCAGAAAAAAAAGAAGATGTTCTAGACACCCCATTACTAGATGAGTCTGCTGATAATGCACCTGCTGTAGAGAAAACTGCTTACAAGAAAGCATGTGATGCTGATCTTGAAGTGGGTTGCCTTATGCTCGCTTGCATGGAGCCAGATCTCCAGATGCAATTTGACAATAATCATGCAACGTACGATATGATCGTGGCGCTTAATGATATGTTTCAAACTCAAGCTACGACTGAAAGTTTCAATGTGTCCAAGGATTTTGTTGAAACCAAGCTAGTAGAGGGCGCAGCAGTTGCCCCACATGTGATCAAAATGGTTGGTCACACTCAGAGATTAGAGAAGCTAGGCTTCCCAATGGGCCCAGAGTTGGCCATTGATTTCATACTTGCGTCTCTCCCGCCTAGCTATGGGAACTTCATTTTGAACTACCATATGCATGGAGCGGAGAAGGGCTTGAATGAATTGTGCTAGCAGTAGCCATGTGATGGTGGTCCAAAACAAGCCATGTGATATCAAGAAAGGTGCTAGCAGTAGCCATGTGATGGTGGTCCAAAACAAGCCTAACTTCAAGAGAAGGGCTTGGAAGAAGAAGAAGGCAAAGGCTAAAGATGAGATCTCTAAGCCAAACCCTCCTCCTAGGGGGATAGGTCACTGGAAAAGGAACTACGAGTTGTACTTGGAATCCTTGAAGGATGGCAGCAAAGGTACTCCCGCTTCTTGTACACTTGTTGTTTATGTTACAGAAATTTTTCTCGCTGATTCTTATATTGATTCTTGGGTATTTGATACCAGATCGGTTGCTCATATTTGCAATACGATGCAAAGAATGATGAGAAGTAGGAGCGTGAAAAGAGGAGAAGTTGATTTCCGCGTGGGCACCAATGCAAGAGTTGTTGCGTTGAACGTTGGGACGACGCAACTTCACCTCCCATCAGGATTTATCATGGAGTTAAATAATTGTTATTTTGTTCCTAGTTTAAGTCGAAACATTGTGTCACCTTCATGTTTGATGAAGGATGGTTATTCATTTGCGAGTAAAGACAATGGTTGTGTTATCTCAAAGAATGACATGTTTATGGCTTTTGCATCCATTGTGAATGGGTTGTTTATTTTAAATATTGATGATGCACCCATCTGTAATATTAATGCTAAAAGGCCTCGGCTTAATGAGTAAAGTCATACTTATATGTGGCATTGTCGTTTAGGTCATATAAGTGAGAATCGCATGAAGAGGCTCCATTCTGATGGACTTCTAACTTCGTTTGATTTTGAATCATATGAGACATGTGAGGCTTGCTTGTTGGGAAAGATGACCATGTCGCCTTTCACAGGTTTTCCTGAGAGGACGACAGACTTGTTGGAACTTGTACATACTGATGTATGTGGACCAATGAGTACGACAACTAGAGGCGGATTCCAATACTTCATAACGTTCACTGATGATTTTAGTAGATATGGATATGTCTACTTAATGAAACATAAGTCTGAGACATTTGAAAAGTTCAAAGAATTTTAGAATGAAGTAGAGAATCAACGTGGCAAGAAAATTAAAGCCTTGCGATCTAATCGTGGAGGCGAATATTTGAGCCACAAGTTTAGCAATCATCTAAAGAGTTGTGGAATTGTTCCACGGCTTACGCCACCTGGAACGCCTCAGAGAAACGGCGTATCCGAGCGACGTAATAGGACTTTGTTGGACATGGTTCGGTCTATGATGAGCCAGTCAGACCTACCATTCTCGTTTTGGGGATATGCTCTAGAAACAACCACTTTCACATTGAATAGGGAAAGAGTTCAAGTGTGCATCCACTCTAGTTCTGAGGCTTGATTGAGTCAAGTGAAGATCAAGGCTTGTTACTCTTGGTGATCGACATCACCTAGATGGTCTGGTGGTGCTTGGAGGAAGGTGATCGCCGGAAGGATTGTCGGCGTCCCTTCTTCATCGACTTATGATCGGTTGTGGGCGGTTCACCGAGCCGGAGTGGCCAATAACCAGCTCGTAAAGAGCACTCATCCCTTGCGCGGGATTGAGGAGGAGCAATACCTTGCAAGGTGCTTCAACCACTAAAAGAAAATCTCACATCCATGACGCTCTACTTTTGTCATGGTAAATCCCAAAAACGTCATGGACACATTTTTGTGACGAGTTTATGACGAAATTCTGTTTGTCATCTTTGCCGCGTCATAGATATAAAATAGTGACGATTTTAAAATTTCCGTCATAGATAGCATTTCATCAATGATGATTTTTGCACCGCCACAGATCTGTTTCAGCCGGCGTTCAGAGTACACGTGTATGCTGCATAGGTCAACACGTGTCACACTGTGAGGTCGCCACGTGGTTACCTGTGAGTTCGCCATGTGTTTCTGTCTATGTTAGCCACGTGGTTCGCTAAGACGAGGACACGTGTACCACTTAGGCACTGCCACGTGTCACGCTATGAGGTTGCCACGTGTCACACTATGAGTTCGACACGTGGTTCGCTACGACGAGGACAAGTGTCACGCTGTAAGGTTGTCACGTGTATATATCCAGAAAATATCCAAAATTTTAAATTATATATATATATATACACGTACGTACATATATAAATTTAAATTTTGTAATATATTTATATTATATATATATAATATATTTATATTATATATATAATATATTTATATTATATATAATATATTTACATTATATATATAAATACTATGCACCGTCCTCCCTCCTGGTGATATATGCATCTGTTGACACAAAAAGCGTCAGGATCTGCGAACACCTCGGGCTTATACCCGAAATTCGATGTCCGGAGGCGTGCCAGTCGATTTGACCAGTTAATCGACAAGGACGATAACTAGAGCAAGATCCAATCCATACAACGGCGATACACCCGGATGCTGGGATTGAGGCTTGATCAGGATAACTAGAGCAGAGCTGAACGAGGTAACAGCGATGCGCCCAGATGCCAAGGCTCAGAGGTACTCCCACGCGGAACTTGCAAGGATTTGACGGAGATCAAGGTGATGCAGCCCGTCGAAGCTTAAAGAACTCGTTAAAAAGCTATAACTAATGCAAAAGGGTAAATTGTGATAAAAAAGTAGAATAAGAGTAAAATTGATTTGTTTGATATTGGATTGATTGTCCTCTTCGTAGCCCTCGGACACATATTTATACTCCCGCATGGAGAGTTGTACAAAGACACGACTCGTATCCTTCCTAAAACAAACTCCTAACTTTAAGGAAACTGACTCACGCAGGAGTCGGATCTAAAACAATAATATTTATTTTCCTAAACAAACACGCCTATTTTAAAGGAAAATAAACGACTCATGCAAGAGTTAGACTCAACCTACTATAATAATACTGGTACAAAATCACCAGTTTCCTTATGCCTCTCATCGATGGAAACTTTCCATCGGTAGATCCCTTCAATCCGCAGTTTCCTTCTTTGGCCACCAGTACTCTTCCGCTGATATCACACGCTAAGCCACCCTGTACCCATCGGCACCCTATGCCTATTGGCATCGGCAATATTTCCCAATCGGACACTTGTACTGGTAACTGTCCACCAATCAGCCCCTATTAGCAATCAGCAACCACTCTTCATCGGCAATCGGCAATGTCTCCCCATCGGCAATTGGCAATGTTTCATCATCGGCAATCGGCAATGTCCCCTCATTGGCAATCGGAAATACCTCTTCGTCGGCATCAGCAACTTCATAGCTTAAGCTATTCGACTTCACCAATTAACCTTTGTCGGCAAGGACCACCCAGCCTCCATTGGCAGCACACTTAGTCTTCCCGCAACACACTCCCATCGGCAATATTGGCTCACGATTTCCCGATGCCGATGGAGAACGACCGCTGACCAGTCAAGCCTTAGCTCATTTGACACGTGCCGAAAAACGGTGTCAACACATGCCCCCCAGTTTCGGAGCGTACAATATTACGTGCCGAAATTCTCTCTACTGTAGCCGTTGCTATAGCCGTTACCTTCGAGATAAATACACAGTTTCCTCGATTCCCGCGCGTAGGACCGCAATTTAATAATAAAATTCCTCGATTGCAGCACAAACAGTTGCAAATCATTGCGCATATCTACCGCGGGTCTGTCCTCATTCCTGCACAGTGTGAATTGAAACCCTAAAATACCCTCCAGTAAGCTTATAAAAATTACCGGGATCCAATCTGCTTTTTACCCTAAGTCCACTTTCACTTTCACCTCCTCTGCCTCCATCTTCAACTTCTAGCGGCGCCTCCGAAGAGCATCTGTTCGAGCCCGAGCAACAGTCCTTTCCGCAATCCAAGGATGAACCACAAGCACTCCTTCAACTCCAATGGCGATCCAAGTCGACATCCCTAAGGTAAGGCATATTCTCTTCCTAATCTAACCTCCTGCTGGTTCTTTTCCGCACGAATCCAGAATCACCCCCGTTCCTTTTCTGATTCTTCCCCTTCTTTTCTTCGAACCCTAGGAACTGTACAACAAGGTAGTGATCCCGCTTGCTCAGTCCAACTTCAGTTGCTTAGGCCCCATGGGCAATCCCGATCCCAGCTTCATAATCAACGCGGAAACCAACCAGATTCCATTCAGATCTGAATGCTTCGGTTTAGGATTATGGAAAGACGCCTTCCGCTCATGGCCCAAGCCTACTAAGGGTGGAAAAACTGGTACCTCAGGGTTGCTAGGGCGCAGCAAGTCTACTGGAAAGAGTGCAACCTGGACCAGTGCATTAGGCTCTCCATTGCCGATATGGAGAAAAATGAGAACATGCTGATAGCCGCCTCCTATTTCTGGTCTGACACTATGAACGCCTTCCTATTCCGACATGGACCAGCCACCCCCACCCTCGTCGATGTCCATATGTTGACCGGCCTAGACGTGTCCTCTGCCGATACCTTCACCTTGTTCAATAGGAAAGCCGAGTACAAAGTGAACACTCGGAACATCGGCGGCTGGACAAGCTATATTCATGAGTACTAGAAAACAGGATCGGTAAACCAGAGAGAGCACGCCACTTTTCTGAACATGTGGTTAGAAAAATTCATCTTCTGCGGCAGGGCAGTCGGACCCACCACTATGCATCTTCCGGCAGCTGAACTCCTTGCCAATGGAACAAGGCTTCCCTTAGGCAGATACCTTCTTGGATCGGTATACCGTCTGTTACATCAAGTATCCCAGAAGTTACTACTAGGTGAGCACATCGGCAATCTTGGGGGTCCCTAGTGGTTCATCAACATGTGGTTGAACGCACACATGCACAAGGCCCTCCAGTTTGACTTGTTCGCCCAACAATTCCCAAGAGACGTATCGGAAGATTACCAGTATAGGGATGATAAATCGGCAACTCGCCCTCCACTCAACTTTGGAGAGGCCATTATAGTGCTGCCAGGAACCGATGCCGATGCAGAGTAATTCGGCATGTTTTTTCAGAGGCTTTATAATGGAATTCCTGCCATAGAACGGCTCTGGTGGCCATATGTCGACGAAGACAACCAATTCCCACTGCTATTCAATCTTACCGATGGGAATGTGTCTGAGAATCAAACCATCATGAAGGCCAGTATTGTTCCCCGTGCTATCCCAGTGAGCATCTTCGGATCTTGGAAGAATACCCCTCCATCATTTGAATTCTACTACCCATCGGCAGCGGCGAGATAACTGGCCTTTGGCCAACTGCCGATTAAGCTCTGCTATTCCAAAGTGGTGAAGCCAAGGCAGACAATCTCCAGCGCCCTAGATTGGAACAAGGTTGTCAACCTTCCTCCTAGTGCCGATGTGTCAGACCTTGACCTGTCCTCCTGGTCACCAACCTCCTTCATCACAAATGAGTACAAGTCTTGGTGGCAAGAATGGAGGTGTCAGCTGTTTGCCAAGTCGTCGCACTACTATCGGAACATAATTGACGTCGATCACATCATTCCTGACGACACGGCAAGTTTTATTCTGATGCATTCCTTATTATTTCACCCCTATCATCGGCATCTGACCCCTTCACACTTAGCAGGTTGACGATCCGATTCCTCCGATGAGTAGGAGCGGCAAGCCCTTCAATCTTCGGATAATGAGTCCCGTATCACTCATCGGCAACAAAGCCCCCATGTTAGCTGCCTTCACTCCTCGACAGGTACCTACACCGATACCTGCAAAAGCCAAGGCTACATCGGCCGCTGCCGCTACCCTGACGCGGGTGTTTGCAGTAAACTCATCTTCACTCACGCCGATTCATAATGTCTCATCGGCAATATTCTATTTTGTATAACTTACATTGAATATTTTCAGACTATGAGGTCATCGGCAGCTGCTCCAAACAGACAAGCACCTTCAAGTCCGGCTGCCGATGCCCCCTAGTCTTCGTCGAAACGGGTCGGACCTTCCACTGCCGTGCCAAGGAAGAAAAGGCGCCTGAGGCTGGCTAGCTCATCTTCGCCATCGGCTTCAACTGCGGCACCAACTACCACTGCACCATCGGCACGACCGTCGACGGCTCCAATTCCCGATCATCCACTAGACGACGCCCCCGATCAAGAGACAACACCCGCTGCAGCGGCAGAGGCGGCATCGGCATCGACACTAGCCGAAATCCTCGATGAGAGCATGGCATTGCCATCACAGGAACCAATGGCATCGGTATCGGCACCAGTGCCTACACCAGATGAAAATCCTAACCAGGGGACGACTCCACTTGCTGCAGCAGCGGCGGCAACATCGGCATCGGCGCCTTCACCAGCCGAGATTCCCAATGAAAGAACGGTGTCGCCACCAAGGGAGCCAGCTACTATGTCGGAAGCAATACCGACAACAACACCACCAGCACCGACAGCTTCAGCAACAGAAGCTCATTCATCGGCAACCGCTGCCGATTTCCAAGATGAGGCTGGACCCTCCAACATGCCAAGTCCCAGGCAAGAAATCCGCTTCAAGATGGTAAGTCGGTCACCTAAAAATTCATAGTATAGCTTCATGATCGGCACATTTTAACTTCTTCATTTTCAGGCCCAGGACTCCCCAGACAGCCTATTCTCCTTTGGCATCAACCCTCAGGACGAGGAGGAGCACCAAGGCCCCGGTCGAGCAGATAGCCTGTTTTCCTTTGCTATCGACATTCCCGATGACGATGAGGAAGAGGAAAGCTCTATCCCAGCTCTATCGGCAGCGGTCAAATCCAAACTCGAAGCACTGCTTTCCTTGCTCCAACAAGATACGTCACAGCTCGTCCAAGATTCAAACGCAGCAAGGACAGTCTTCAAGGATCTCCAAGGACAACTACCTGCCGATGCAGAAGAGATCCTCCTTCAAGCAGCCTTCCTTGAGAGTCGCCGACTCCAATACCAATGGGTCTCAAGCCGTATCGCCAATAGGAATGCTCAATCGAAGCTTACGGAGGAAATGCTTAGGTTTAAGCAAACTGCCGATGAGAAGCACAAGAATATCGGCCAAGTGGAAGCTTCCGGCACGGAGCTTGAATAGGCTTTCATCCAGTTATCGGCAAGAAAGGAAGAGCTGCAAGCTGAGCTGAGAAAGGTTGAAGAATCTTTGAATGCAGTCAGCCAGAAGAGAGCTCAACTTCCCGACACCATCAAAGCTCTGCGACAGGAGAGGGACAATAATGCCCGACAAGCCATCGTACTAAAGAAAAAGATCAAGTCGGTTGAAGGCTCTGCCGATGAGGATGCTAGGGAGATAGCATAAATAGAACAAATTCGCCTGCATGCGATATCAGTCATCCACTCCCTGTTGTAACTTGTTAAATTCTGTCACATCAGCAAATGTAATATTGATACTTGATTTTGCTCTATAATATAATGTCAATACGCTTTTACCGATGTATTATGACTCTCTCTTTCATCGGCATTCAAATGAGCACGTTGTGCGTTTACCAAGTATCTACCTTCGATCACCTTAGAGAATTCCCAGTTAGGAGACCATCGTCCAAGCTTAGAATTCAATCCCAATCGGTAACATCAACTTCCATACCAGACTGCCATCAGCAAACTCTTTCACCTAGTTATCGGTAACCATTACCGACACCATGACTTATCGAGTTGGCTGATATCCTCCCTGAGTGATTCCAACTCCAGTATTCGGCCTGGTCGTTTGTTGCGATAGCAATAAACAGGAACGAGGTTTCACACTCCCATCGGAATGAAATTAAGACAATACTGATAGACCCACCAAAGAGTACAAGGAGCAACTTCCTCTAAAATGCCTGCACCACACATTAATTAACGCACGCAAGCACGGCAGAATCATTCTTACAACTGTTTTCCTCTGGCGGTTAACAAATTCATCGGCAGTACGGCGTTCCATACACGAACCATTGGCTAGTGCCCCCAAGTGTAATAATTGGAATCTCCAGAGTTTGCCGAGTGCGGCCCCCAAGCCAAAATGTCCAAGATTGACTCCGGTTAGACCATAGGCAATATATTGCCGTCTGTCGATGGATCTCTATCCTTGCGCTTTGGCCTCCACTGCTTTTCGCGCGTTTGCGCTGAATCCTTCTCTTCTGAGTCTTTGTCAGACCCTTAGGACACCACTGAGGGAGTTTGGTCTTCCCTACAGGCTGATATTGCCTTTCATTACTCACATCGGCACTACTCCCGACATTTGGAGCTCTGGAGAGCACTTCCTCCTCGGGCACTCTTGCATTGGCCGTCTCCCCAAGCTCCTCTTGATCGACACGTTTGCCAAGCCTGTGATGTGCACTGAGCTTGCCCCCCAGCCGGTCACGCGCCAACCTCTTCTCTCTGAGTGGCTTGGGGTGCCTGGATGCTCGATCATCAAAACAAGGTTTCTTACCTAACCGATCGGCAGTGTAGTACCCGTTGCATTCAGGACAATTATCAGCAGTGGGTAGCTTAATGCCCTCTCCCCAACAGTGAACGAAGAAGGGACACCTCCAGTGGTTCTTCTGCCGGAGCCATTCCTGATGTCCTTCCTGCTGATATCGCTCATCTCGTGATTGCCGATAGCCTCGCTTTGGCTGCTTATGCGTAACTATAACGCCAGGAGCCCTATCGGCACTGCTACCTTCATCGGCAATCCTCTTGCCTTTCCTGTCATCGGCAAACTTGACTACATCGCGTTCAGCCACGTGATGATCAGGCTCTACCGATGCATTTTTCCTGGCGGTTTTCGATGTCAGCACCTTAGTCTTTCCACTGGTTTCCACCATATTATTTGGAAACGGGTGTTGATCAATCTCCATTGGTTTCTGGACTTTAGAATTTCCGAATCTGATCCATCCAGAGTCAATCTCTGACTGCAATCGCCTCCTGAACACTTTGCAGTCGTTGGTACTATGCGACGTTGCATTGTGCCATTTGCAGTACCTGACCTTGAATTTTTCAGCCGATGGAACCACCTGATTAGGGGCTGGTTTAATTCGCCCTTCCTGAAGCAATAGGTCAAATATCCTATCGGCCTTAGTAACATCGAAAGTGAACTTTTCAGTCCTTTTCTGGCAAGACGGACAAGACACCGGCTCTTCGTCCTTTACCCATTCCACAGTATCGATATTCACCTCCTCGTCTGACTCGGAATCCCTTTGTCCGACGAAGAGCGCCCTTGCACTCCAAGCCTCCATGGGCTCATCCTGATCGGCCCCTGTGACATCAAAGGTGAATTTTTCCAATTCAGCACGCTGATACTTGGCTCGTCGTCTGAATTTAAATTCTCCATCTTCTTGGTCAAAAGCACCTTTATGTCTTGACTTTGTCGATGCACAGACTCGTTCAGCGATGGAGCAGGTTGATGCACCTCTTCATGTCTTTGTGGTGAACTGGCCGGAGCAGCCGACATACCTGCAACATCAGTCCGTTGAATATTATGCATCGGCTGATTGACCGATGGGTAACTCTTAACGTCCACTGGTTGAGCAGGTTGATATACTTCAGGTCTTGACGTCAAAGTATTCGAAATGACTGGCGCGTGCACAGTACTAGTCATCTGAACACAATGCATTGGCTACGTTGCCGATGGGCACTTTTGCACGGTTACTGGCTTGTGTTGTGGCATTATACTCATCGGTTGCTATACCGATGTATCATTGTACACGTTCACTTGCGAGTATTGCAGTGTAGTATTTATCGGCTGCTGTACCGATATCTCATTCTGAAGACTCGCCGGATAACACTGTGGAGCTCTTGCCACTTGGTGCTCAGGCTGCACATATTGCTGCTGAATCGGTGATTGACCGATCCAACCTACATTAGGTGTTATCGGCACATGACTTACCGATGGCTGGTAACCAGTTGACTCTTGCAACCCTTGTACCATCGGATGGTGGCTTTGATTTGCAGGTACCACAAGTTAAGCAGTCGTTGCCGATGCAGGCTGATTGACACTCGACATGCTTTGTTGCATCGGCCAAAAATTTGCCAACGGTTGATAGCCAGCAGATGCCTGTCGTTCTTGTACCCTTGGATGATCGCTTCGACTCGCGGGTACTGCAACTTGAGTAGTCATTGCCGATACAGATTGATTGACAATCGGCATACCTTGTTGCATCGGCCAAGAATTTACTGATGGCTGATGGCCAGCTGACGCCTGTCGTTCTTGTGGCGCCGGATAATTAACGGCATAGCTACCTTGATTAGCAAGTGTTCTAGTTTGAAGAATCATTGCCGCCATAGTTTGATTTGCAGCGGTTGGGCCTTGTTGTATCGGCAACTGACTTACCGATGGTTGGGCGTAAGGCATCCTGGGTACTGCCGTCTGAAGATCCCCCGTTGGCAATTGCACCGTTGGAGAAGATGTAGCATAATGCATTGCTGGAACCATCGGCTGTACAGGTGTTGCCGATGCCATAGGAATCTTCCACCCTGCATGGTTATCTTGAACCAATCTGGAATCAGCAGGTGGACTTGGAGACATATCGTATCCCCACCAGTTGGCAGAAGTTAGCTGATTTTGGATCACAGGTCCAGACATTGTTGAAGCCACCAGATTTGCGTTCACCTGAGTAATGCTTGCTGGGCTCAATCTTGATGGCGCGACCTCATCGGTAGATCGGCTCATAATTGGTGCAGACACCCTTGGAACCGCCGATGCAATCGCGACAGATGCCGATCCGAGTTGACGATACTCTGGACCAACATAATATGGTGCGTGTCCACCCTGGCAAGTTTGCTTAATAGCATTGTATACAGTATCGGATAGCACATTGGATTGGCTAATTAACACATTATTAAATGCAGAATTAACCATCTCCTGTATTTTACCAGGATCGGCGTCGAAAGTGACCTGCCGGAGTGACGGCGGATCTCGCTTCTGGACTGCTTCACAGATCCTGTTTAGGCTGAATGATTTGAGGTACAACCGCTTGTACTCTTCCATTGCCTGCTCCATAGCCTGCTTCTGATGATCTGTCAGATCTGCTGTGGAGACTTCAATGACACTCCTTGGATTAGCCATGATAGATGTAAAAAGTTATATAATCAGGTCCCACTGGGCGTGCCAAAAGAGGTGTTGACACAAAAAGCGTCAGGGTCTGCGAACACCTCGGGCTTATACCCGAAATTCGATATCCGGAGGCGTGCCAGTCGATTTGACCAGTTAATCGACAAGGACGATAACTAGAGCAAGATCCAATCTAGACAACAGCGATGCGCCCGGATGCTGGGATTGAGGCTTGATCAGGATAACTAGAGCAGAGCTGAACGAGGCAACAGCGATGCGCCCGGATGCCAAGGCTCAGAGGTACTCCCACGCGGAACTTGCAAGGATTTGATGGAGATCAAGGTGATGCAGTCTGTCGAAGCTTGAAGAACTCGTTAAAAAGCTATAACTAATGCAAAAAGGGTAAATTGTGATAAAAAAGTAGAATAAGAGTAAAATTGATTTCTTTGATATTGGATTGATTGTCCTCTTCGTAGCCGTCGGACACATATTTATACTCCCGCATGGAGAGTTGTACAAAGACACGACTCGTATCCTTCCTAAAACAAACTCCTAAATTTAAGGAAACTGACTCACGCAGGAGTCAGATCTAAAACAATAATATTTATTTTCCTAAACAAACACGCCTATTTTAAAGGAAAATAAACGACTCATGCAAGAGTCAGACTCAACCTACTATAATAATACTGGTACAAAATCACCAGTTTCCTTATGCCTCTCATCGATGGAAACTTTCCATCGGTAGATCCCTTCAATCCGCAGTTTTCTTCTTTGGCCACCAGTACTCTTCCGTTGATATCACACGCTAAGCCACCCTGTACCCATCGGCACCCTATGCCTATTGGCATCGGCAATATTTCCCGATCGGCCACTTGTACTGGTAACTGTCCACCAATCAGCCCCTATCAGCAATCGGCAACCACTCTTCATCGGCAATCGGTAATCTGTAGCGAAAATTTGTAACTAATCGTTCTCCCTCGTAATAACTCTAAATGCGATGATTTTTTTCCTAAATTTTTCTAAAATCAAGATATATCTTTTAAGTTGGTTCATGTATCCATGTGACTAACTTTAGAATAATGTAAAATTTAAAATTCAAAAAATAGAAAGCTTCAAACTATTTTTGAAACCCTATATGAATTTAAATAGAAAAGTCATGAATATCAAGTTTGTTAATATCATCAAGATCTACATTAGTTGTTTTGGTCAACTTTTCATTTGACAAAGTTTGGACAACTCAAATGTTGAATTTTTAAATTTTGACACCTCCAAACCAGTTTTTGAAACCCTAAATGGTCTCAAATAGAAAGGTTATGAATACCTAGTTTGATAAACTCATCAAGATCTACATTAGTTGTTTTGGTCAACTTTTCATTTGACAAAGTTTGGACAACTCAAATTTTGAATTTTTAAATTTAACACATCCAAACCAGTTTTTGAAACCCTAAATGGTCTCAAATAAAAAAGTTATGAATACTAAGTTTGATCAAATCGTCAAGATCTACATTAGTTGTTTTGGTCAACTTTTCATTTGAGAAAATTTGGACAATTTAAATTTTGAAATTTAAAATTTTGACACCTCCAAACCAGTTTTTGAAACCCTAAATGGTCTCAAATAGGAAAGTTATGAATACCAAGTTTGTTAATCTCATCAAGATCTACATTAGTTGTTTTGGTCAACTTTTCATTTGACAAAGTTTGAACAATTCAAAATTTGAAATTTTAAATTTTGACACCTCCAAACCAGTTTTTGAAACCCTAGATGGTCTCTAATAGAAAAGTTATGAATACCAATTTTGGTCAAATCATTAAGATCTACATTTGTTATATTGGTCATTTTTGCATTTGAGAAAGTGTTAAGAAAATTTAGTTGTAAATTGACTACTCTCACCCACTTTATTTCATGGCTCAACTTTGCGCTCTTTATAGTTTGACCATCTACATATATGTTTTGTAAAATGTGCTTGCCTTATACAAACCACATCAGCTTGGGTGGTCTCAGTGTGCTTATATCACATCTATGTGTTTGCTAACAAAAATAAAAAAAAGATACACTTCCATACACAAATATAGAAGTGACGCACTAGTAAGATCTACTAGGTTGCAGGTTCGATGTCAACTTGCATCTTATATTTTGCTATTTTATTTAAAAACACGAATAGATTTGGGCGCGAATGAGTGGTGAGGGGAACGATTTTGCCGCCAGGTTAAAAAACAACGAATAAATTTGGGCGCGAATGAGTGATGAGGGGAACGGTTTTGCCGCCACGTTATATGAATTAATTAAACTCTAATAAGAAAATAAAGTTCCCTCCTCCTAACACATCTAAACTTGAGTCCTACTGGTTAGCACAACTTCTTCACAACTCAAAGGTGCCAGGTTTGATTCCTAGGCACCCCAATTTTTTTAGCTTTTTTATGACGAAAATAAAAAGTGACAGGTGGGACCTCGACGTTGGAACTACTGAATTTCACATCTATGACGAAGTTCAGAGCATATGTGTGACGATTTTTTCCAATTCGTCATGGATGAACAAGTAGGTTGACGGCCAAACTAGTCATTTATGACGACATGCATAATTTCGTCATTGATGACCCTACTTCCGTGACCAAAATTGAGATCGTCATCCCCAAAACGTCATAGATGTAGGGTATTCTTGTAGTGAACGAGGACTAGGGGGAGTGTCGACTCCTCGATACCTCGACAAAATATCATCATGTCAAGAATCTCTTTCCCTAGCTCTTTCATACCGCATTACATTCTGCACTTGTTCTTCATTTGCTACTATAATTGTGTAGGGTGTTTTCGCTTTCCTTGGCTTGCTACCGCTTTCATAGTCTAAGGCACACAAGCGCTAGGCATAGGGTGATTGACATTTGTTTAGGATTTCATATTTGCTTTAGAAATTTGAAATAATCCCAATTCACCCCCCCCTCTTGGGCATCTTGATCCTTTCAGGTGCTCAAGAGCTCACAAGAGTATGCAATCAAAGAATGAGGCAAGAGATAGAGCTCCAACCGACTACAACCCTTAAATAGGCACCCCTCCAAAAACTAGTCGTTAAGCCTGTGTCGTGGCCGACGGACGCTCTTTAAAGTTGTGTCGGACAATCCGTCGCCAGCGTTCGTCGCATGTCCAGAGAGTATGCAGAGAGCTCCTGAAGCCATCGGACGCATCCGTCGCCTTGTCGTCGGACGCTCGACAGCGTCCGTCATCCGTGTGAGTGAGTTCCCCAGTCCATGAGATGCTCATCTAAAAATAACTCAGCGTCCGTCGCCTTCTATTCAACGTCCGTCGACATCGTCTGTTGCATGAGCAGAGAGCATCCAGAGAGCTCCTAAACCCGTCAGACGCGTTCGTCGCCAAGTCGATAGACACTCTTCAGCGTCCATTGCGAAGACTGAACGTGTCTCAGCTAGGGTTTGCCCGACGGACACGTCGTTGCCTTGAGCCAGCGTTCGTCGCCCTTTTCTTGACTCTGTCTTTTCCAACCTTGCCCCAATGTGCCAAACACTTATGGTACTTCCTTAGAGCAGATGTTTAGCATATATTTTATGTCTTTTAAGCAAGGTGTCGGTGTCTAAAATGGCGGAGTCTAGACGGCCAATGAGTGAATTTCTAAGTGTATCAAAGATCGGATGGTTACGCTCGGAGAACACACAGTTTATACTAGTTAAGGCACGAACGCCCTACGTCCAATGTGTTGCGGGGTCATATTACCGAGCGTGGAGAGCTCGTAGAGGGGAGCTACAAGCTTTGGTGAGAGAGGGAATCTGGTTCCCAGGCCTCATGCGTATGTGTTTCGAGGTTTGTGGTGAGAGCTCGTGTGTGTGCGAGTATGAGTGTGTATGAATGAGTTCAGAGTGTCGAGAGAGAGAGATTGGAGGTCCGTTCTCCCCCTTTATACGTAGGGAGAGACGGAGGAGTACAGTTGAGGGAGAGAGAAAACGTGGGCCTAGCGTGGGCTGTTGACTTGGGGGACACTTCTGGCTTCTGTTCCCCTTCCTTCTCGGGGAAGACTGCTTCTGTTGGGACACTGCTTGGGTCCTGTTTGTCCTTAGTGCGACTATAGTCACGCGCCCTGTAATCGATGACGTCCCTGTTACCTTTGGGGATGGGCAGAGGTTGGCAGAACATGGCCTGACACCCCTGCGTTCCGTCGGACGGGACCGAGTACACTCTAATCCCTGTTCAGATGTCCTCCGGAGGGATGGCAAGTGTCAATCGATGGTCTGGTCGGTACTGGAGCGCGTCCCATAGGGATTCTATAGGGATGGGCATGGTGTTCCATGCCTTCATCCCCCATCCCTAAGGACAAGCCGGTACTGTGGACCTTTTGACTATGGGGTAAAGTGCTCCGTAGGCCAGTGACACCTCCGAGGGCGAGTGGCGTCACGGATGACATCACCCGGGCTAGGACGAGGCGGAAGAACCCCCAGGGGTGGATGGCATCACGGATGACGTCATCCAGGCTTGGACGAAGCGAAAGATCCTCCGTGGGAATGCAATTCGCCTTAGCTGTTTTGGTTGAGAAGCCCCCGAGGGTAGATGTCATCACGGATGATGTCACCCCTGCTTGGACGAGGCGGAAGAGCCCCCGAGGGTAGATGGCGTCACAGATGACGTCATCTAGGCTCGGACGAGGCGAAATATCCTCCGAGGGGATGATTTTGTTTTTGCGAAGTGTGAAGTTGGGGTACCCTATTCTCAGGTATTCGACAGTAGCCCCCGAGCCTGCGATGTAGTAATGGACTACATTGGAGGCTTCCGAGAGCGATTGTAGTATTTGGTTATGTTGTTTGGATTCCGGTGGGTGCGCGCGAGCGCATCCGCCGGGTGTAGCCCCTGAGGCCTTAGGAGAAAGATTGTTTCTCCTAAGGGCTTATTTGGTCGAGCCTACAGTGTTTGGCCCCTCGCTCCTCTCAAGAGGTGGGGAGTAGAAGAGGACTGCCCTGTACGGAGTCAGAGCTTCACTTGCACGCCAGCCCTGCCTAGGGTGTACTGTTGTACTTGTGCTGGCGCGTTCCGAAGTGACGAATCGGGACTGCGCGGAGCTGTCTTTCGGTCTGAGCGTCTGCCTGACCGGTCGATGTCAGGTCTGTATCGGCGTGGTTTGACAACGCCTCTCTTGACCCAAAAGTAGGTGCACCGTGCTCTCCCGTTTGAGGGCACTGCAGACGCAACACCCCTGTGTGGTCAACTTTTCGAACGACTCACCCTGAGCCTGTTGTCTGCCTAACCATTTATGGCTCTGCGGCGTCCCCTCTGAAACGGACACTGACGCTCAGTGCGACTTAATATGGGGAGGCGGAGCGCTATAGCTTCACGGGTTGGCCATTGCGTGAGTGCCCTAGCGGGCTATAAATAGGGGTCGCCAGCTGCGAGATGAGATATACCATCCCACAGCATGGCTTGCCCTACTTTCTTACTCTGAGGCCTCGTCGAAGATACCCTTAAGCCGCCCTGGCAGGAGGCCTTTTGAGAGTGTACCGAGCTTAGGGGAAGTTCTGTGTTGGGGGTGCAGGCATCCTGTCTCGCCCAGTGGCAGAACTTAGAGGAAGTTCTGCGAGATGTGCACAGCTTTGCTGGTTCTGGCCACTGGTTGGGCGAGAGGATGTCACCACCCCCTGCACGAATCGCTCCTCAGGGAGGAAGGTGTGGATCCCATCCCTTCAGATGGATCCGGCACTCCGTTCCCAGGGGGAGGTGACATGTTATCCCCCTCCCGAGGGCAGTCAAAGATGTGTCCACTAGGAAAGTCATGGCAGTTCGCCTGCATGACCCCAAGGGTTGGCTCATCCTTGGCTGTTGGTTGATGGCGATGCCGCCATCGGCGAGATTGGCAGGCCCGAAGCTGCAAATCCATGGCGGGCTCGGAGTCGCCTACCGTCGGCATCCTTGATCACGGAGCAGCTGGGGTGACTTAGCTGTAAAGTGCCCAACCAACTCCAGAGGGGGAAAACGGCCTAGGGTTTCCTGAAGATGAGGCGGCTGTTGTTCTCCCACAGCTACAACTTGTCCGTCCAGGATGACCCCTGGGTCATCCCGCCACCGTCTGGCGCGATCTTGTACATCAGGCAGGTGCTTTCCGAACCCCGCGGCTTGGTTGCCTGACCTTGATACGAAGATGCGTTGGGCGGTGGTGGTATGTTTAGTATGGGCGCCCTAAGGGCACCCCTAGTTTTCGGCTGTTTGGCCTGGGATTCCCCTTCAGTCCACCTTGTAACGTCCTTGTGTGTTCTCTCAGAAAGCATGTAACCCCTGCAAGGATTAATATAAATATATATACATGCGAAATGAAATACGTTTGTGTTCACCTGTGTGGACCTCTGATGAGTGAGGCATGATGCGCCCTTTTTTCCCTTTCGTTATCCAGTTGCTTGAACCGGCGGGACGGGTGCGGCGGCAGCCTCCGAGTCTCTACTCGATTTAAAGATGCGTCTCGGGTCTGTGCCATCTTTCTGTTCGTTCCCCGCGCATCTCTTCGCAAGAAGGGGGAATATGAGCCGAACCATGCTATCCTCGAGGCGGACGAACCATGGCTGCTCGTCGAGTCACTAGCGGGCAAATCTGAGTGGGGTGCTCGGTTCCCGTTCGCCGAGGTTCCGGCTTGTGGCCCATGTCGTGGCTCACCCCAGATCGGTTTCATATAGTAGCCGGGTCCGTTCGATGGGTCCCGGGGGCCTTTTGCCTTCCTTCGGTAGGGATACCATGAACCAATCATCCGTGAAGACGAACTCAAATACGAAATATGGGGATGGCCTTAGCATCCGATTGCCAGGCTAATGACCGCTAGTGTGTCCATCCCCTATTTGCCCCTCACTCTGTCGTCCTGAGTCGGTCATTTTGAACCTCGCTAGGTCGGCCTTCGTATCTCTAGACCGTAATGGGCCGTCGGGGGCGTCTATAGCCCTGAACCCTTTATCTTACCTGGGCCCATGGGCCGTCACCGCTCGTTGCGCCACGTGTGTGTTTCTCCGACCTCCATGTGCGTCAGCCGAGTTTGGATGAGCTAGAGGTTATCTCGAGCTGTGCTTGCGCTTGGAGAGCATGTACCTAGGCTGGGGACGCATAAGAGAAAACAACTCTGTGTTGGTATTTCTTATGACTATTGGATAAATCTGCAAGCCCACAGATTATACTGTTGTAGCACTTCACCAAGGAGTATTCCGAGGTATCGTAATTTATATTATCCCAAAGGAAAGCCTTGCTAGAAATGATAATTGGATAGAGATCCTAGAGAACACCTCAACTTTAGTACCAACTAGTATAGGGGGGTAAACGATATATGTGATAGGAAGGGGTTGATGAATGAAGAAGCTACGATAAAGGATACTTAGAACGGACCTTAGAGACTAGCTAGGTGGGAGGACAACGAGAAGAGTAAAGGGACTCCTATGTACTTCACTCTACTTCAATATACTTAGCTAAATAACTAGTCTAGACACTATAGTTTGTCTCCTCAATACAAGTATGCTAGGAGATCAGTAGGAGGACAAAACTCCTACCGGACCACGCCCTCTTCTTACGGGGGCCTTACCTTTTAAGAACTTGCCTAAGAACACGTGGTGGAATACAATGACTAGACAAGGTTGTCACCTCTTGCTAGCTAACACAAACAATCCGTGCAGCAAGCGATAACCAAGGATAAGATGATGTATAAGCACCACGCTTACACACAACTTACTATTTTGACTACGATCAAATAATCAAAGCACCCTATAACAGGCAATGATCGCATACGGGAAAAGTCACAAGGATCACAGACTATGGGTGTGAAGGCTATTAAAGAGCAAAAGCATATAGCAAGACTATATCTAGTATAGAAATGCTCAAAGTAAATACTAAGTAAAGTAAAGAGAAAGATATATATTGAATAAGATAAAGTCTTACAAAGAAGGAAAGATACACGAGCTATACAAGACTCTCCAGAAGACGACTCCGGAAATCCCGAGCACAACTCGAATCAACTCTAACTCCCACTCTAGACTAACTCCTAGAAAAATCTAAGGAATAGAGTTTGTAGGCTTCTTCTTCATGATTAGAGAGGGGGGTGTGACCCTCTATTTATAGTAGGAGGTGGACTAGGGGCTACTCCGGCACCACGTCAGCGATCCAGGGCCTTCCATTCTCCACCCTTGGATCCAACCGACCTTGAAACCGACCAAGGCATGGATGGTTGTGATCCAACACGTGGGGGAGAGGTATGGCGGTTGGGGGGACCCAACCGACCTAGGGGTGGTTCGGCCGAACCCCCCTATGGCTAGTGGGCCCCTTGGGGGTGCCTGGCCCACCTCTTGATCCCTGGTGCTGGTCCCACTTGTCATTGGTGCTAATTGCTGGTTCTGAGTTGGTTGTCACGTTGATCTCCTTGATGTGGGCCCATGGATCCATGTGCTTCGCTTGTGAGCCGTTGAGAGGAAACACAGAGTGATCCAATGGATGGATTCTACTCTAGAGTGCCTCTCTTGGATCATGGTCGAGAGGGGAGAGCATGGTGGGCCCATAGGGTGGTCAGTCGACCCCCTATGTGGGCCCAACTGGATCTCCTTTGCTCCATTTGTTCATTCCTGCACTCAAACACTCATGGACATGTGGAACTAGTTATTTGATAAAGTATGCTCATGATGTGTTTGTTTATCCTTGATCCTTGGATTGGTGGCAACATTTTAGCTATGTAAAAGATGGTCATAATTTGTGTCAACAAGATCCCCCAAGCTTAACCTTTGCTCGTCCCGAGCAAACAATCAAACTTAGCTCGATGGATCAGGAGTTCTACTATGCTTCATATTTCAAGAGTACTAAGTCTACAACAGTCATACTTCTCTTTTGAATGGAAAAGTTAGCAATAAAGACTCACCCATATTACCTTAGTCCTTCATGGGGCTTATAGGTTTATCCTTTGTCTTGAGAGGTTAAGAGATAGAACAACTTGACTTGAGCACTAGTTTTCTCATTCTTTCACAAATTTCATATCGGAGTTTTTTGCAAGATTTTGTAAAAGAAAACTTAGTGTTCCTCAAATGGTACTCTTGAGTCGCTCATAAGGTGTATGATTCCTCACCAAGGCATAGATCAAAGTTTGTCTTCTTTCTTCCTATCTCTAAAGCTTATGTGGAGCTATAGGTAGGGATCAAAGATGTAGCAAACTTACCTTGCATATATTGTAAATTCAAATTCTGGATCCAAGGAGAGAAGTGTCATACTCTTAGATCAAGATGTGCAAGTGTGTGGAAACATTGCAAATGATCAATACTCCTATATGTGGATGATCTCTCTTTTCTAAAATTATTTTGAGACATAGCTATATGTTTCATTTTTCTATGAGCTTTAAAGATGCTCATTCATTTCATTTTTTTCAAGAGAGCTTTTAAATGCTCATAAAGATTAGGACTTTAGAATGCCCTCGAATTTTTCATAATTTTGCATAGTCTATGTCTCATTTACTAGCAACAACTAGAGAGAGTTTTTCTACTTAGAACATGGAGTATGAACTATGTGGAAATGTAAGGCATGTTTCTGCGTACTTCCAGTGTAGAAGCATCATGTATATGTGGCATATACATGATCTTGATCTTGGGGGCATGATAAATCTCTCAACAAGGGTCACAAAACTTGACCAAACTCAACACAAAGCAAGCAGCTTATGTAGAAAGCTTATATCATGAAAAAGCATGTATGGCTTTGGTAGGAATTGTCACCATTGAGGACCATCAAAGTGTTTTTATTTTAATAAATAGAACTCCGATAGTAATTCTTGTTTAGAACAATATTATAGCAGCTCTTATCTTGTCATATCATGTCTCACAACAACTTAGACTTAGTTACGGCATTTGCAACCCACAAAAGTTTGAGGTTCATGATGGTTTCTTTTCAAGCCAAGTAATCCATACTTAAAGAAGTACCAAGTTGTAAACTAAGTTCTAGAGAGACACTTAGCAGAGCAACTATTCATCATTTCCATAGAAGATATTAAATTTTCATGGAATATGTGAGAGTAGAGAAGGTCTTTTATTTTATTTTATCATACGCAGATTTTAAATGCAAATCTAAGATAAGCAAGAGAATGCATAAATATAAATGCTGAAATTAAAAACTTACCTTAGTGGGGGGAGGGAACCTCCCCCAAGCTTGTCTTTTGCTTAATGATGCGGCGGATGTGGATGTTGTTGCCGCCAAAAGTCCCAAGACTGCTGTTGTTCTTCTTGCATTGCTTGAATGTTCTCGGCGGTTTGCTGGACGATGCGTGTTGTTTCATCGTGCTCAACACCCAACTCACCCAGGGTGTTGGTGAGGTGATCGAACTCTTACCGCAGCCCACGATGCCCCCTTTCTCGTGTAGACGAGAAGGATGCTCATGGTTGTTGCGGGCGTGATGGGCGAGGAGGCATGCCACTAGAAGTGTGCATAGGATCGGAAGATGCATCGTCTTCCTCCTCGCCAACAGCTCCTCAGGAAGGACCACCTTGCTCAAGATGAACAAAGTGTAGCCCCTCCAGAGCTCTCCTGTTTGAGCCTACAAAATCTCTTTGCCCAATTCCTTGATCTAAATCAAGGGTTAGATTGCGGGTCCTATACAATTGAAGTTGCCTATTTGGAAGAGGCACCTCAATTGTATGGTCATTGTAAATCATTTTTAAATCACCATTGGCATCTCTTTTTAGCATTTGAACACGAGGATGCTTAATATATTCTTCAGAAATCATAGCTAATGGAGCAGAGATGTAAACAAAGGGGTTTGCGCCATTCAGCAAGCTCATGGATTCGGCAAGACGAGTAATTAAAGAAGTGAATTGAATAGATACATTACTCTCAATTGAACTTTGCCAAAATTCCACTAAATATTTCACAGGAGAGATTTGAATTTTGTTGACCCTGGCATAAAGTAATTTTAATTCCATGTCACTTATCAAGTTAGCATTACTTCCAGGAAACAAGGTCATTTTCATCCAAAGAAGAATGAAATGAAGGGTTGGATTGTGAATTTCCTTAGGTTTAGGATTTGAGCAATCTTTTAGAGCAGATATAGAGAACCAAAATTTCCTCTTGTTGAAACTACGCATAGCAAGGTCTAAGTCAATCAAGCATGAGTTGTCAAAACCAAGAGCAGCACTTAGATGACTCCAAGTTAAAATATGACTTTGATTAAACATGTGAAAAGAGATTCCAACATTAGAGATTTGGAGAGAGCTTAGAAATTCTGCGGTGAGCAACTTAATTCCAAACTCTTCTATTTGCCAAAAGCTAGACCAACCAATAGAGGTAAAGATAGTTTAGAATTCGGTGGTCATACCTGCGTTGGAGAGAAGACTTGGATCCAAAATCCATGTGTGCTCAAAAGATCGATCCCAAAGAGAAAGGTACCTTTGATACTCTAGTTGGTTGAACCAGAGTCCACTTTGCTGATCATAGGTTGTCATCGGGGGTACCAATAATGCCTCGACATGTGGTACTTCTATTGGTACTTCCTCCTCCTGAGGGTGTTCTTTGGTTTGGAGGTTCTCCCATGTGTATCGGGCCGAATCTCCCCTTGTTCTTCTTTGGGAAGTATCCTTGAATTGGTGGGAGCGTCGGGATGAGCTCCCACTCATAGCTTGCTTCATATTCTTGAATGCGGATGTTAATGGGTTCTTCATCTTCTAGAGAGGAAGAGGGACACAAGAGCAAGACTAGAAAGGGGTATATGTATGTGGAGTGGATTTCTAGTTTGCCTTGTGGGGAGAAGTTTGAGCTAAGAGAATCTTGATGAAGACAAGAGATCTTCTTGTGTACTAGTGAGAGCAACACTACTTCTCTTTGAGAGCTAAGAACTTCTCTTGAATGTAGAGAGGAGAGAGCAAGGCAAGGAGAGGCTTGATCTAGAACTGAATTCTTGTTGAGGTGTGAGGGAATGAGCTCTCCTTGCATGGGGTTTTATAGGGGAAGGAAGTGGCACCGAGGGGGTGCCATGGATGGTTGGCCGACCACCCCTTGGGCATGCCCTTGGGTGTCATGATCACATGTCTAGTGGATGCCTTACACAAAGCAAAAGAGAGAGAAGGAGGTGACACAAAGAGGTCGGCCATCCCTTAAAAGTAGAGATTCCACTCATGATTTTTCTAGTGTTTGGTGAAAGGTGAAAGATGTGATATGATGTGATCAAAAGCTGAGCTAAACTGGTCAAGATTCTCCTCTTTAAACAAAGAGTAGTGGGGGACAAAGGTATGTCATGTTTTGATGGAATGTGATTGATGTGTTTTCTTTTTCAAAGCATGACAAAGTGGAAGTGATGGGTGTCATGATTCCCCACTTTGGACATGGAGTAATGGGAGACAAGGATGTGCCATGCTCAAAGTGATTGATGTACTTTAAAGCATGACGAGACAAAAGAGATGTCTCCCAAAGCAAGAATCTGAATTTTTGGGAGTCCACTACAAAAATCATGAGATGCTTGGACAAAGGATGGTGGAGAGGAAGAGATGGATGAGCATGGGTCACTTAGGGTGGTCGGCCGATCCCCTATTCCTCCATTTTTTTCTTTTTTCTTTTATAAAGGTTTCTAAAGGTTTGCTAATTAAATAAGCCAAGTTTGGACGTATATGGGTGGTCGGCCGACCCCCTTATAGTCCCAAATTTTGTCAAATTTCAAAATTAAACTAACTCTCAAGTTTTATTTAATCTAAATTTTAGTTTTTCTGAATTTTAAGTATGAAAGAAATTAAAGGTTTGAACTAAATGTAAGAAGGAAAATAAAAGATAACTACTGATTTACCTTTCGGCGAAGGCTCCTTGAATTTAAGTCCTCGGAGTGGGACTCTCCTTCTTCTTCATTCCTCGGGTGCACTAGATGACTCCGGAGGCGGAGACTGTGATGTGTGCACCACTTTTGTTTTCCAAACCTGCCTTGGATTGGCGGGTTCGTCCTTCTTGAGTTTATTGATCTTGGCCTCCGAATATTGTTTCTTCTTTCTCGGAGCTTGAACTCTTCTTTTTGGTGGTTGTGCTTTTGCTTGCTTGTTCAGCTTATGACCATTGAAAGCACATTTTACCTTATGACTTGGGAATTGGAAGTGGATTTGGCCCGATCCCACGTAGATGATTGTGTTGGTGGTGTTGAGGAAGGGCCTTCCCAAAATGATGGGGACTTCCGTGTTAGCTCCCATGTCCAGGATGATGGAGTCGGTGGGGATGTATTCGTCTTAGATGTTCACCAAGATATCCCTTGCGAGTCCCTCAGGAAACCTTATTGTTTGGTCTGCCATCTGCAAGCGAACACATGTGGGGACCAAAGGTATTCCTAACATATTGTCATATGTTACCTTGGACATGATGTTGACGCCCAATCCAAAATCGCAGAAGGCGGTGTGGAACGTCTGTTGTCTAATTGAGCACTTGATTGTCGGGAGGCCTGGATCTTCCTTCTTCATGATGAAGGGAGGATCGAGAAGATAGCCCCAATAGGAGCGAAGTGGAGGCTTACCGAACCTCGTATTGACCATATTTACATGCTCAATTGAATATTCTGGTTTCCCAGGAATTTTACCTTGTACCATAGATGGCATAGCTGCTGCTAATTGAGCTAGTTGGGTTTCTAGCATTTTATTAAAGCTCAATTGATTTTTCATAGCAGTTGTGAAGCTATCCATTTTCTCACCAAGGTTTTCAAGAACTTTATCAGTGGCAATCATTTTTCTATTTATACCATCATTAATCTTTGATTGCCCAAGAACAAGATCTTTTAATCAAGGCTGATTATTGTAAGAATTGTAATTATTGTAATTACCATTACCTCCATTACCTTGGTAGAAGGGCCGTGAATTCTAGCTTCCTTGTTGTTGAGGTCGATACCCATTGTTGTTGTTGTTACTGTTGTTGTTTTTCTTATTATTGCTGATGAAGTTCACGTCCTCCTTTGATGTCTCAGGACAATTATTGTCTGAGTGATCATTGCCTCCGCACACCTCGCACCATGGATCGTCTTCAATAGCTTGTGCGGCGGCGACTGGGTAGATGGCCTCTTGTTCTGTTGACATCGTTTTTTGTACAGGTCAATATTAAATCAAGTGTATTGATCGGTAAATGGGTTCCTCATCAGCATCAAGGGGCTATTGGTTTCATTACCGATGGAAGCAGAGGAATTTGCTGATGGTGGATGTGATAGAAGAAACGTCGAGGGAGAAAAGGAAAGACATTTGCCGATGAGAAAATATTGCCGATGAAAGTAGAAGAATATTGCCGATAGGAGGGTATTGCTGATGGACAAAGGATGTGGCTGACGTCAGCAGAAAGTTGCCGATGGCAATGAGAGGAAGGTTGCAGATTGGAAAGAATCTGCCGATGGAAAGTTTCATCGTTAGGGAAACGAATAAGGAAACTGGTGATTTTATACTAGTATTATTTTCATTGTTTGAGTTCGGCTCTTGTAGGAGTCATTTTTATTTCCTTAAAAATAGGAGTTCTGTTTAGGTATGAGTTGTGTCTGTTTGCAACTCCTGTTATTGGAGTATAAATATGTACCCAGAGGCGATGTATCAAAGGGATATACAATCAATCAAAATCAAATCTATTACTTTTTATCTACTTTTCAGCATCTACTTTTATCGCATTAGTTGCTAGTTTATCTACGAGTTCTTATGATCTCGACGGGCTGCATCTACAAGATCTCTGTCTACCTCGCGAGTTCCGCGTTTGATCAAGTTGAGCCTTGACATCCGGGCGCATCGTTGTCGTCTTGTTCAAGCTTGTTCTAGTTATCACCCTTATCGATTATTTGGTCAAATCGACTGGCACACCTTCGGATATCGAGTTCGGGTATAAGCCCGAGGTGTTCGCAAATCAGACGCTTTTTGTGTCAACACCTCTTTTGGCACACCCGGTGGGACCCTAGATACAACTTTTGATCAAGATCATGGGTGGTTCTACTGACGTTGATCCGAGGAACGTCATTGAAGTCTCTGAAGCAGATCTGAAAGATGATCAGAAGCAGGCTATGGAGGATTACCAAGGAGTTGTATCTGAAATCCTTCAGCCTAAACAGGAGTGGCGATGCAATACAGAAGCAAGATCCGCCGTTGCCGCGGCAGGTCACTTAAGACGCTAATCCTGGTAGGTTACAAGATATGGTTAATACCGCGCTAAATCAGGCGTTGATTAACCACTCTACGGTGTTGTCCAATACTGTATATAATGCCGTCATGCAATCTTTCAAAGAAGGGCAGCCACCTAAATATGTTGGTCCAGCGTATCATCAACCTGGGTCGGCATCTGCTACAATTTCATCGGCGATTCCAGCGTTCCAGCCTGTAAATCCTTCTGCCGATGAAGTTACACCGACAAGATCAAGCCCTGCAAGCGTCGTTCGACTAAGCACCGATCCAGCGGCGTCAGCAGCACCAGGACAGGTGGTCCCGAACCAGTCGGCTCCCGATAATTGGTGGGGGTACGGTATGCCTCCAGACTCGTCTGCCGACACCAAGTTGATCCAAGATCATGCGGCGGGGAAAGCTCCTGTGGAATTGGCGACATCGGCACAACCTATGAGCCTAGTGATGCATCATGTTGCGTCTACTCCAAATATGCAGTTGCCGTCGGGGAATCTTCAGGTCGCACCCACGATGTCTTGCGGGAAACCATCAGCAAATGCGTTGCCGATGCAACAGGATACGACAGTTATAAACTATCCTATGATGATGGCGAACCCTCCGACGGGAGTGTCAGTACAACAAGGAGGCCCATTCGTTGACTATTCCAGATTGCAGGAACAGGAGGCGCTGGGCAAGTACCAACTGTCGGCAGGTCACATGCCGATAACCCACAACCCTACGTGAGCCGGTCCAATTCAACAACAGGTGGTGCAATCTGGGCACCAGATAACGGGGGCGCAGCAATACCCTTACCCGGTCATCGTTCAAAATGAGACATCGGTGCATCGGCCAGCGGCATCCCAATACACCCCAGTTGGTGTCCAAGGATATACATCGGCAAGTGAGCCGATGCATAATATTCAGCAAGGTGGTGTTACGCCTACGCCAATCGGGCTAGCTTACCCACTATAGAGGCAAGAGGGGATGTATCAACCAATCCTGCCGATGAATGTCCAGCCTACGCATCGGCAGGATCAAGATGCATACTAGGCCGATAAGATTGCCGAAGTAATGAAGGAACAGTTCGAAATCAAGCCTAAGGTTAATACGTATTCTTATCGGACGCCATATCCTGCGGCGTATGACTTGATTCCTCTTCCGAATCGGTACAAGGTGCCAGATTTCACTAAGTTTTCTGGCCAAGATGATAGGTCGACGATAGAGCATATCAACCGCTTCATTATCCAATGTGGAGAAGTAGCTACCAGAGATGAACTAAGGGTGAGACTGTTGTCGTCATCCTTGTCTGGATCGGCATTTACATGGTTCATCTCGCTTCCTCCAAACTCTGTAATTACTTGGGTCGATCTAGAGAAGCAGTTTCACAGATACTTCTTTTCTGGCGTGCATGAGAAGAGAATTACCTAGTCAAGCTAAAGCAATGTAATGACGAATCGGTGGAGGTCTTCGTGCAAAGACTTCGGGACGTGAAGAACAAGTGCTATAGCCTGGTGCTTGATGATCGGCAGTTCGCAGATTTTGCCTTCCAAGGGTTACTGCCACACATCAAAGACAGGTATGCATCTCAAGAGTTTGAAAGCCTGAGTCATCTCGTGCAGAGAGTTGCCGATCAATAAGTTAAAGTCTTTGAACCTAGAAAAACTTGGAACAAGAAGGTGTCTTTCATTGAACAAGAGGAAGATTCTGAATCAGACGAAGAGACAGATATCGGTGTTGCTGAGTGGGTAAAAGATAAGAAGACGATATCATGTCTGTTTGGTCAGAAGGAAGCTAAAAGATTTACTTTTGATACTGCTAAAGCCGATAGGATATTTGATCTGTTGCTTCAAGAAGGGCGGATTAAGTTGGCGCCTAATCAAGTGATTCCATCGACTGAAGAACTTAGAAGGATGAGGTACTGTAAGTGGCATGATGCAACCTCACACAGTACCAATGATTGCAAAGTCTTTAGGCAGCAGCTGCAGTCAGAAATAGAGTCTGGGTGAATCAAGTTTGAAAATTCCAGAGCTTAGAGGCCACTGAAAATTGATTAGCATCTGTTTCCAAATAATATGGTGGAAACTAGTGGAAAAGTCAAAGTGCTGACATCTGAAGTAGCCAAGAAAAATTCATCAGTGGACCCTGAACATCAAATAGTTGTGCAGGATGTAAAAGGAAGGAAGCTTGCCGATGAAAGAAATGGTAAAAGAACCGCCGGTGACAGTGGCAACTCCGGGGGGCCTCAAAGACGTGCGTCATATGGTGTTGTAATCACGCACAGGAGGCCACAACGGGAATATGAGCGTTTGCGAGAAGAGCAACATCGGCAGCAGGAAGAAGAGAAACGCCAGGAGTGGTATCGGCATAAAGATCATTGGAAGTGCCCCTTCTTCGTCCATTGTTGGGAAGAAGGCATCAAACTGCCCACTGCCGATAATTGTCCTGAATGCAACGGGTACTATCCTGCTGATCGGTCGGAGAAGAAGCCTCGTTTTGAAGGTCAAGGATCAAGCTATGCTAGGCCGATCAAAGGAAAAGAATCAGTACATGATCGGGTAGGGGGCAAACTCAGTGTACATGACAGGCTTGGCAAGTGTATCCGTCAAGAGGAGATTGAAGAGAGGGCTAATGCAAGGGTGCCCAATGAAGAGATATTCTCTAGAGATCCAAACATAAGGGGTAACGCAAGCCGACACAGCGAGAAACAGTACCAACCTGTTTGGAAGACTAAGCTTCCTCAATGGTGTCCCAAGGGCCTGACGAAGACTCAAAGAAGGAGAATCTAGCGTGAATGCCAGAATGATCTAGGTCATGGTTCTTCGAAGGGAGAACTCCAGTCTAGGAGTGGAGGCCAAAACACGAGGAAAGGAGTCCATCGGCAGAAATCAACATGGTCGTTATATTGCCGATGGAATTTATGGCACCCACTGATGCTGACGGAGAAGTTGCTGATATGGCTCAGCTGGTGCTAGATCCTATGGCAGCCATCTTTGAAAAGCCTGCCAATGATCAGAGGCAGCATCTGAGAGCCTTGTTTGTCAAAGGCAAAGTCGATGGGCAACCAGTATCAAAGATGTTAGTCGATCATGGAGCGTCGATTAATATAATGCCGTATGTTATGTTCAGGAAGCTTGGGAAAGGTGACCAAGACTTGGTCAAGACGGACATGAAGCTGAAAGATTTTGAAGGCAATGTGTCACTAGCTATGGGAGCAATATGCGTAGAATTAACTATCGGCAGCAAAACTTTGCCGACAACGTTTTTTGTGATCAGTGGCAAGGGGACCTACAATTTGCTTCTAGGAAGAGATTGGATTCACGCCAACTGCTGCATCCCTTCTACGATGCACCAAAGCCTTGTACAGTAGGTTGAAGACAGAATTGAAGTCGTCCGAAGTGAAGCCTCGTCAATTGTTGCATCGGCAGAATCGGACACCTATGAGCAGACCAAGTGCATATCTGGTGAAGCTTGGGATACAGAATTCCTCAGGGTGGCCGATTACCAAATTACACCGATCCAAGCAGTCGGTTCTGAAGAAGAGGTTTAATGGATCATTTCGCTGACAACGGAAAACTTGGACAGGGGTTCACGTCAGCCGATGACTTGCTAGAAATAGACATCAGCGATGGTAGTAAGCCAAGACCAACTTTTATTAGTGCAAAGTTAGATTCCCAATGTAAGCAACAGTTAACTAATTTGTTAAAGGAATATAAAGATTGTTTTGCTTCGGATTATACAGAGATGCCTGGTTTGGACTGATCAATAGTTGAACATCGGTTACCTATTAAGTCGGGTTTTCAACCACATCGGCAGCCAGCGCGCCGATGCAATCCTAATGTATTGCCTAATATTAAAGCTGAAATTACAAAATTAATCGAAGCTGGATTTATTCGGCAATGCCGATATGCCGAATGGATTTCTAACGTGGTTCCTGTATATAAAAAGAATGGAAAACTTCGTGTTTGTATTGATTTCTGGAATCTCAATAAAGCTACGCCGATGGACGGCTATCCAATGCCAGTTACTGATCTACTAATTGATGCCTCTACTGGACATAAGATTATCAGTTTTATGGATGGTAACGCTGGATATAATCAAATATTCATGGTTGAAGAAGATATATCCAAAACTGCTTTTAGATGTCCAGGCCACATCGGTTTGTTTGAATGGATCGTGATGACTTTTGGTTTGAAGACTGCCGGTGCTACTTATCAAAGAGCAATGAATTTTATCTTTCATAAGTATATCGGCACATTGGTCAAAATCTATATTGATGATGTGGTGGTGAAATCCCAAGATTTTCAAAAGCATCTTGCCGATCTGCGAAAAAATTTGGAATGCACAAGGGAGCATGGTCTTAAAATGAATCCGAATAAGTGTGCGTTTGGCATATCGGCAGGTCAATTCTTAGGGTTCATGGTGCATCAAAGGGGTATAGAGATCGGCAGAAAATCCATTGATGCGATTAACAAGGTGGTCGCTCCTACGAACAAGACTGAGTTGCAATCTTTGATCGGCAAAATTAATTTTATCAGAAGATTTATATCTAATTTGTCCAAGAAGATTAAATCTTTTAGCCCACTATTGAAACTGAAAGCCAGTCAAGAATTTGTATGGGGAGAGGAGCAGCAATTGGCTTTGGAAGAAATCAAGAAGTATTTGGTGAACCCTCTGGTGTTAATTCCGCCTCAACATGGGAAACCCTTCAGATTGTATTTGTCTGCCGATGACGGTGTTATCGGGTCGGCCTTAGTTCAAGAATTTGAGGGGAAAGAACGTGTGATTTATTATTTGAGTAGGAGGCTGGTGGACGCTGAAACCAGGTATTCGGCCATTGAGAAATTGTGTTTATGTTTGTACTTCTCTTGTACCAAATTAAGACATTATTTGCTATCGGCCGAATGCACCGTCATGTGTAAAGATGACGTGGTTAAGTATATGCTGTCAATGCCAATTTTGAATGGGAGGATCGGCAAATGGATTTTGGCGTTGTCAGAATTTGATCTAAGGTACGAATCAGCTAAGGCAATTAAAGGACAGGTGATGGCTGATTTTGTTACTCAACATTGTGGCGCACTCAATTCCGTAGAGATTGCTCCCTGGACTCTATTCTTTGATGGTTCCACATGTAAGGAAGGAGCGGTAATCGGTGTTGTATTGGTCTCGCCCCGAAGGAAAAAGTATGAAATCTTGTTGCCGATTGTTGCTACTTCAACGAATAATCAGGCTGAATACCGGGCGTAGCTGAAGGGGTTGGAGTTACTCAGAGATGTGCGTGCTGATGTCGTTGAGATCTTTGGCGATTCTATGTTGGTAATCAATAAGTTGATTGGAACATATGAATGCCGAAGTGATATTTTAATTGAATATCACGGGAAGTGTTTACAATAGTTGAAGGGGTTTAGAGAGTATCATCTTGAGCATATTCCCAGGTTGCACAACGAAGAAGCCAATCGATTGGTGCAACATGCTTCGGGGTATCAGCCGATTCAAGAAGTGATGACATCGGTAATGGTCACCGATGACTGGAGAAAAGAAATTGCTGATTACTTAAGAAATCCATCTAGGAAAGTTGAAAGGCGGTTAAGGTTTCAGGCGACCAAGTGTGTACTCCTTGATAATGAATTGTATTATCAGACAATTGATGGAGTCTTGCTCAAATGTCTTAGTAAAGAAAAGTCAAAGGAGTTGATGAGTGAGATTCATGAAGGAGTATGTGGGGCACATCAATCGGCATTCAAAATGAAATGGATGATCAGGAGGAATGGATATTATTGGTCGACGATTCTTGAGGATTTCTTTGAATTTTTCAAGGGGTGTCAAAATTGTTAGAAGTTTGGTAATGTTCCGAGAGCACCTGCATCGGCAATGAATCCTATAATCAAACCTTGGTCGTTCAGAGGATGAGCCATCGATCTTATCGGTCAGATTTATCCACCATCAAGTAAAGGGCATAAATTCATACTCG
Organism: Microstegium vimineum; assembly: GCA_022036555.1. Classification (NCBI taxonomy): domain Eukaryota; kingdom Viridiplantae; phylum Streptophyta; class Magnoliopsida; order Poales; family Poaceae; genus Microstegium; species Microstegium vimineum. Next base: position 35,543,106 of record CM039135.1, read on the forward strand.
TTGCTACCGATTACTTCAAGAAGTGGGTTGAAGCCATTCCTTTAAAAAATGTGATGTCGGCAAATATGATAGACTTTGTGAAAGAACATATTGTTTACCGATTCGGGATTCCTCAGACCTTTACAACCGATCAGGGGACTATGTTCACATCGGGAGAGTTCGATGATTTTGCTATTAGTATGGGGTTCAAAGTGTTGAATTCTTCTCCTTATTATGCTCAAGCTAATGGTCAGACTGAAGCAACTAATAAGGGGATAATTAAGCTTATCAAGCGCAAGATTGAAGAGAACCCTAGAAGGTGGCATACAGTGTTGAATGAAGCTCTTTGGGCATATCGGATGGCATGTCATGGTGCTACTAAAGTTTCGCCGTATCAGTTGGTTTATGGACATGATGTTGTCCTACCTTGGGAAATTAAAACTGGTTCCAGACAGTTATTTTCTCAGGATCAGTTAACAGCCGTTGAGTATGATACCCTTATGAAGGATGAGTTAGAAGATTTGGCGGGTCATCGGCTAAGAGCTCTAATTAACATCGAAGAGAACAAGAAACGGGTTGCCAGATGGTATAACAAGAAGGTAAAGGCGAAGGAATTTACCGATGGTGATTTGGTGTGGAAGGTGATTTTACCAATTGGGACTAAGAATTCGAAGTTTGGAAAATGGTCTCCTAATTGGGAAGGTCCTTTTCGGATAAAGCAGTCTGTTCCTGGCAATGCCTATATTTTGGAAACCCTCGAAGGGGTTGCATTTCCCAGAGCGATTAACGGTAAATATTTGAAAAAATATTATCCTAGTATCTGGGTAGATGCGTAAGGCAATATGAGTATAAATGCCGATGGAAGAAATATCATATAGAACATCGGCAGAAACTGTACTGATCCTATATTACAAGCAAGAATAGTCGTCAAGATTGCAGTTTGTCGACACGGCAGATTACAGCAAGGATTGAATTAATGATATCGCACGCAGGCGAATTTGGTTTGCTTCTTCTATTTCCCTAGCATCGTCATCGGCAGAACCTTCGATTGGCTTCATCTTTCTCTTCAACAAGATAGCCTGTCAAGCTTCGGCATCCCTTTCTTGTTGTAAAGCTTTGACCGCATCGGGAAGTTGAGTCCTCTTCTGGTTGGCTAAGTTTAAAGCTTTGTCTACTTTCTTCAACTTGGCAAGCAACTCCTCTTTTTGTGCTGATAGACGGATGATCTCTTGTCTGAGCTTGGTGCTGGAGGCTTCTAGACAGCCAATGTCTTTGTGTTTTTCATCAGCAATTTGCTTGAATTGAAGCATCTCCTTTGCAAGTTTCGATTGGGCAGCCCTATCGGCAATACGGCGCGAGACCCGTTGGTATTAGAGTTGACGACTTTCAAGAAACGCCGCTTGGAATAGGATTTCCTCAACATCGGTAGGCAGTTGGCCTTGAATTCCCTTGAAAGCTATCCTTACTGCGTTGGAGTCTTGGACCAGTTCGGAAGTGCTTTGTTGCAGAAAGGATAGCAGTGCTTCAAGTTTGGAGTTCACTTCTGCCGATATAGTATCTCATGGAATGGAGTTTTCTTCCTCTTCGTCCTCATCTGGGAGATTGATGGCAAAGGAGAATAGGTTGTTTGGGGAGTCTTGGGCCTGAAAAGAAGAGAATTAGAGTCTACCGATCATAGGTTTTGCATGTTTATGACGGTCGGTTTACCATTTTTAGATGAATCTCTCGCCTCGGACTTGGCAGAATGGCTGATGTAACCGTGTCTTGAAGATCGGCAAACATTGCCGATGAACTTGCCTCGGCAGGGGGGATGGTTGGCGCTGGTACCGGTGTCGGTGCTGCTTCCGCTGTTGTCGACTTCTATGGCGATAATGTTGTTCCCTGATCAGGAATATCGTCTGGTACTGGTGCTGATGCCGATGTCGATGTTGTTTCTGTTATTTCAGTCATCTCTTGCGGTGATGATGCCGCCTCTTGGTCAGGAATCTCGGCTTGTGGTTGCTCAGGGGTAGCTGCCGATACTGGTTCTGATACTGGTGTATCGGCAGGAGCTTGAGTGGACTCAGCAGGAGCTGATAGCTTCTTGCGCTTCGGCTTAGGGGCAGCGCTCGAATGGCCTTGGCGCTTCGATCCTTGTGCTTTGGGGGAATCGACAGGTCGAGTGGCTTGTACATTTGGGATAGTTGCCGATGAGCTTGTTGGCTACAAAAAAAGATGGTTAGTATAAATTAAAAACAGAGTAAAATTACCGATGAAAATTTACAATCGGTATAAGCAAGTAAAGTGTTACCATGAAGGCCTGCGCCAAGGTAGCGGCAGCAGTGGCAGCATCATCGGTTGGCGGTGGTCTAGACTTGATGGTGACCTTAGGGGTCGCCCTACGATGCATAAGAGCAGCCAGTGGAGGGGCCTTGCTGCCGATTGGTGATATTGGGTTCATCGGCCGCAAATTGAAATACTTGCCGCTTTTACTCTTGTTAGGGGTTGGATCATTGACCTATTGACAGAAGATTAGTTACCAGTACCTTAGAAGAATCAATGAAGTTGTGGTATCGGGAATAAACTTACCGCGTCGTCAGGGATGACATGATCGGTATCAATTAAGTGCCGATAGTAGTGCGATGATGGGGCGAATAACTGGTCCTTCCATTCTTGCCACCAGGACTTGTATGATTCAGTTATGAAAGATGTAGGTGCCCAAGAAGACAAGTTGATGCTGGACACATCGGTATGAGGGGAAAGGGTAACTATTTTGTTCCAATCCATGGCGCTGGAGATGGTTTCTCTTGGTTTGATTACGTTGACATAGCTGAGCTTGATCGCCAACTGACTGAATGCTAGCTGTCTTGCTGCTACTGATGGGTGGTAGAACTCGTAAGATGGAGTGGAGTTCTTTCCGGTCCTGACGATGTTTACCAGGATAGCTCGGGGAATGAGTGTGGCTTTCATAATTACTTCATTCTCTGGTATATTCCCATCGGTAAGGTTGAAGGAAAGTGGGAACTGGTTGTCTTCATCAATGTAAGGCCACCAGGCTCGTTCTGCAGCAGGGATTCCACAGTAGAGCCTCTGAAAGAACATGCCGAATTGGTTAACGTTGCCATCGGTTCCCGGCAGTACTATCATGGCTTCCCCGAAGTTGAGAGGGGCACGAGTTGTCGATTCATCGTCGTCATAGACATAGTTTTCCGATATGTCCCGTGGAAACTGTTGGCTGAACAAATCAAACTGCAAGCACTTGTGCATATGGGCACTCAGCCACATGTTAATAAACCACCAAGGACCTCCGAGGTTGCCGATAGGCTCGCCTAATAGTAATTTTCCGACACTTGGTGTAGAAGGCGGTAGACCGAGCCAAGGAGGTACCGGCCAAGGGGGAATCCTTCATCGGTCAAGAGCTTTGCTGTAGGGAGGTACATGTTAGTGGGACCAACTGTTCTACCGCAGAAGATGAACTTTTCGAGCCACATGTTAAGGAAAGTAGCATGCTCCCTTGGAGCTACCGATCCACTCTTCTGGTACTCTTTGATATACCCATTCCAACCACTCTTGGATTACCCGACGCTTAGATTTCCTACGGAATAGAGTGGCAGGATCGGCAGAAGAAATGTCTAGGCCGGTGAGCATATGTACATCGGCAAGTGTGGGAGTGGCTGGTCCATGTCTAAACAGGAAAGCATTCATTTTATCGGACCAGAAGTAGGAAGCAGCGATCATCATATTCTCATTCTTGACCATATCGGCAATGGATAGCCTGATACATTGCTCGATGTTGCGTTCTGACCAGTAAACTCTCTATGACCTCGCTATCCTGAGATACCAATCTTTCCATCCCTTGGTGGGTTTAGGCCAAGAGCGGAAGGCATCGGTCCACAACCCTAAATCAAAATGTTTAGAACTGAAGGGAATGCGGTTTGTTTATGCATTAATCAGATTGGTTGGGTCGGTATTCCCCATTGGACCTAGGCAGCAAAGATGTTCTTGGTCGGTAGGGATCACTATCTTGTTGCACATCTCCTAGATCCAGAAAACAGAGCAGAAAAAGCGGAGAAGAAACTGAGAAGCGATGTGGAGAAATAAAGCTGCAGTGTATACGCTGTTTTTTGTACAGGTCAATATTAAACTAAGTGTATTGATCGGTAAAGGGGTTCCTCATCGGCATCAAGGGGTTATTGGTTTCATTACCGATGGAAGCAGGGGAATTTGCTGATGGTGGATGTGATAGAAGAAACGTCAAGGGAGAAAAGGAAAGACATTTGTCGATGAGAAAATGTTGCCGATGAAAGTAGAAGAATATTGCCGATAGGAGGGTATTGCTGATGGACAAAGGATGTGGCTGACGTCAGCAGAAAGCTGCCGATGGCAATGAGAGGAAGGTTGCAGATTGGAAAGAATCTGCCGATGGAAAGTTTCATCGTTAGGGAAACGAATAAGGAAACTGGTGATTTTATACTAGTATTATTGTCATTGTTTGAGTTCGGCTCTTGTACGAGTCATTTTTATTTCCTTAAAAATAGGAGTTCTGTTTAGGTATGAGTCGTGTCTGTTTGCAACTCCTATTATCGGAGTATAAATATGTACCCAGAGGCGATGTATCAAAGGGATATACAATCAATCAAAATCAAATCTATTACTTTTTATCTACTTTTCAGCATCTACTTTTATCGCATTAGTTGCTAGTTTATCTACGAGTTCTTATGATCTCGATGGGCTGCATCTACAAGATCTCCGTCTACCTCGCGAGTTCCGCGTTTGATCAAGTTGAGCCTTGATGTCCAGGCGCATCGTTGTCGTCTCGTTCAAGCTTGTTCTAGTTATCATCCTTGTCGATTATTTGGTCAAATCGACTGGCACACCTTCGGATATCGAGTTCGGGTATAAGCCCGAGGTGTTCACAGATCAGACGCTTTTTGTGTCAACATGTTCCTTCTTGGAACCTTCTTCTATCTTCTTCATCAAGAGGTCCATCTTGGCGGAGAGCATGTCCACCTCATTAATGGTGTGCATACCTCTCCTCTTTGGCTGGAGACGTTCGTCACCCCATCCTTGGTTGATCACCATTTTCTCGATGAGGTCCTTGGCATTCCTCACTATGTGTTGGAGAAATGCCCCTCCAGCGGCAGAGTCAAGGTGACTACGGGCCATGCTAGTCAGCCCGTGGTAGAAACCTTGGATCAGGAGCCAGTCTTCTATCCCATAATGAGGACAAGCACGAACATACTCCTGGAGATGTTCCCATGCTTCGGGAATCATCTCGTCAGATTGTTGCTGGAAGCGTGAGATCTTTCCACGAAGGGCATTGGTTTTGCCCGTCGAGAAGAATTTCTTGAGGAATGTGTTAGCACACCTCTCTCATGTAGTGGCTTCTTGTTTGTGGGCGTAGAACCATTGCTTCGCCTTTCCCAATAGCGAGAATGGGAAAAGACAAAGGCGAATGGCGTCAGACGCCACTCCCTTGATGGTTAACGTGCCACATAACTCCATGAAGTGCTAGAGATGAGCATTGGCATCCTCATGGGGCTTTCCACAAAACATGTTAGGCTGCACCATGTGGATCAAGGCGGGCTTTAGCTCGAAGGTGGCATCCCCGAAGTTGATCTCAGGACCCTGAGCTACGTGGGTAGCTGACGGAACCGAGAAGTCAGAGATCACCTTCTGGGCCATAGCTTCCTTAAGTGGTGGTGTAGAGCCTCCTTCCTTGAACGGATCCTAGTTCAAGATGAACCTCTAAGGGGGAACTTGACGACGTCTAGTCCTCCTCAACAGTTGCTCGGGATCTTCAAGATAATTCCCGGTAGTTGGAAACCGCTCATAAACTGTCTAACTTCACAAGAAAGGAAGACACAGACAGGGGTAACCCCTATGACTAATTCATAACTAAGTTAACGAGAATCTCTGGATTCAATCTAATTAAAATTTCTTGGCTAAGCTTTCCCCGGCAACGGCGCCAGAAATGCTTGTTGGTATTTCTTATGACTATTGGATAAATCCACAAGCGCACAGATTATACCGTTGTAGCACTTCACCAAGGAGTATTCCGAGTTATCGTAATTTATATTATCCCAAAGGAAAGCCTTGCTAGAAATGATAATTGGATAGAGATCCTAGAGAGCACTTCAACTTTAGTACCAACTAGTATAGGGGGGTAAACGATATATGTGATAGGAAGGGGTTGATGAATGAAGAAGCTACGATAAAGGATACTTAGAACGGACCTTAGAGACTAGCTAGGTGGGAGGGCAACGAGAAGAGTAAAGGGACTCCTATGTACTTCACTCTACTTCAATAAACTTAGCTAAATAACTAGTCTAGACACTATAGCTTGTCTCCTCAATACAAGTATGCTAGGCGAGGGGATAGATCAGTAGGAGGACAAAACTCCTACCGGACCGCACCCTCTTCTTATGGGGCCCTTACCTTTTAAGAACTTGCCTAAGAACACGTGATGGAATACAACGACTAGACAAGGCTATCACCTCTTGCTAGCTACCACAAACAATCCATGCAGAAAGCGATAACCAAGGATAAGATGATGTATAAGCACCACGCTTACACACAACTTACTACTTTGACTATGATAAAATAATTAAAGCACCCTATAACAGGCAATGATCGCATACGGGAAAAGTCACAAGGATCACAAACTATGGGTGTGAAGGCTATTAAAGAGCAAAAGCATATAGCAAGACTATATCTAGTATAGAAATGCTCAAAGTAAATACTAAGTAAAGTAAAGAGAAAGATATATATTGAATAAGATAAAGTCTTACAAAGAAGGAAAGATACACGAGCTATACCAGACTCTCCAGAAGACGACTCCGGAAATCCCGAGCAAAGCTCGACTCAACTCTAACTCCCACTCTAGACTAACTCCTAGAACAATCTAAGGAATAGAGTTTGTAGGCTTCTTCTTCATGATTAGAGAGGGGGGTGTGACCCTCTATTTATAGTAGGAGGTGGACTAGGGGCTACTCCGGCGCCACGTCAGCAATCCGGGGCCTTCCATTCTCCACCCTTGGATCCAACCGACCTTGAAACCGACCAAGGCATGGATGGTTGTGATCCAACACGTGGGGGAGAGGTATGGCGGTTCGGGGGGACCCAACCGACCTAGGGGTGGTTCGGCCGAACCCCCCTATGGCCAGTGGGCCCTCCCTTGCCTCCTTCAATGAGGTCCCACTAGTCAGGGACTGAGTGGGGGGCTGGTGGACCCCTTGGTGGTTCGGCCGAACCCCCTTGGGGGTGCCTGGCCCACCTCTTGCACCCTGGTGCTGGTCCTACTTGTCATTGGTGCTAATTGTTGTTTCTGAGTTGGTTGTTACCTGCCGCAGCGTATGCGGCACCCGATATTCCAGCGTACAGTGGAGTGGACGTAACCGAGCGGGCGCATTTAATGCGACTCGGGTCGTGCGCGTGGGGAGCCGTAGAGGCGCCGCTCTGCCTTCCGGTCCCCTATAAATATTTACCTGCCGCGTCGTCCCCTGTGAGCCTGCACTGTTCGCGTTCTTTGCCTCCTCGTCTTGCTCGCGCCGACTTCCTCAAAGCTAGGGTTTGCACCGCCGCGTATCCGCCTTAGTTACGCCTGCCGCCGCGATGTGCGCCCTTCCCCAGGAACATTCCCCATGGCCGGAGAACATCCGGAGGGGAGCTGGCCTCGATGTGTGGCCGAGCACGACCGGGCGCTCGAGCTGGTGGATGCGGGGCTGCTGCGGCCCGAGCTCTCCGCCAACAACGACGTGGAGTGGATCGTCCCCACCGGCGCCGATATGTCGGACCCGCCGGAGGGCTATGTGGTCTCCTTCCTTCCGTTCCACGAGCGCGGGTTCGGGATGCCACCATCTCGCTTCTTCTGGAGGATTCTTCACCACTATGGAATTGAGCTCCACAATCTCAATCCAACTTCTGTCCTCCACCTCGCGGCCATTGCGGCCATGTCGGAGGGGATGTTGGCAACGAAGCCGGACTTCGCCTTGTGGAAGTTCTTCTTCAAGGCGACGGTGTTCCTTCTCTATTCTGGTGGCGAGAGATGGGTGGCGCCGTGCGGTGGATGTGCCATCAGCCTCCGCTCTGCCAACTCACATCTCTACATGCCGGCGCGAGTGATTTCGTCCAACCGGGGGTGGCACTCACAATGGTTCTACATTCGGAACCACCCTGAGGCACCACTCCCGGTCTACACGGGCCGGCGTGTTGCCGAAGAGCTCCCCAGCTGGACTGACATCCCAACCCAGCAGGAACTTTCAGGAATAAAGCCCTATCTCCGCAGCTTGACGTGGCTCGGTGACCAGGAGCTGAACCATTCGGGGGTCGTTGCGCAATTCCTGCAGCATCGGGTGCTCCCGCTCATGGATAGGGAGCGATGGCTGCACGAGATGGTGCACGGAGCGTCGTGTGTGGGGTCCGCCATGGACGAGGTGGACCTGAGCCTCGAGGACGTGGTCAACTTCGCACGGAGGTTGTTGGGTGATGCCCTGAATGAAGACGACGTCTATCGCTTCCCGCCGATGCGCCCTGACCCCAACTTCGTCGAGCTGGTGAGTCCGGACCACATCGTATTGTCTTTTTTCCACGCTCTCATTCGGGGGTACCGACTCATGCGTTTCCCATCCTTCTTCTGCAAGGGGGCCCGCTCAATGGCTCAACATGTGTCCGCCCACCTTCCCGCTCTGCCAGAGCAAGGTGCGGCGAACCCAGGCTGGGCCCCGCTGCAGCCGGTGGACGTGGACTCGGAGGGCCTTGGTGATGACGACGACGACGAGGATGACGACGAGGACAGGTGTCCTCTGTCCGAGATGGTCCCCTCCCTCTGAGTGACAGGGCCACTGCGTCGGCCGGCTGGGACTGCGCCGTCGGTGGTGGTGCCACCGGTGAGGACGCTCGGTGCACACCTAGCCCCTGGTGGCTCCGGGGGCGGTGTTGCCGATGGTTCTGCAGCTACTCCTCCTCCGGCCCCGCCTGGGGAGAGCGGGGACAGCGAACGGAGCGGTGGTTCCACGACCGTGGGCCGCGGCACGGTGGGGTCGACACGGAAGCTCAACCGCCTCTTTTCCCGCGGGTAAGCCTGCCTTGCGCAGTGCCTCCCTCCATTTTACCGACGAAGTGCGATTTCTTGTGGCGTGAATGCGTGATGGGTGTCGTAGGATCTCTGGAAGCTCTGCTCACGCGGGTTGGAAGAAACTGCGCCAGGGGGCGCCTCCGGTTGGCCTGGGGCCGAGCAGCGCAGCCCTGGCTACTAGTTCGACAGGCGCCGCCGGGGCCGGGAGTGGTCCGCCTCCGAGTGACGCCGCCGCCATTGGGGTGGCACCGCAGACGCCTCCTGACGCCGGCCCCACTGTTGTCGTGCCATCTTCTCCCCCAGAGGTGGTAGTCGTCGACGACTCTAGGGAAGAGGGCGGCCTGGATGTCGTCGTGGTCGTGGACGTTGAGGAGGTCCAGCCGGCCGTGACGCCGGAAGACGTAGTGGTGATACCGGCGCGAGTGGGGGAGGACGCCTAGGTGGCCCTCTTCCCCACAACATGTTGGCTCGGGATGTGGTGGTACCCAGGTCGTTCACCGAGGAGGAGCAGGCGGCCGCACGTGCGGCGAAGGCCGTTCTCTCGTCGGGTGAGGTGGCTGGCGCCGAGGGGGAAGCCACTCCCGTGGCCCTGCGCCGGCTTGGCGCCGATTGCCATTCCTTCGGGGACGGTGATCCGATTGCCTTGGTCAATCGAGGGAACCCAGAGGAGCCAGTGTTCGTGTTGGACGACCGGCATGAACTCCGGCACTGGCAACGCGTGGCGGGTGCTCGCCGGGAGCATGGCAGTAACGTGGCGCGTGCAATGGAGGTTCTCCAGAGTTCGGTCGCATCGCTCAATGATGACCTTTCGCATCATGGCAATGTGAGAGACCATCAAATCGTAAGTGTTGCTTTTTCTGTCCTGGTCGACTTCCTGACATCCCTCTCTACGCAGATTCTGATGGCGACAAGCGCCGAGAAGTTTGAGTTCCTCCGCCACGAAGTTGGGCGGTGGGACCCTGGGTCATGGGCAGCCGCCGAGGATACTGATGTGGCGGAGGACCTCTTGGTTGCTCGGAGCCGAGTGGTGGAGCTGGAGGAGCAGCTGAGGGCTCCGGGAATAAGGGAGGAGGATGTCCGAGCATTGGCGCGCCGGAGCGCGGCCAACGTCGAACGAGTTGAGCGAGAGCGGGATGTAGCTCGTACTGGTGCTGAGGATGTCTGCAAGATGTTGGAGGACGAGCGCACGGTGCGTCAGGCTGAAGTTGAGCGCCTGACGACCGAGCGCAACGCTGAGGCGAAAGCACGGCGCCGGGCCGCCGCGACGCTAGACTCTATGGATGAGGAGCGCAACACCATGCGGCGCCAGCGCGACAACAACCGTCGGGAGCGCGATGACGTCGTGGCCCGCTTTGAGGACCTGTCCAACAGGGCGCGCGAGCGCAGTGTTGACGCTGACCAGAGGATTCTGGAGTTCTCCACCCGAGTCGGCGAGTTTACGATGGCTGCCTCGCAACTTCGCGTGGTAGTGAACGGCCTCGAGCGCGAGAACGAGGGTACGCTGCCTTTTCCTCTGTCCACTTATTCTGGCATTTCTTTGCTTTTTAATTCGGAGGTCGTGGCCCCCTTTTTCTGTCGCCCCAGAACTGCGGGCCGGTGTGCAGGAGTCGCAGGCGTTGCGTGAGGCGGTACACGAGGTGTGCCACCTTTTTGGCGTGCCAGCCGTCGAGGATGGTCTGGCCGCGGCTAGAACCCGCGTCGGCCTGCTCTGGGAGCGGGGCCAAGCACGGATCCGGGAAGCCCTGCGCATCGGAGTCCACCGCACGATGGCGATCGCTGCCTACCTCTACGACGCGGTGACTCCCCTGCTCCTTAGCGAGGGTTATCCCTTGGACGCCCCGGAGGAGCCGTTGGACCAGATTGAGGCTGCCGCAGAGGATCCTGCGATGATCCTGCCCGCCAAGCTTGAAGATGAAGTGTTCCCGCTGCCGCCGGAGGAGTGACCCTGCGTGGTCGACAATCAGAGTCGAGGGCCCTTGTAATGAACAATTTACGTTATCCCTGGTACGATGCGCCCTGTTGGGCTTTCGACAAATTTCTACAACTCCTTACTGAGCTTGCTTTAAGTTTGTTTGTTTTCTAGTCACCACATTTTTTCCATTTCGACCTACTTGCTTCACCTTTCCTGGTAAGAGGTTTGGTCCACTCGGATGGGTAGTCGGGTGGAAATACTTGGCTCCAGGGAGTCGGAGTACATCACGGCCGTTTGCCGCGATCCGGTAAGATTATCTCCCTTGGCCGGTGGAGGTGAAGTTTTCGTTCAGCGGGAAAAAGTGAGAAAGATTTTTGGAGAGAAAGACAGGGGGTTCCCCCCTTTCCAGCCCCCGAGCGACTTGTGCTATGGCGCGCGCCGGGAGTGCACCTTGCTAAGCGATTGGTCCGAGAGTCCCCTTATTTTTTATTCCTCGAACTTTTTTGCTTAAGAAAGGTTACATACGTATGTACAATGTGCTAGAGTACTTAGTAAAAGTAGATAAACGACATAGCTATTGGTGTTGTGGGCGTCCGAGCTCTTCGCGCTCTAGGGGTCGACGTCCATCTTGTCAGCGGCTTCGATCGCCGCCACCAACTCCTCGCTGCGCACCTCGGCCATGGCATTCTCGCAGCAGTCCACCTCGCACTGGTATGCCACCTTGAGGTCGGAGGTGACTGTGATGATGCCGCACGGCCCCGGCATCTTGAGCTTGAGGTAGGTGTAGTTGGGGACGACCATGAATTTCGCGTAACATGGCCTCCCTAACACCGCATGGTAAGTCCCTCGGTAAGCCACAACCTTGAAGGTGAGGTACTCACTCCGGAAGTTGTCCGGCTCCCCGAACGTGACGGGCAAGGCGATCTGCCCTAGGGGTACCATTTGTCTTCGGGGACGATTCCCTGAAAGGGAGCCCCCGAGGGTCGAAGCTTTTCCCTACGTAGGCCGAGGGCCTCGAAGGCGTTGTAGTACATGATGTTGAGGCTGCTGCCCCCGTCCATCAGTACTTTGGTGAAGCGCACGCTCCCTATGATTGGGTCCATGACGAGTGGGTAACGACCCGGGTAGGGAATGTGGCTCGGGTGATCATCTCGACCGAACGTGATGTCGGGCTCCGACTAGTCGAGGAAAGCCGGAGTAGCCGGGGCGACCGCGAAGACTTCGTGTCGCTCCTTCTTCTGCCGGCGCTTGCAGCTGTAGGCCTCTGGCCCCCCAAAGATCATGAGGCACTTGTTTACATGGGGGTAGGAGTCATCGTGGCCTCCGTCCCCATCCTGGCCTTCCGACTTCTTTGGCTCATCCTTGTCATGGACGGCCTTGAAGTATCTGGCCATCATGTCACACTGCTGGAGTGTGTGCTTGACCGGCCCATTGTGGTACGGGCATGGCTTCGTGAGCAGTCGTCGAACTTGCCCACCTTCTTCCCGCCCTAGGGACAGGGGGGCTTGCGGTCTGCTGCCCCGACGACGTTGTCGCCACCGCCACGTTGCGGCTTGCCCTTCTTTTTGTTCCTATTCTAGGTGCGGTTCGAGCCGCCTTCACCGGCGGTCTCGACTTCCTTGCACTTTCCCTTGTCGGGGTGGAAGATTGCACCGACCACCTCCTTACCCGACGAGTAGCTCGTGGCGATGTCGAGGAGTCGTTCGGTGGTGCGAGGGTTGCTGCGGCCCAGCTCGTGGACTAGCTTTTTGTATGTGGTGCCTGTGAGAAATACCCGAACCACGTCCGCGTCGGCCGCGGTCGGGAGCTTGGTGCACTGCTAGGAGAAGCGACGAATGTAATCCCGGAGGGACTCATCTGCCTTCTGCCTGCAGCTACGGAGGTCCCAGGGGTTTCCTGGGCGCGTGTAGGTGCCTTGGAAATTCCCGACGAAGGCTTGTCGCAGGGAATCCCACCCATCTATGGTGTTGGGAGGTAGATGCTCGAGCCACGTGCGGGTCGAGTATGAGAGGTGAAGAGGCGAGTTGCAGATGATGAACTCGTCGTCGTCCGTGCCACCGGCCTGACAGGCAAGGCGATAGTCATCGAGCTAGAGCCCGGGGTTCGTTTCCCCGGAGTACCGGACGATGTTCGTTGGTTGTCAGAACGGTTGCGGGAACGGTGCACGGCGTATGCAGCGAATGAACACCAAGGAGCCCGGTGGCTCCGGCGTGGGAGGTCGGTCTTCATCGCTGTCGTATCGGCCGCCGCGACGGACGTCGTAGCCTCTGCTTGTGCCGTCCTGCTTGGCGTGTTTGCGCGGGTTAAGCGTGTCGCGCTTTTCGCCTACGCGAGCATGCACCATCAGGCGTCGGCGCTCGGCCGACGCGGGGTCCTGATGAACCGATCCCTCGCGGTCGTCATGCGATGTACCTGCCGGATGGCCGCTGCTGAGCCCGCGCCTCCGTGACGCGGAACTCTCGGCCTGTTGTGCCGCGGCCCACTCCAGAAGGGTTTTCAGCTCGTCGTGAGCGAGCTTCCCGTCGGGAGCATCTGGGACTGGAAGGTTGCGGAGCAGCAACCTTGCTGCTGCGATGTTCTGGCTTGCCCGCGTGAACTGCGGCGTGCCATGTTCGTCGTTGATGATGCGATGGTGCACCGCTCGTGCCTCCCTGCGAGTGTGGGGCTCTGTGGGGTCCCTGGCATCTTCGCGCTCGAATGTCACCTTTTGCTGTCGCTCCGCGAGCTGCTACTCAATGTCGCGGAGGTCGCGAAGCTGCTGCTGCTAGGCCTCCGACGGTGGCGGATCGGGCCGTGGTTGGGGTGCCGGAACACCTGTCGCGCGTACGAGCGTGTGGATGTCGTTGTCGTCCTCGTCCTCCTCCTAGACGATGGTGGGGTCGACAGCCGCTCCAGGTGGCGGAGCGTCGCACATGAAGCACTCGCGGCCGTAGCCCTTGCTGCGATCGCTCGAGCCGGAGTCAAGCAGGTAATCGCTGGCATGGAGGAAACCATAGAAGGCCTCCTTATCCCCCGGACCATCGAAGTCCAGGGGCTCCCAAGGATCCACGCTTCCACGGCTAGAGTCGGCGTAAGATGCGGCCTCGGAGCTTGTGAGGAGATCGGAGACGGAACAAGGGTGGTGAGACGCAAGCCCGATGCGTGTCCCTTCCGCGGGGTCAGCATGGAACCATGTGGCCACCATCTCTGAATAAGACGCGGTGGCATTCCTCATGTAGAGTGGTAGCACCTCCGAGACGGACGCTTCGATGTGCCCGAGAGAGAGCGGCTGCCCTCCCGCGAGCTGCGCTGTCACGTTGGCGAACGCGAAGTAGAGGTTGTGTAGGGACTCCTGAGTCGGTTGGGGTCCCATCAGCGTGTCGAGCTGGCGCTCGAACTAAGGGTAGTCGGCCCGTGGGACGACTGCCCCGCGAGCGACTTGCTCCCTGGAGGGAGGCAGGTTGAGGTGGGCCATGGATGCTGAGATGGCGTCCACAGCTACCTCGGAGGATGCCGTAGGGCGACGGAGGACCAGGTCGGCCCCCTGCCCGTGGCACTGGAAGTCCAGGCTACCAAAATGAACAATGGAGCCCAGAGCGAGATTGACGTGGCGAGAAGCCATCCGATACTCGAAAATACAGGTGACACACAAAGTCCCCTACCTGGCGCGCCAACTGTCGGTGTCTAAAATGGCGGAGTCTAGACGGACAACGAGTGAATTTCTAAGCGTGTCGGAGATCGGATGGTTACGCTCGGAGAACACACGGTTTATACTGGTTCAGGTACGAACGCCCTACGTCCAGTGTGTTGCGGGGTCGTATTACCAAGCGTGGAGAGCTCGTAGAGGGGAGCTACAAGCTTTGGTGAGAGAGGGAAGCTGGTTCCCAGGTCTCGTGCGTATGTGTTTCGAGGTTCGTGGTGAGAGCTCGTGTGTGTGCGAGTATGAGTGTTTATGAATGAGTTCAGTGTGTCGAGAGAGAGATTGGAGGTCCATTCTCCCCCTTTATATGTAGGGAGAGACGGAGGAGTACACTAGAGGGAGAGAGAAAACGCGGGCCCAGCGTGGCCTGTTGACTTGGGGGACACTTCTGGCTTTTGTTCCCCTTCCTTCTCGGGGAAGACTGCTCCTGTTGGGACACTGCTTGGGTCTTGTTTGTCCTTAGTGCGACTGTAGCCACGCGCCTTGTAATCGATGGCGTCCCTGTTACCACATTTGGGGATGGGCAGAGGTTGGCAGAACAAGGCCTGACACCCCTGCGTTCTGTCGGACGGGACCGAGTACACTCTAATCCCTGTTCAGATGTCCTCCGGAGTGATGGCAAGTGTCAATCAATGGTTCGGTCAGTACTGGAGCGCGTCCCACAGGGATTCTACAGGGGTGGGCATGGCGTTCCATGTCTTCGTCCCCCATCCCGAAGGACGAGCCGATACTGTGGACCTTTTGACTATGGGGTAAAGTGCGTTGTGGGCCGGTGAAACCTCCGAGGGCGAGTGGCGTCACGGATGACGTCACCCGGGCTCAGACGAGGCGGAAGAACCCCCAGGGGTGGATGGCGTCACGGATGACGTCATCCAGGCTCGGACGAGGTGGAAGATCCTCCGAGGGAATGCCATTCGCCTTAGCTGTTTTGGGTGAAAAAACCACGAGGGTAGATGTCATCACGGATGATGTCACCCCTGCTCGGACGAGACGGAAGAGCCCCCGAGGGTAGATGGCGTCACAAATGACGTCATCCAGGCTCGGACGAGGCGGAAGATCCTCCGAGGGGATGATTTTATTTTTGCTAAGTGTGAAGTTGGGGTACCCTATTCTCAGGTATCTGACACAAGGCTATGTTACTAGGTTGATTAATGCATATGCATGAATGACAACACCTAGTAGCACTTGATAACCACAATCACAAACGTTTTTCCCTTCTTGATAGTAGGCTATCTATCCTAAATGTGATCACACCCCCTATAGTGTCTTGATCACTAAACCAAAAAAGGCCCTATGATATACCTTTGCCTTGAGCCCATTTTTGTTTTTCTCTTTCTTCTTTTCCTTGTCCATGGAGCACTAGATCCATCATGGTCCTTCATCTAGCTCCACATGTCAAGTTGGATCACCCTAGCTAGATAACACACTTAGCACTAGGGTTAGTTCATAGGTTTCATCAATTAACCAAAAACAAACTTGGGCTTTCAGTCCACCCTTGGCACATAGGCCTGGCAGAGCGTGGTCGCGATGGAGGTGATGGTTCTGTCTTAATAGCCTCCCTAGTTGATGCTCCTTATGATGTTTTCTGAGTTATTTATGCTATAGATGAGAGTATGTAGGTAGGGTGTGCTTAGTTCCTTTTTATTTGGTAATTACTTAGGATTCTTTTACTCTAGCCGAATCTCGAGTTGTCTGACTATATTATTAGTGAGTCTCTATTTTCTATCTCTGGAATACCATTTATCTTATACTTTTATTATCATATTTATTTATCTTGACATGACTTACCCCTCCTAAAGCATTATAAAGGTTGGTCTAATCTTAGGTCTACACATTTATAGTCAAAGCTATATACATTTAGGTTTCCTTTTCTATCCCTGTTTAATTTTTGCAATTAATTGAAAGTTTTCCTTCTGGCATAAACAAATCAACGATACTCGGAGAATTTCACCGGGTGAAATGCTACAATAGGAGAATTATCTGTGCGCTTGCAGATACATTCTATAGAAGTATTTTTGGAACTGTCAAATGTAGATTATTTCAACATTTTCTACATTTTCTGATATCATGCTAGGGATGACAACTTAGTGTATAGTGATGTTAGGAGGTCTCTCCAACATTTCTGACGTTGTTGCTAAGGATGGGGATTTTTCTCTATTTTTAGTGCGACATTAAGAAATGTCAACAGACCCCACCCTCCGGACGCGTCCGGAGGTACGCAGGAAAGTTGTTTTTGCTTGTAACGGCTAGGGTTGGCTTAGGGGTATTTATACTTCTCCACCGGCCCTTTGGCCTTACTCTTGCCCATTTAGATAGCTGAAAAAATCTTGTGAGAGTGCAAGGAAGTGCAAGAGTCCTAGTGATAGTGAGAATTGTGACTCCAAGTGTTCATCCTCACTAGTTTCTTAGAGATGGCAAGTGTGCATCCATTCAATATACTAGCCTTGGTCAAGTGAGAGTTAGTGCTTGTTACTCTTGGTGATCGACATCACCTAGACGGCTTTGCGGAGGTATGCTTGGTGATCATCCGGTGGAGTTCATTGTGGATGACCCAAGCTCGATCGTGATCGGTTGTGGGCGATTCACCGAGCCGGGGTGGCGAAGAATCAGCCCATAGAGAGCACTTAGTCCTTGCGCGGACTAAGGGAAAGCGATACCGTGTGCGGTGCTCCAAGTAGACTAGGGGGAGTGTCTACTCCTCAATACCTCGGTAAAACATTGTCGTGTCAATCCTTCTTCCTCCCTTCTCCTTAATTATCTTTTGTGTTGCTTGAGTAGAATTGCATAGGGCTTTACCGCTTTCATTGTCATGTCTTGCTTGTGTAGCTAGGACACACTTGAAAAGCACTAGGGGGTTAATTGGTTCTTGTTTAGGTTTTAATTCTTGCTGAGAAATTTAAAAGAGCCCAATTCACCCTCCCCTCTTAGGCATCTTGATCCTCTCAGGTTCGTCGATGCACCAAATCGCAGTCTGCGCGTTCAACCACCCGGTCTCGTTTGTACTTTATGCGCCTCCCGCAGAAGTAGAGATCTGGGTATGCAGCCGCCTTGCACGGCCAAGGATGGTCATTCTTGCACCTACCTTGGTGCTGGACAGATCCAGCTAAGAGTCGGCCGGTACATCCTCCACTTTTCATCCAACATGAAGCCAGCAGTCCGACTCTTTCCATGGGATCAAGGAGGATATAGTTGTAGTCCAAATTTATTTAATATTTTAGTCCTAAATTTCTTTCAAAATTTTGTCTTAAATAAAAAAGGTAAGTCGAGATGTAAAAGACTTAACCTTAGGCCGCGACATGTAGGTCTATGGCAGCTCGTGGCTGGTGTGCTGCTCCATTTTGGCACAAAAGACGGTGCCATCAAGCTATCCAGCTCGAGAGCGAGCTGGGTCTCCGTAGGTGGAGGAGATGTCATGGGCAGCCAACAGGCTGCCATCAGCCCAATAGGCCCAAGAGTCAATAGTTTAGCCACCAAGTTAGGTCAAGGGTGCTTAGCCACCAAGTTAGCATTAATGTTGATCCCCTCTCTATATAAAGAGAGGCACGCATGCCATTTGGATGCAAGCAAGGAATAATGAAGAAACAATTCTAGTCTCCCTCAATCCCTCAAGCTCTTAGCAAAGCATAAGACCTAGTTATACCAAAATACCATCAGCATACATAACACCGTCAGTGCTACTTTTTGGTTAGTGGAGCCTACAAAATAATTTTATTTTTAACCTTTAACAAATAGACTATGTTGACAAAATGTACCATAATAAAGCACTTCAACCATTAAATAAGGCTATGAATGAACGTGTCCAGTCACAGAAATGGAAAAATTACATAAGACCTTACTTTAGTTGCATAAACATTGGTGCTACAAATTCTTATAGAACTTGGCGCCCATCTGTAATAAACGGTCAATTAAACTCCAAGACATGTATTGGGTTTAGTAGATATATGCAAAATTTGTAACTAGGAATATCCATAGTATGTAACTAGCAAGTTATACGCTAGATGAGTAGTCTTCAACTGCTAAAATGGTAAGATATAAGATGTCGTCTGTTCAGATACCCAACATCTTTCTCCACCACCACCACCCTACAACATCATCCACCTTAACCCCTTTTTGGTTCAAGAACAACTTGCGTCTTGTTTGAGGTTTCCTATGCTACCACCTTTCACTCCAAGTTAGAGGCTCTCGACTCCAGCAACTGCATCTTCTCTTTCACTTTCACCTCATTCGCCTTTGACTCCAGCAACTGCATATTCTCTTCCACCTTCGCCTCATTCGCCTCACCTCATTCGCCTCCGCCTGTATCTATAAGGCAGAGACCAATGCTGCCACCTTTCCCTTAATGGTAGAAGCTCTGGACTCGAGCAACTGAATCTTCTCTTCCAGCACCACAACCATCAACCCAAATAGAACACTTCCAGCGATGGAATTGGACTTGTTGCTGGCCTTGAGCGAGACATCTAGCTTGGTAATACGGTCCAACATCCTTGACCTCCAGTGCTGCTCTTTGGTTAGTGGAGCCTGCAAAATAATTTTATTTTTAGCCTTTAACAAATCGACTATGTTGACAAATGTACCAAAATAAAGCGCTTCAATTATTAAATAAAGCTATGAATGAACGTGTCCAATTAAAAAAATGAAAAAAAATTACAGAGGACCTTACTTTAGTTGCATAAACATTGGGGCTACAAATTCATATAGAACTTGCCAAAAATTTGTGTCCATAAGTGGTAAACGGCCAATTAAACTCCAAGGCATGTATCAGGTTTAGCAGAGATATGCAAAATTTGTAAAAAGCAACAATAAAATGATCAAGCTTCATCACTCATATGCACTTTACTAAAATATGGGTAATTATAAAAGGTAGAAGATGCATAATTGACACAGCTTTTCTGCAATCAAGAAATTCAAATCCACACGCAGTAGTATTCGGTAAACAATCAAAGATTATTTTCATAAAAACACGCAAGGACCTTGGGACATGGTCTCACTAATGCATTATGAATAAGCCTAGCCTAAGAACAATAACACTTCAAGATAGGCTCATCTGGGACATAATTTATCAACGAGAAGACATAAATAGAGATCAGCGAAATGAAAGCTATTGTATAAACAAGTGTACGTCAGTGTTACAAAAACTGGAACAGACACCGCATCAACATATGCCACATTGCTTTCCAATAATGTATAAAACAAAAGCAAGGATAGAAATAATTACCTTCGCTGGGAATCATCGTGAACCAAGTCCTTCGCCATCTGAAACGCCTTTTTCTTTACCTCATTGCTTGGGTCCTTGGCCAAGAGCGTGAACGCCTCCGCCAGCTGCTAAACGAGGTGGTGTGCCGCCGCCGCCGCTGCCATGGCCATTCAACACAGAATGCTCAAATTAAGTGCATTGTTGAGCCCGAGAAACCAACATTTAGAAAATTGCTAGTCCACACCTCCATCACAACTACTTCTCCCCACCCAATGCCCATTTTAGATTCCAAGAATGACAGTCTCTCCATAACACGGTCACCACCATTGGACCATGTCGCCGCCTCTGTCCGCCGCATCAAGCCTCGCCTCGCGTCACGTGCGATGGGCATCTGCTGTACGCACTGCCGAGCTTGTCGCCGCTTCTTGCAGCCCCTGCCAGTCGTCGTGTCGTGGCCGTGCTCCGTCTGCCGCTGCGTCGCTGCCCTGCTCGGCCACGTTACCTGCTGTTGTGTCGTGCTCGTGCTCGTGCTCGTGCTCGTGCCGAGCCTCAGCAACCGAGACCTAACGCGCGTCGCACCTTGCGCTGCCTGCTCCGCCGCCGTGCCTGACCCTGAACTTCGCGGGTCGTCGCTGGTTGCCGCTGTTGCCATCTGCCGCCGCGCCACGCGCTGTTGCCGCCGAACGCCCTCCGCCGTGCCGTGCCCTCGCCGCTGCCATCGGCCAGCCGAGCTAGAAAGGGAGATAGAGATAGGAGCGGAGGAGCAAGAGAGCCATGCGAGAGGGAGAATATGAGGGAGAAAAGAAAGAAGATAAGAGGGAGAAGAGGAAAAGGTAAAAGGAATTAGGAGGAGAACAATGTGAAAGGGCTGTTTGGATCCTATAAATTGAATTGGGTTGAAGAATTCAATTCCAATTTCAATTCTAAATATAATTGAATTAGGTTAGAATCCAATTCAACTTCATTTTTTTGTTTGGTACTACAAATTAAATATTGTTTGGATATTTAGAAACACAAATTCAATTTTGTGGATCCGAATCCTTGAATGAGTGAAATCCAAACAAGTTACAGATTCGAACTAGAATCTCAGAATGGGTAAAAATTTACTTCAATCTCATTTTAATTTCTTACTCGAATAAGAGAGAATCAAACATGAGTAAAATCTCAGGCTATACCAAACATGTGTAACTCTACCTCTCCTGACTAAATAAAGGGAGGACAGAGGGCACCCCTAGACATTGAATCTACTCCAAAGCATACGCATACCCATCTAGTTAATCTAGTCGCCATCATCGGGTACCACCATAATCGCGGGGTTACACCTTGCGGCGTATCACCATCGTCAACAGACATGATACGCCCCGTATAAATATCTGCGGGAATAAAACCCCGTTAGATAGAAAGAGAAAGGACCGAGAGAATCGCAAGTTAAATACGGCCAAAGACAAGGATCATGGAATTGTTCCCTCGAACTTAGGTAAACACATGAAAAGATGTGTTTGGACCTAATATATAGAAATTGGATCAATCAATCCTACAATCCCACTATCTTATAATCCAAACAAATAGTATTGAAATAACACGTATACACGCTTATATATTTTTAAAATAATTTGAGATTCTTATTTCGCACGAAATCCATTGAATTTGTTTACAAAATTTAAACATGCATGAATTTTTGTTAATTTCCAAAAAAATCAGGGTGCATCATCCGCTGAATCGGAACCTCAGCTCGTTGCTCCCAATAGGCTTCAGTAATGCCCGAGTCGCTGCTATCCTCTAGACGTTCTAAGGATAGTGTATAAATAACATTGGTGAAAAAGCATCTTCCTGTCTCGGCCCGATTTTATGATTGGCGAAAAAGGGTCATTACTTCTCGGCCTGATTTTATGATAGAAGCTTTTTCCCCTTGATCCATTCAGCATGACCGAAGATGAAATCGAAGACAGCAACGAAGATATTCAGGACCACTAAACTGGGTCGAAACCCATTTTTTTAAGAACTTCCATGAGGAAATCCCAGCATGGTTGACTTCAAAATTAAATGACTTGACTGTGGTCTTAAAATAAGATTCGTGATTGATTTGCATCATTTTAAAATTTTATGACTAAATTGCACTACAAGTTGCTGTACCCATCATGTAATTTATTTTCAATACTGGTGCTAGTTAATAACAAAGAGAAGGATAAACAGCAAGAAAATGTATCCAGAATCAGGATCGAGACCAAGTCGGCGAGTCGCCCTGGGTCACCCACCCTCTATCTCTACTACTAAAACATTTGGAATGCCATCGTCCACAGCGTGCGATGACACCTAGACTGCCGGGACCCTCCTGCGCCCGCACCCTCCTCTCCACCAATGCCGCGGCGTCCCCCACCCCATGTCATCAATCCAGGGCGAGTCAAAGTACCCAATCGGCGGCCGCGGTGCCACCACCAACTCCCAATCGCGGCAGCGACGGCCTCGCCCCCTCCCAATCGGCGGCAGCGGTGCCCCACAAACTCCCAATCGCGGCAGCGATGACCTCGCCCCCTCCCAGTGCCGTCCGCCCCGCCCCACGCCTTCTCGCCATTATCCCGTGCGCGCCGCGCCTATCTGCTCCCACCCTGACGCAGTTGCTGGTTGCCGCCACACGCTACTACAAGGACGCACCTGCCGGCTTCCTCCACTTGCTCCAGCGGGCGGGATCCAGGTCCCCCACGTCTCCTTGGCGTCATCGTCTTGAAGCCACCGATCCAGCCTTGTTCCACCACAGGTTCCGACCCTGCCTTTGCACCTCCTCACCGGCTCGCCCTGATCTACTTTTCTTTTCCTCCCTCTTTCTCTGAGATTGAATAGATCAATACAGCTACCGCGGCGCATGGCCCTTGGGGCCCCTTCAAGAGGCGAGCTGGAGGGCGTCTGGAGGTAGAAGACAAACATTCGTTCGTTCCTGGCCAGGTAGCTGGAGGGCGTCTGGAGGTAGAAGATTGAATAGAAGACGAACATTCCTCAAATGATTCTTCTAGCTTCTTCCAAGCTTCATGAGCACTCTCAAGATTCTTGATTTGCTCAAACACTTTCTCATCAAGTGCCTCATGAATAGCACTAAGAGCAATATCATTGTGTTGCATTTTTTCTTCTTCGGTCGCGGTGGGATCTTCCTCATTTTCCACTTCAAACTTCTTGACCACCACAAGCCAAATCTTCTAGCTAATTGACTTGATATGAGCGGTCATCTTGACTTTCCAATAGCCATAGTTTGAGCCATCAAACTTGGGTGGTTTCTTCATGTTGTTGATATGAGCCATCTGTAGGGTTATGAGGTTGCTACGCTAGCCAGAAAACAAAATTTTTCTACCCCATAAACCAGGAATTAGTGCTAGTTATAGATCACGGGGTTACCACTAGACGTGCAGGTGCAGCGGAAGCGACTTGATATAGTCGTGCGCGTCGCAGCAGTGCCGTGCAGTTGCGAGGTCGTCCGTCTCAACGTCTCCTTCTCGCGGTTCGTCCTTGTGCTCCAGATGCAGCACCTCCGAGGAATCCCACGCGTGCAGGGAAGAAGCGTCACCCCTCTGGACTGCTAGGTCCGCGATGAGTACTAGGCGCGAGCGTGGGGAGGGCGACGGCGGCTGCCAAAGGACGTGAGTATCTCACCCCGCGCCCACCCCTTACTTATATAGGCGTCCTAATGAGCTCCCACGTTGGAGGCCCATTAGCAACCCTAAACCTAGTCTAATTCAGGTCCAACCCGAATTAGGCTTCCAGTCCCTTAAGCGTGCGACCCTATGGGCTTACGCACACATAGACATGGCCCAAGTACTCTTACTCAACCAATAGTTGATAGCGACCTCTAGCAAGGCGTGTCAACTCCTATGCATACGCTATGATCATATCAGACGAACCACCACAATACAATATACATGTTATTCCTTTGCTTCATGATATTTGGTTCAACTCGTGGGTTAACACTTAACCCAAGCACGGCCATGCATTTCATGATCTAATCATTTGAGTGATCCAGTGATATCTCTCTCATATGGAGAGTGGCAAATTCCATCTTGATTGACTATGTCTCACAGCATGTTTCCTGAAAAACTCGAAAGCTACCTTTATAACTACCTAGTCACGGAGTAGCGTTTGGTAGTCCTAGGGTAGGTCGTTTCACATCTTGAGTACATACGACAATCTCAGGTCTAAGGACATAACGTACACGATGTGTATAGAGACAATCTCATGTCGGGTCTGTCCAACACCATGTCCTACATGTGCCCACATTATTAGTTTGACATCTCATGTCCATGACTTGTGAAACATAGTCATCAACTAATAATGTGTTGATCTAATATTCATGTGCATTCTTGCATGAACTTCGATCAGGGACAACTTTTATAATAACCATACAAGTAAAAGAGTTTCACAAGCAATTCACATAATTGCTAATCGATACAAGTTGTCTTTAATGGATACTCATAACCTGTCATGGATACAAGGAATACATCATCTCTATGATTACCTCTAGGCCATATTCCCAACACCATCTTCACATTGTAGGTTGTTAAGCCTCAAATCAACGGTATACTAGCTTTGATACCACTTGAAAGGTCCTAAGATATGGCTAGAGGGGGGTGAATAGCCTAATTTAAATTTCTACAAGGAAACCTCAACAACAAGTTCGATAACTAAGAAGCGAAGCAAATTTTGCTCTAGCCTAATGGGTGTTGCGAAGCCACCTTGCCACAAGTGCTATCCTAATAGCTATAGATCACACAAATCCTACACAAAACTAGTAGCCCTCTAGGCACAACCTAATATACTAAGACAAGAATGAATAAGGTAATGCAAAGATGGGAAAGGTGATTATACCGCTGGAGAGATGTAGAGGATGAACCAATCAAGTGAATACCAATAGAATCAATCAATCACAAGAGACAATGGTTGACACTTGATTTTCTTCCGAGGTTCACTAGTTTGCCAACTACCTAGTCCCTGTTGTGGCAAGACACTCACTTGGAGGTTCACGCGCTAATTGGCATCACACGCCACACCCGTCACCGGGTGCCGCATAACCAACACAAGATGAGGCTATTGAAACGCCACGAGCAATCCACTAGAGTTACCTTTGCGATCTCCCGCGGGGAAGGCACAAGAACCCCTCACAATCAACTTGTAGTCGACGAAGCACAATCACCAAGCTTCTCGATCTACCACCGCTGCTCCTAACCGTCTAGGTGATGGAAATCACCAAGAGTAACAAGAAATCCACAGAGAGAACGCCTCCCAAGTGCCACTAGATACAAGTTATATGCGACATGCACTTGGATCACTCAATCTCTTTTGGGTTTTCACTAACCAAGCATGGAGATGAGTGGGAGGGAGTTTGCTCAGCTCAAAGGAGTCTCAAGATGTTCAAATGTGCGAGAGAGAAACCCCCTAGCCGACCATCACAAACTTATAGACCTCCCTCAAAGCCACTAGTCGTTTCCCTGTTAAGTTGGCAACGGACGCTCTTCTCGGGGCGACGGACGCTCCGTCGCCAGCGTCCGACGCCTTGTCAGAACTAGGCGTTGGGCTGATGCGTGGGCGATGGACGCTCCATCGCCTGCGTCCGACGCCTTGACCTCCAGCGTCCGGTGCCTTTCTTCAAACCACCCGTCTGCATAGCTCTCTGGAAGCCCGACGGACGCTCTGTTGTTTCACGACGGACGCTACGCCTCAGCGTCCGGCGCAAACTCGTTGCTCTCGGGTTTCTGAGAAAATTCCAGGAAATATTTCCGGACGCTCCGAGTCACAGTTCCCAGCGTCTGACGCCATCGTCCGACGCCCTTAGTTGCAGCGTCCGACGCCCTTTTTCTTCGCTGATTCTTCCACCTTTGCTCCAAAGTTGCCAAGCACTAAGTATCCTCTTTAGTGAGCACTCTTGGCATGTTTCACTTGTCATTTTAGCATGGTGTATGTCACTAGATCCTAAATGCACAAGCAATATAGATAACACCTAGTGGCACTTGAAATACCGCAATCACTTTTGCATTTCCCCTCTTAATAGTAAGGTTGTCTAACCTAAATATGATCACACCCACTTGGTGTCTTAATCACCAAAAGAAAATCCCTAGCAAATACCTTTGCCTTGAAAAGCTTAGGGTCTTTCCATCTTCCTTCTTCTCCAAGTGTGAGCTTTTGCTTTGCATCATCCTAGCCTTCTCTTGCTCCATCACTTGTCACCATCTTCCATAGCTGTACTATACCTACTCACTTACTTAGAAATATGTTAGTACTTAGGCTTCATCAATTACCAAAATCACCATGGAGTCTTCACAACTGCTCCATGTGGCTGGGGTGTGTGAACTCGATGATTACTTTTAGTTTGCCTTTCGCATAAGGTCCGACATATTAGTTGCTCGGTGTGTATACCGTCAGATTCAATTATCTTGTCATGTTTTGCTTATTGAATCTTGAAGAGGGGCAACACCATCTTCGCACGCTAGACTTAACACCGTTAGTGGACAGAACTCGGAGAACGGACGGAAATGTGAAAGTGCATCTGGTCCCTTAGTGAGTTTTGGATGATTCTAGGACAACTCAATTAAAGATCTAACATGTCTTCTAAGTTATGGACATGTACTTGGTTATCTCACATGTGTTTGGTTATAGTGTTTAAAGTCAAAATGATGTATTGTTGTATAAGATAACTAGATCAATTGCAAGACCACTATGCACAAAGAGTTCATGAAAAAAGCTTATCTATTGTGAGACACCCATGATTCATATGAAAGAATATTGATTGTACAAGATTTGTCTCACAAGTGTTTGGTTCAAATGTTTAAATCCAAAATGATGGATTGTTGTATGAAATATCTAGATCAAGCACAAGACAACAATGCAAAAAGGAATTCATGAATAAGGCTTATCTATTGTGGGATATCAATGACTCATGTAAAAGAAACTTATTTTATTCAAAGGGATTGATGTATCACAAGCTTAATGAATGATTCAACACAAGATATGGTTTGAAAGGCTTGAGATGGTGAAGATAGCAAAGAAAAGGTCTTCGAGGTACTATGCAAGGGTGAAGGGCAAGCGACGGCTTGGCGGCCGAAGAACCTAGCTAGGGTGAAGAAGAAAGTACTTGCATTTAGTTGAGGTACCAATCAAACTATGATGATCATATGTGTGTGAAGGATCAAATCACTATTGGATTGATTGATGGAAGTGACTTGGTGCATTTGGATTTATCTATACACTTGATGAATGAACTCAAGTCACATGCTCAAGATGGCTATACTCAAGTAAAAGGAATGATATTGGCATGGTTTCCACCCTCCTATCTAGAAGATCGAAAGAAGCGGCTATTGTTCCAAGAAGATCAACTCAAAAGAATTTAAATTCACTCTTTCATTTGAACTTGAGTTTATAGGTATATATGTCATACTACTAAGAGGGATGCATCATGTTGATAGACAATGTTTCTTAAGTGCTCAAGCTAACCCATGTGAGGTATGAGTGAGATAGACAAGCAATTAGTGGCACTATCTAGTAAATACCGGATGCGTCCGGTATCCTCAACGGCTACAAAACGGCTAGTTTTTCTTGGGGGCTATAAATACCCCCAAGCCCTCTCCTATGGGGGCTGCTGATTCTGCTGGTTACTACAGACTTCTTTGAGCCTTGAAAACACTCTCTAACCCTCTCTTAGTGAGTGATTGATCCAATTTGCAAAATCATATTAGTGGGTTGAGTGAAAGCCTCTTGAGCACTAGAGCATATTGTTATCTCATGATTTGCATTTGTTACTCTTGGACCTTCGTTCCTAAACGGTTAGGCGTCACTAGAGAGCACCCAAGAGCTTGTGGTTTGCCTCGGATCGTTTGTAACGGTTGATCTCACCGCCGAAAGGAAAGAGATAAAATTAGTGGAAGGAGCAAAGCCAGTTGGAAAAAACCGCGGCTAGAGACGACCTTCGGGCTCTCTAGAGCTTGACCGTTTTTGGCAGCTTGCAGCCCGTTCAACGGATAGTAGGATCCTTAGTGGGTCCGAACTTCGATAAAACAAATATCTTGTCTCAATTCGCAATTCATTTGATATGTCATCTACGCAGTTGTTTGAGTTTGTGTGCAGGTTCTGAGTGTTCTCTAAGTCAAATAATAAGCACAAGCAACCTGTTGGAAGTTGGAGGAGAAGGGAGCAAGCTTCCTAAGGTTTCCACAGAAATTAGGAACTCCCTCACTAATTGTTTCCGCCTTTTAAAGTATAAATTTTAGAAACACCTATTCAATCCAGGGGCGGACCCACAGGGTATGCAAGGTGGGCGACCGCATACCCTGTGGGGCAGCCAAATACTCATTATACACTGAATTTTTACTGTAAAATAAAAATTATTTATAATTTTGTGCACAAGTGATCACGTATTGTGCTGGTGAGTTGCTTAAAATTTGTTGGAAGAGGTTGCTGGTTCAATTCTTGTGGCTGTCACTATTTTTTTTATTTTTCTACTCTTTTTAGTTTTTGTGTCGCATACCCTGTGTTAAATTTGTGTTAAATTTCTAGGTCCGCCACTGATTCAATCTCCCCACCCTCTAGGCTGTTAGGGAAGAAATTTTTTGAGAAGTGATAGATAAGGAAGATTTAAAGTTTCGGGGTTAAATAGGGAACGAGAACGTTTTTTAGTGTCAAATAGGAAATTTTCTCCGTCTTATATCCTTGTGCTATGGCTACAATTTATTAGAAAAATAAATCAATGGCAGGATGTTTTGTTTTTTTCAAGTTTTTCTTAGTATTCCCTTTCCTCTTAGTGTTCCATGGGACGATACTGAAAAATAGATCAATAGTTGGAATCTTTTTTTAGTTTTTCTTGTATTTTTTTAGCGCGCCACGTAGCATCATGTGATGCCTCCAAATAATAATATAAAGATGGGTGTTTTGCTTAATTTCCTTTGATAAATCGAGTGAAACATTTTGATCTTATCAACACTGGCAGTACTAATTGTGGTGCTTCGGCTTATATAGTTGATAAATCAGAGACTTGCTTTGATGGCTATCTTTAGTGGGCTTGGGCTTTAACGTTGGATATGGATTTGCATAAAGCACACAGGAGTACTCAGAGCAGCAAGGCGGGCAGCCAGTCTCGCACAGCAAACGCCGTGGTCGACAGAGTCGGGCGCGGTGGGGGAGTTATTCCCTGTTTTGCCGAGCTCCAAACCGGAGCACTCGACGAACTTTAAAAACAAATTGCTCGTATCTTTGCCGAGTGCCAGGTTGTGTCGGACCTGGGCACTCGGCAAACTATATTTTTTTGTTTTTTGGTATCGTTTTTTTTTAAGCTTTACTAAACTATTACAAATAATATGTTCAAATTTAGAACATGTTTATTGTTTTTTAGTATATATTTTTAGTTTATTTTGTTTTATTGAATTTTTCCCGATAATGTACTTTTGAACAGGTGCATCAATTACATAGATTTCATTCCTTCAAAAAATATTATCCTTATTTCTTAGTGTAAATTATGGCTAAATCCACGAACTATCTCGAAATTTCAATCAACGTGCTCATAGGGTAACGTCGCCAACTTGAGTGCGAGTGGGATTTTAATTATATACAATGCAAACAAATTTCAAAAATCATGAAACTTGTGCAGTTATCATGATATCATATGCGTATGTCATGGTAAAAATTTGAAAAAAAATTTAAGCACATCGTCACGTACGTACGATACTCACCAACCAGAACATCTCCATATGTTATTTTAATCTGAATTAGAGAGGCATGTGCAGAGTAGTAGAAACTCTGTCGGGGTTAGAAGAATTTTCTCACGTACATGTAGAAGATCCATATTTTTCTTCTTCTTTCTAGGTTAGTTCGAGCAATTTCCCTTTTCCCGGCAGGCATTTATGTATATCAGATTGGCCAAAAGCATCTCATGAGGCTGGATGTTCTTTCCACCATCTAAAAAAAGTTATTTATACCAGACCCTCAATCTTCGAAATCTTAATGATGGTGTTTCTTTTCACTTCGGCAGTTCTGTATGATTGCAGAGAACTGTGAATGATAGTGACATCAAGATTGCAACCCCTGGGCTTTCTTCAATACTGTATAATTAATCAGCAACTGTAGCTGGTGTCTTACCTGGTAACGTTATTTGAATGGTAAAAAATTGATTATGATGCTGTCTTTTGATGGTTCCTTTTTCCTGAGAACACATTACACACTAGGATTGGGATGGGTTTTTTTTTTTTTGAAAGAAAATTATGATTCGAATGTTACATGTTACTTTCTCAGCAATTTGTTATCTGTCGCTCTAACGAGTAGAAGTGTCATAGTCGTGGCTTTGAAAGAATTGGAACGGAAAATCCTGCCCTTTGTGTCATCATGCGCATGGATAAAGATGGAAAGTGTAAACAAAGTTCAGTGTATGACAGCGACTGCTTATCAGACTATCTGTGGATTATTCAGGTGATCCCGTCCCCACGTACATGATTTGAGGGGGTGATCCCTACCTCCAATCCCTTCAATCTTTTTTGTATTATTCATGATTTTACGTAGGTTACTGGGATGAAAATGGCTGGAACGGTGTAGAACTACTTTTATGTTGACAGGAATTTTTCTTGTCTAGAGCATCTATTAACCCGCTCTTTGCTATAATAATATATCGATCACTTTTCTTATATTGAATGTGAGTAAGACAATTTTAACAGGAAACATAGAAATTTAGATGATTCCTATGTATATACCGTCATTCCTCAAAAATGATCTAGGTAAATTAAAACTTTATTGATTTCATAAGTTTACAATTTAGATTTTGCAAGTTCTCAAGTTCACTAAGTGGAGTCCACACTACTACATAAAGTGTAATCAGTGTCGGTTCAAAACCCCTTATCACTGCCGGATTTTAAACCGGCACAACCACTTGGGCAGTGATGAGGGGTAACATCACTGCCGGTTATGTCAAACCGACAGTGATGATCCGCATCACTGCCGATTCGTTACGAACTGGTAGTGATGGATATCCAGAAGAAATCACGTTTTTAAAATCGAAACAAATATTCAAATTCTGGGAGAGACCACCATACCTCAGTCTCGTATGGTACCTCCTCTACCACTCTACCTATGAGTCACTTGTGTATAGATTCAGTAGTACTTCTCATATTCTATACTAAACCGAGTGTAAATTGATTGTTTGTGCCACTAAACGAATTCAAATGAAAAAGTTATGAACTACAAAGTTTCATAACTTTTCGAGATCTACAACTTTCATGTAACAAATTTTTTCATCCGAGGTCGTTTACAAAAATTTGAATTTCGAATTTAATATATTCAAACGTATTTTTCGATGACAAGATGATTTCAAATGAAAAGGTTGTGAACTACAAAGTTTCATAACTTTTCGAGATCTACAACTTTTATGTACAAAGTTTTTCCATAAGAGGTAGTTTACAAAAATAAAAAAAATTAACGGTACAAGTATATCACTGTCGGTTCCAGCCATGAACCGGCAGTGAAGCTCCTCATCACTGCCGGTTCGTGGCTGGAACTGGCAGTGAAAGTGGCCATAATATCACTGCCGGTTCCAGCCACGAACCGGCAGTGATGATGAGCTTTAGTGTCGGTTCGTGACTGGAACCGGCACTGATATACTATAGAGTTGACTTTTTTTATTTTTGTAAACGATTTCGGATGGAAAAACTTTGTACATGAAAGTTGTAGATCTCGAAAAGTTATGAAACTTTGTAGTTCACAACTTTTTCATTTGAAATCATGTTGTCATCAAAAAATACGTTTGAATGTGTCAAATTTGAAATTCAAATTTTTGTAAACGACCTCGGATGAAAAAAACTTTGTACACGAAAGTTGTATATCTCGAAAAGTTATGAAACTTTGTAGTTTACAACTTTTTCATTTGAATTCGTTTAGTGGCTCAAACAATCAATTTACACTCGGTTTTTAGAGGGAGGCTTCTCAAATTATGAACCGGCGGTAATGAAGACCTTCACTGCCGGTTCATGGCTGGAACCGGCATTGAAAGACATCACTATCGGCCCAAATAAAACCGACAGTGATTGTCTATTCTGTAGTAGTGTCACTTGTATAAACGTAATAGGTCATAAGTATTTTGTAATAGTATTAGTATTTTACGAATGGCCACATCAAGTTAATTGTTTTCTATGCAGTGGACAAATGAGAGGATCTCGTGTTGCCCATCACTGCCCGCTCAAGAAGTATGGAAGCTTGGATTGGGGGCTGGGAGTTGTTCAATGCAGCCCAACAAATTCTATGTCAAATTTGACACTATAGCTGAATGATGGGAAGCTACGACGAGAACCATACTAAAGAATAAAAATGCATTTTAAGAGGAGCAGTAATATACGCTTGGTGGAACATCTGGAAAGAACAAAATAGAACAATGTTTAATTATGAGCGACAAAAGGCCTAACATGTTGTTATAATGCCGTTTTAACACTCATATGGCTAACTCTTTGGTTTCTCTTAATTGAAAGGAAGATGTCTGTTGACACAAAAAGCGTCAGATCTGCGAATAACTTGGACTTATACCCGAATTCGATATCCAAGGTGTGTCAGTCGATTTTACCAGTTAATCGACAAGGACGATAACTAGAACAAAGTTGAACGAGACGACAGCGATACGCCCGGACGTCAAAGCTCAGATTGCTCAAAACGCGGAACTCACGAGGTTGACGGAGATCGTGTAGATTTAGCCTGTCGAAACTTCGTAAGAACTCGTAGATGAACTAGAACTAATGCGATAAAAGTAGATTTGCTGGAAAAGTAGACGAAAATAATAGATGTATTTAATTGATTGTATCCTCTTTCACATCACCCATAGATACATATTTATACTCCAACAGGAGTTGTAAACAGATACGACTCATACCTAAACAAGACTTCTATTTTAAAGGAAATAAACGACTCGTGCAAGAGTCGGACTCCAACTATAATAATAATATTGGAATAAAACTACCAATTTCCTTATCTGTCTTCATTACGATGAAACTTTCCATCGGCAGATTCCCTCAATCTGCAACCTTCTTCTATTATTATCGGCAGTCATCGGCCACACCATCCTGCATCCATCGGCAATATTTTCGATCGGCAATATTTCTCTTGTTTCCATCGGCAACACCTTCCCATCGGCAAAAGACCCTTCTTGACGTTTTCTTCAACCTTCTGCTTCCATCGGCAATCTGATTGGCAGTATCTTGATGCCGATAAGAAAAAACCACCATCCATTTACCGATCAGTACACCTGGTTCACATTGACACGTACCGAAAAAATGGTGTCAACAATGTCCTTCCATTTCTTTAAAAAAATGTATTTTGTGAACAACTAAAAGAATTTCAATGTTAAAAGTTTGAATACACTTAACGAATCATTTTAAAGCAATGCTTTGGTTACAAGGTTCCTATATATATACATTCATTCTTGTTTCTTGATGTAGCTCGATTGACTCAAAATTTGAAGCACTATGAATCGTTGCTGTAAAAGTATTGTAGCAGCACATGTGCTCCTCGTGCCGACTCTTGGCTAAGAAATAAATAAGCTAGGTTAACGAAATGTTGTTTGCAGTACGACTCTTGCTTTGTAAGAAAGAAATGAGGTTAACCAAATTCTGTTTGCAGTACGGAACACCGAATGCGATGCTACAAGCTCATATTCCCAGGGTATCTGATTTCGTTGTATTTCACCGTATTTTTTGTTTTTAATATACGTAATTGGTAGGTGTTCTGCATGCAAACAAACACGTACTGTATCTGCTCTTGTCAACACGGGCAACATGCATGGACAGATGTTTCAATGCAAGAAGCAGCAACCCAATGCAAGGACAGGATTTGGAAGCTCGCTTGAGTTTGAAGGGTTTGACGTTGACCCGAATCTGCTCTGACATTTTGGGGTTCCAGGACTGCAATCCGAGGACATGGAGGGAGACATCACGCGCTCCAAATCGAGATGGAGTTTGCCCTCCCAAAGCAAGGCGATTAATGGTGTTGCCGGGAATTGTGGGGACACGAGAATGGAACAAAAATTTTGGCGGGTATTTGAGTCGCGCGCACGGGCGAAACCTTTGTCCTTCAGCGATTGGAGGAGGCAAGAACTCTCACGCCGCGTGCAGAATTTTCGCGTCATTGTCTACTGTGATTAAAAGCGTTTGATCATTCTTGGATGCTTTTGTTTGTGGTCTTGCTAGTTAACACAAAGATAAACCATGCAGCATTTTATAACCACCGTGTAGCATTTTATAACTTACACAACCATTGGGAAAAAGTAGTTGTTTTTGCTGTTAGGGTGTAGTGTGATGCAAGAGTTGGATCCGATGTGTGACGGGGAAGATTGTTGGGTTTAGTCTCACATCGATAATTGATGGTGGGGGAGCACAACATATAAGGCTAATCTTTTGGGTTGAGTTAGGCCCAAGGTCTGGATATGTTGTGGGCTCCGGTGGACCTGGACCCGAGGGGCGCCGGCTCGTGGAGTGGTATCAGAGCTCATGGTTGGAAAAACCTAAATCTCAAGGGTCACATGTGACGGGGGATCCCGTTAACGCTTGGAGGTCACACGGGTTGTGTGATGAGCGTTGGACTCGGGGCCTGGATAACATCTTCGGAGATCACATGGTGTAGTGTGATGGAAATTGTTGGGTTTAGTCCCACATCGGTTGGATAACATCTTCGGAGATCACATGGTGTAGTGTGATGGAAATTGTTGGGTTTAGTCCCACATCGGTTTAACATCTTCGGAGATCACATGGTGTAGTGTGATGGAAATTGTTGGGTTTAGTCCCACATCGGTAATTGATGGTGGGGGAGCACGACATATAAGGCCCACATCGGTAATTGATTGTGGGGGAGTACGACATATAAGGCGGGGGTGTCTTTTGGGTTGAGTTAGGCCTTAGGCCTGAATATGTTGTGGCCTCCGGTGGACCTGGGCCCGAGGGGCGCCGACTCGTAGGTATAGCGAGCTGGGCCGAATTCTGCTGCGCACTCTAACATTTGCTAACTATTTTGAATGATAATGTGAAGCACTGAGAAAATGCTCTCAGGGGGAAAATGCTAAAGAACATATATTCTTCTTATTTTAATTACGATATACGTGCCTGCTCTGCACACCTAGAACTAGAAGACACAAAAGCAACAATATTATCACTAAAATCGCAAGCGTTTTTGTATTTTGTCTACAGTTTTAAATTTTTAGAAGCAAATTACGCACCGGATAAAACTCGAAAGACACTCGGTGTTTACATTGTGTGAAATACAGGGTCAGGATTGGCTCACCTATTCAGCATAGCTGTCCAGTTCAGTTCAACGTGCTACCATGCTCAAGAGTCATGTACCCTATAGTAGTATTTAAAAAAAACGTAACCTTATGGACTATGAAATGAGCAGCATGTGGAAGGAGGACCAGCATGCGGCTAAGCAAGCTGACTGTTGGAGCAAATTGGACCAGATTTCCACCGTGGCAACTCACCTTCAATAAAATTTAGTGTAACAAACTGTGCTTATTAGAATAAGAAGCTTCTCCCTTCCAACACTTTCGCAGTACGTGGCACACACGCTAGCTAGTCAATAAACATATGGAGAAGTTACACAGGTCAGGCCATCACTGTCTGTAGGTAACAGAAAACAATTTCTGAAGAGAAACCAAGTAGTATGATTGTATGAAACTCTCT
The DNA here is from genome assembly GCA_022036555.1 of Microstegium vimineum. Taxonomy (NCBI): domain Eukaryota; kingdom Viridiplantae; phylum Streptophyta; class Magnoliopsida; order Poales; family Poaceae; genus Microstegium; species Microstegium vimineum. The sequence goes on from CM039135.1 coordinate 35,578,584, forward strand.
CTCGGTTAGGATTATGTCAAATTCAATCAAAATGCATTTAGTGGCCACAAATTATTTTATAATCCCAAAGCAGAAACTGACAAAACTAATGCATAGAGCTACTTACAGGGGAAGGGATTTTTGGATCAAGATACTGGAGGAATAAATCTTGAAGTTCATGCAGATAAAAGTACTACTTGAGAATAGTTTCATACTCCTTCCTGGCCCCGTTGAAAATTTGAATGCCAACAGAAAGCTAGGTGTATTTTCAGTTGTTTTGTTTACCTGGGGAGGCTCAAACTGGTAAATGAAGCACTGTTGCTTAGTTTAAGAATTGTTTTGACTGCCGTACTTGGGTATTCTAAGTGTGAACCGAAAGGGACGGACGGAGGCAGTCTTATTTCTCCTAGATTGTCCTTATTGAGTCGCTAATCCGCCATTAAATATACCATGACAGCTTCAAATAGAGAAGGAAGTAAATACAGTTGTTTAATCTTCAGAGTAGTGGTCCTCATCTAGTCATTCCAAGCTGCAGCTCTGGCCTTGGTATATATACTCATGGTGTGTAATAGATTTCCCAAGTGCAATAGTATACAGCTCTTGGCTCTTGTCTTCACTTCAGAAGCTTCATCCCTGAAAGCTATTCACAAGATACTACACATACAAGTGGTACACAGCAGACTTTGTAAGTTTGTAACCAGCAGCAAGCAGGGCTACAAGCTTCATCGCTTGAGTTTTGTGAGATATGGAGAGGAATGACATCAACATGGAGAAGTCAGATGAGATCCTCATGCCGGGTTTCCGGTTTCATCCCACCGATGAAGAGCTGGTTACTTTCTACCTCAAGAGGAAGATCCAGCAAAAGCCTATCTCCATTGAGCTTATCAGGCAGCTGGACATCTACAAGTATGACCCATGGGATCTCCCAAGTAAGAAGATACCTCCTCCTTCAGAACTTCTACTACTTATTAGACCTTTTTGTGGATGAATGTCTTGGAGTTCTATGAAACCTAAACATTTTCATTATTCTTGTTCATCAACAGAGCTTGCGAGCACCGGTGAGAAGGAGTGGTACTTCTACTGCCCAAGGGATCGGAAATACCGCAACAGTGTAAGGCCAAACAGAGTCACAGCAGCCGGTTTCTGGAAGGCCACAGGGACAGACAGGCCAATCTACTCCTCTGAGGGCACCAAGTGCATAGGCCTGAAGAAGTCCCTTGTGTTCTACAAAGGGAGAGCAGCGAGGGGGATGAAAACTGACTGGATGATGCATGAGTTTAGGCTCCCTTCACTCACCGATCCCTCGCTCCCCAAGCGTCCGATCGACAAGACCATTCCACTCAATGTAAGTATTGGCAATCCATAGTGTGCCAGTTCAGTTCAAGAGCTAAATTCAAAAAATTATTTTGGCAAGTTCTGAATGAAGTACTTTTCTGTGCCACAAACAACAGGACTCCTGGACTATCTGTAGGATCTTCAAGAAAACCAGTTCCATGGCGCAACGAGCGCTATCGCATACCTGGGGGCATCCACTGCCTGGGGCAACAGAGGAAGATATGTTCGCCGCGTTGCAGTCAGTGCAAGCTTCAGAATTTGCTCTTGAGAGCTCACTGCAGCAAGTTGCACCGCCTGCACCTGCAGACCAGTTCACCAGCAGACATGGCTTGCATGGTCAACACCAGCAGCAGCAGAAGGGTAACAACCCATCTCTGGACGGCTCCTCATGCAAGCTCATCAACTTCAACAGCAGCCCATCTGAGGAACCCCAGAACTTCCCAATCACCTTCCCTTTCGAAGTGCAGGTGGCACCGCAGAAGGCTGCAGCTGCGACGCCAATCTTCTTCGGCGCGCATCCTGATCATCACCTCAGTGGATTCGTGGTCGATTCTTCTGCTGATGTCAACGGCGTAATCGGTGGCAGGAGTCAGGACTCGTCCACCAGGAAGCCTAGCAATGGCTTCAGCACCAACAGCAGTGGCTGGGAAGCTGCAGGGAGGATCAACTTCCCGTTTGATCTGGGTGCAGATTCTTCAGAGGAGTGGAGATGCAGCATACCCTGGGAGTCCTTCCTGAGCCCAGCTGCTGTCCAGACTGAGCTGCCACACTAGGGCAGCGGCAGTGCACTACACAGAGAGTGAGATATACTATCTCATAGGTTACATTACATGTACAGTCTACAGCTGATGTGAGTGTGTGAGTTTCCTTCATCTGTTAGCATTTCTGTTAGCTGCAGCAGAGATATATTTTTGTTCAGTTTTGGTTAGGGGTGCCATGTACATACTACGAGCTATTGTTAACAGCAAAGCTAACAGAGAGAAGGAACCTTGTGTTGTACATACACTATTGAGTTCTTATGTGTCATAAGATAAATATTGCACTTCTAGTTTCAGTGAGAAAATGCTGAGTTTGAATACTTTATACATCGACATACCAATATCTATCACCGTCTACGGTGGTCTTACGTTGCGTGCACTGTGAAAATGTGAGTTTGTCGAGGGCTCGAGGCTGAGCTGCCACACGGTGACAGTTTGCATTAAACTAATGTACACAAAGGAGAGGTACTTCGCTGGACTGGCGAACCGTTAGCATTTCTGTTAGCCGCAAAGACATTTTTATAACGTTGCAGTATTCAGTTTGGCTAGGGGTGTCATACAAATCCTGGATAATATTGCACTTTCAATGTGAAAATTGTAGGCCTTTTTGAGATGATATATCGACAAAACAAATAATACAGCGCTACTCTAACAATAAACCTCCACGATGCCATATAGTGATCAGTATAAACATCATGAAAGAAAGAAAATGGTTTGGACAGTGCATAGTTAATCGAAAAGTCAAATGTATAGAATTTTGTTGATGCTTGCAATGAACCAATGCACAATGGTTGTGCAAGAAAGAGAATGGAGATGAAGGGCAACAACAAGCAACATGGACAAAAACAAAAGGTGCAAACCAGAAGGTACTCGACAAGCTCATCTTACCCGGATATGGTCTGAATTCATAACAAAGCAACTAGGGGAACAGATGTCCCGATATTCCAACAATTCAAAGGTGAAAGGGATTCCAGTGTCCAGACTCTCTAAACTCAACACTTCAACAGGTATGTCTCACATGCTAAATGCTCAACACAAGGCAACTAGATTTTCCATCCACCAAAATTACTTTTTCCAGTGTACAAAACAGTGCTAGGCTTCCATTCCTGGGGCTCTACTTTGCACCTGTCTTGTCCTTGGTTTTCTGTATTTTCAGAACCTTCTTGACAATCTTCTGCTCCTCAACCAAGAAAGCACGGATGATTCTGCACAGAGTAGTTGTAACTCATAAGACTACAAGATGAAAGATCATACGCTTCCACATCACAATATATCCACCTCTATTTACTCACCTCTCCCTAACAGCTATTCCAGAGAGCACTCCACCATAAGGACGGTTCACAGTCCTGCGGTTCCTAGACAACCTGGACCTTTTGTACTCAGCAGGCCTCAAGTGGGGGATCTGGAGATATGGGAATAATAGCATTAGATATTAGGTGGAAAATTCACACAGAACAGCAGATGAATACATAGTTGACTCTTTGGGACATGTTCCGATAGGAAAATTAGCAGATCATGTGAAGTAAATGATGAATGGAAACAACCAAATAAACAGTCGAAGCACCTAACACATAAGGTGATAGAACCAACCAATTGAAACTTTAACCTCAAACAAAAACAGAAGGCCTAGGAAGTGAATCGGATGAAACTAACATAACAATAGAATATTTAATCAACAGGGAAAACTGGGGAAATCAACTTAGCCTATTTGGCTTCAGTGCCAACATCAACATAAATGTTTGCTTGACAAAATGTTGACACAACCACACCATTTCATCAGATAAGCAATTTAATGTTAGACACAAGATCATTTGTAAATAAACAAATACAACATAGGATAGTGTGAACACAGCAATTTGCTTGCTGAGAGTTGACTAGGGTCAGCCAACTTGGGAAGGTGATATGTAGCGTGTTCCTCACAATTCAAGTCATAACTCAGCAGGGTTTAAAAAATAACATACACATTCTCCTAGCTTATCAGTTTAACACACTCAGTCTCACCTAAGAAATAAGATATTCACAAAATGATGAATCTAAAGCAAGCAGCAGAAAAGATTACTTGACAGATCTATAATGTGTCACTCTGAATCAAGTACTCCCTCCATCCCAAATTGTAAGTCATTCCAAGAATCTTGGAGAGTCAAAGTTTATAAAGTTTGACCAAATTTATATAATATAATAATAACATATTTGATACCAACTAAGTACCATTAGATTCTTTATTGCTTATATTTTCATACTATACCTAATTGATGTCATAAATCTTTATGTTTCTTTCTATAATCTTTGGTCAAACTTAAAATGTTTTAACTCTCCAAGATTCTTGGAATGACTTACAATTTGGAATGGAGGGAGTATGTGTTAAGCAAGAACACTATTTGTAAACAGCAGAAATAACATGCCAGTAACAATTAACAAGTAATATGTTCCCCAAATAAAAGCAATATGTCGCAACTATTTTAATGAGTACTTTAATTCCACAAGACACTGCCATTTACACAAGGATAAGGTTTAGACAAGAGATAGATATATATGGGCGTGTTTGCTTGGGAGCCCCCAGGCAACCAGCTACTCAGGCAGCGATCCTGACCCAAGTTAGTCGAAATCTGACGTGTGGGGTTGGAGCTCCCACCAGGCAAGGTTGCCTGCAGACCAACCAAACCGCCCCTAAAGACCCATTTAACTAGAGTACAGACATCGATAGACCTATACAAGCACAATGTGGCAGCAAATTGTCCGTGCCACAGCAATTCATATACCATCGCAGGACAATATAATGTAAACTATGCAAGCAACCAATTCAAATCTACTAATTCACACCAATTACTTCAATATCGATATAGTACAAACATACAGCTACCAGTTCCCCACCGAGGTACCAAAGACCAATGCATCACACCGAGCAGAGTAGAGCTGCGGCAACAATCAATCACTCACCCCCTGGATCTTCTTCCCGGTGACGGGACACTTGGGCCCGCTCGCCCTCTTCTTCGTGTACTGGTACACAAGCTTCCCACCTGCAAGAACCCAACGTACCCATCAATACAACCAAGAATACAACACAGATCATTAGATCAAGAAACCACTCCACCCAGATCGAGAAGGAATGAACAGATAGAGGCGAACCTGGGGTCTTGACGACCCGGGTCTGGTTCGACTTAGTAGCGTAGCTGTGACGCTTCCGGTAGGTGAGGCGCTGCACCATCTCGCCGCCGCCGCCGATAAAACCCTAGTGAGGCTGCGTGGGAGGGGAAAGGAGGAAGGGCGAGAGGAAGGGAGAGCTCCGCAGCGGCGGCGATAGGGGTATAAATTGGTTGGCCCGGGAGGCGACGGGAAGCGGACGGCTAGGATTGATTGGCTTGATCTGGCAGCTGGTCGGATTGGGCTTTCGTCCGGTGGGGGCAACTCTTTGTTGGGCTACATGGACTTTCGTCTTGTCTTGTTTTGAGATGATGGGCTGAGTTTTAGTCCTACACTGTCCATTGGAAAAAGTCCAATTTTCCCATCAACTTTTGAGTGTTCCGTTCTTTTGTCCAAAAACTATAAAATTAGAATTCTTTTCTCCTTTAGCTTTGTGGAATAGTTTATTTTATTATCTCTCTGACCGAATTTAGACGGTGGTTTTGCTACTAGTTTCTTTTTCTTTTTTATTTATTTTGGTTAAATCTTTGAAAAAAATCATAGAAAATCACACAAAATTGTAAAATTAAAAGTTCAATTTTGTTAGACTCCACGTGACTAGATCTATAAAGTGAACATATAATATACTCCCTCCGTCCTAATATAGTGGACGTCTGAGCGTTAAAAAAATATCAAAATACATGTCATTTTAGCCATCTACTAGTCTGAGTCCACCCTAGAACGAGTACAACAGTCGTCCATCAATCCACCCTAGAACGAGTACAACAGTCGTCCATCAATCCACCCTAGAACGAGTACACTAGCCGTCCATCAATCGCTTATCTGTCCTCCACTACGTGAAAATAAAAAAACTACTCCCTCCATCCTGAATTGTAAGACATTTCAAGAATCTTGTAGAGTCAAAACATGTCAAGTTTGACTAATAATTATAGAGAAAACTATAAAAATTTATGACATCAAATAGGTATACTATGAAAATATAATTGATAACGAATCTAATCATACTTAGTTGGCATCATAAATGTGATTATATTGTCATATAAGTTTGGTCAAACTTGAGATACTTTGACTCTTCAAGATTCTTAATTAGGATGTCTTATAATTTTGGATGGAGGGGGAATACTAGACAGTGGCAAGAAAAAATCCTAGAGCCTTATCCCTTCACGGGTGGTGGACACGCACAGGGAATGATTAAAATACATATACGAGCGACCCATATTAAGGTATTTGAGTTTAAGTTCTCGATTTAGCATGGATATTAAGATTTTTCAACCGTCAACAACGAGACGTTGATGTTGATTTCATAAATCTAAAATCTACGGGGCTTAGTCCTTTAAATATGCTTATAGTGGTAAAGTTACGACCGTGTGTTCAAAAAGTGTGTATGCTGTTGTGAGCATCTATGTTGTGTAACGTTTTTTTAAAGTAAATACGCATACGGTAAATTTGTATAATCGTTACGGTAATCAAGTTATGTTCGTCTCTTTTTTTTTTACTTATCAAGTTATGTTCGTCTTTTTTTTTACTTATCAAAGTGTCCTCGTGTGTAATATGTATTGACGACATCAGTATCACCCCGTCTCCCTTCTCTATAGTGTCCTCACACGCTAATACCAAATGGCAAATACTACGTAGGCGGATCCGGCCAAAAACATATAGAGCGGACTGGCGGACTGGGATAGGTGCGTGCGCCCTTGCCTGCTTCCTGCTGAGCAGTTGGCTAACCCTAAGGGCCAAAATGGGCTAGAAAATGGTCCACTAAGGACTGGGGTGGAGGTGGGTCTTGATGGCGAGACAGCCCAAAGGCGCTATGCAGCTTCTTTAACCCCCACCACCAGACCTGCAAGGCTGCACTTGCGCTGGATGTTCGACGGAGAACATGGGTATTAGTGGTACTTGCCAGAGGGGACATAGGGCGGCCGTCCGAGCTCGCCTTATAGGTCGGTCCGCCACTACAGTTCCATCCTCATGCTCGTCAATCAACTCTTATCTATTCCCTTGCTGCATTTCCCAAGCAGCAATTTGCATTGCGCAGGCTGGTGAGCGCGGCGCCAGCAAGCTGTGTGAGCGCAGGCACTCTCTCCGCCACCAAGCAACATTTAGCAATTTCCACTTCCCCTCCTTATCCTTCCTATATAAGTTTAATAGATACGGTTTTTGCTTAGATATTGTAGTCTTTTTAACAATATTGTAGTTCTATTTTATAATTAATACATATCTCACTTTCTCTTTTATATATTTATGTCTCTTGTGTCCAAACTAACTATAAACTTATAACATGTTTCTCCTCCATCTCATCTCCTCTATCTTCCCTCATCTCTCCTCCATCTCATCGTCCACACCTCGTTCCCTCTATTCCCTTGTCTATATGCTGATTGTTACGTATACACATATTTTTATGACAGATAGTGATGAGGACATCACTACGCTGGACATGATGAGGACATCACCGGCTTAGATATGACCATGCCAACCACTTCTATACCAAAGGTGAAACCATTCTATATGAGGTTTATCATTGTTACATTTGATGAATGGGTGCTGCACTATGAAGTGTGTATGTTTTCATTTTCAGAATTGCTTACATGGATCAAGGAAGGGTTAGATTGCATATGGAAAGCATGGATGGTCAATGAAGTTGATTGGGGACCAAATCCAAGTGTTCCTAACGTTCTCCACCAGGCCACCACGTCACATTGGATCCAAGGAAACAAAGAGTCCAAGTCCAACACGTTTTGGAAAGTTCAATTCGGACTGCAGAAGAGTCCAAACTTGCGACGGTTGCCACGACTTCATACGGACTCCGATTGGGACGTTATAGGACTTTTTGGAAAGCTTATTAAGTCTACTTTCCAATGGGTCCGGACTCCTACCTATATCCTATCAGATGCGTGCGCAGTAGACAATTTAATACTGAGATCTTTTCTGCCGACGGTGCTGCGTCACCCTATTTTGGGCCGATGGCCCGTGTATCAAGTTGAGTCCATTAGGGACTCATCCTAGGGTTGTAGGACGACACTAGGACCCTTGTGGTCATCCTCCCTCCTCCTTATATCCCCTAGAGCCGCCACAAACAGATTGGGTTTTGTTTAGATGAAAGTTTAGCTGCTGCTACTTCCTTGTAGACGCGTGTGTCGACTAGACCATCCGTTCTACTTGATTCGGAACCCCACCTTCATGTGTATCACATCTGATCCTTCATCTCTTATTTGCAATTGAGTGCTTGTTCTACTTGTTCTTGCTTGTTCTTCGATTGCTTGCAGGAATAACCCTAGTGGTTTGGTTGGTTGTGATCCGCAAGATCGTGAGCAACCGCTGGATTTGGTGTGTCGATCGCTAAGGCGCAGCGTCCTTGGATGGTTGTAGTCGGATCGTGAACGTCTCTCCAGTCAAATCCTAGTTATCAATCTCCACCGAAAGATCGGGACACCCACACCCTCATCAAGTGGTATCAGAGCAAGGTTTCATCGGTGAGAGAATTCAGTTTGTTATTAATTTCCTATAGTCCAGAACAGCCAATAAAAATAGTAGATTTGTTTTCCCATAATCCTATAAACCCTTTGTGCCTTTTTACTAGCATTACTTAGTACGAGCTTGTTGAGTTTGGTTTACATCGGTTGAGTCGTATTGCTGGTCTTAGGGTTAGGCTTTTAGAGTTTCGAGTTCTTGTCACGTTTTTGTCACTATATCCGCTGCGTTTATCATCACCATATACATCTCCACTACATTATATATTTTTCCTTTGCAATCATTACTATCATATCTATCCTTGCTGCACCCTATCCATCCACAATTTTTTTTCCACATCCAGATCTGATTTAGGCACACAAAAAAATCTGTATTGCTAGTTCTATTCTTGTTACTCTAAAAAGAGAGAGAAAAACATTGTCAATTGCTTTTGTTGAAATCTGATTTGTCAAGTTTCAGATTTGTTCTAGTTGAGGAGAGTTGAAAAAAAAAGAAAAATCAGAAAGAATAAGAAAAGAAAAGAACATTACAGAAAAGAAAACAAAGAGAAAGAGAAAAGAAACAAGAGAAGAAAAAAAGAAGAGAGGAGGAAAAGAAAGGGAGTGTTTTGCTTGCTGTTTTTGTGCCTTTTCCTGCTATACTGTGACTTTGTTTGTGTCTAGGCTCGCATCTCTAGCACGGTCTAGCCTAGGACCAGCACGGTACCTCCGTTGAACAATTTCTCAACTTGCTTTTGTGACTAATGTGGTGCTAGTACTTCCTTGCATATTATTTTTAGCCCTCCTATAGCTCCACATATCCAGATACAGCTTGACAGGTGTTGTTGCTACGGTGTCGATACACTACATCCAAGGTTTCCGACTTGCTGGTTGTTGCAACCCCCTGTTTTGCTGGGTAAGAACTTGTAAGAATTTGTTTGATCGAGTTTAGAGTGAGAGAATTACAGCAACCACATCCTACTAGTTAATAGGAACATAAATACTATTGTGTATGTTTCTTGTTATCTCCTAATCATGGCAGGAATCTACATGGAAAAAGGAGATGATCAGGTTGCATATTCGAATCACTTTGCTAGTGGTATGACAAGTGATAAGCTTGCTACTTACGAGGTATGTGATGCTTTGCTAGATAAACTACAATCTGCACTACCTTATTTTGAAGGAAACTATGATCCTTATGCATATATTGAATGGGAGCTACATGTAGACAAGGAATTTAAAAAGTATGATCTATCTGAAAAACAAAAGGTTAAAGTTGCTTCAAGTGTTCTTATTAAGTATGCTTTAACTGAGTGGAAACACCTTTGTAGATTTGCTAATGTTCCTCAATCATGGAAAGATATGAAAAGACATTTTAGAGATGTTTTTGTTCCTATCTATTATTCTGATATTTTGTATGGAAAATTGCAATCTATAAAACAAGAAAACAAAACTGTAGCAGAATACTTAGATAGACTGAAATTATGTTTGCTACGTTGTGGCTTTGAAGAAAACGATGAGTTTCTAGAACATAGATTTTTGCAAGGTCTTAATGTGCAAATTCAGAATATCCTTGTTGATAAACATTATAAGACTTTTGGTGAGTTGTTTGATCTTGCTTGTGAATTTGAAATAACACTAAAAACAGATCTCACAAATACTATAGAAGCATATGTCTCTCCTATTACTAACAATTTGCAGCAAGCGGATGCCAATATACCAATTGGCATTGATCAATCTGAGATTAGAGGTGACACATTAAAGGAGAGCATGAATCTAGCTGCAAGAACACCATTTGCGAAGAGCATCAAAGGTAAGTTAGATGGTTGTAACATAAATCAAGGTGAGCATGCTTTAGTTGAACTGCATTTGTCCACTAATCTTGATATCCTAGATCAACCAATAGTGGAACCCACCGCTGATTTTCCTTTGTCACACTTTCATATGCTTGATATTCCATGTGACAAAGAAGAGTTGTGTGATAATGATTTACTTATATCCATACCACAACTACCAAATAAAGCTAAAAATTCTAAATCAATGAGTGATGAATTCCAGCATATTGTTCATATTGTAAATGAAAAAGAAGAAGTTCAATTGTTTTCATCTTTACATACAATAGGGTACATTGAGTTCAAGGATCATTGTGAGCTTAGCGATTTGCAGAATAATCTGATTGCTAGATTTGAATTGCCATGTTCTTCTAATATCAGTTTTCATGGTATTGGCAAATATAATTATGAAGATGAGTATATGGTAAACCGAATTTACATTTGCTCAAATATACAAACTCCTTTTATAGTGAACAGAACTAATCAATTAGAAGTATGCAATAACAATAACCATGCCATGTCAAGCTTCCCTAGTTTTATTTTAAAGAAACAGGATAACTATCAAGAATAGGAGCATGGTTTGCTTGTATCTACAACACATCCTCCGACAGTGGTCAAACCGAGGACGGTTTGCTGTCAAGAAAGGGAGAATGATGAGGACATCACCGGCTTAGATATGACCATGCCAACCACTTCTATACCAAAGGTGAAACCATTCTATATGAGGTTTATCATTGTTACATTTGATGAATGGGTGCTGCACTATGAAGTGTGTATGTTTTCATTTTCAGAATTGCTTACATGGATCAAGGAAGGGTTAGATTGCATATGGAAAGCATGGATGGTCAATGAAGTTGATTGGAGACCAAATCCAAGTGTTCCTAACGTTCTCCACCAGGCCACCACGTCACATTGGATCCAAGGAAACAAAGAGTCCAAGTCCAACACGTTTTGGAAAGTTCAATTCGGACTGCAGAAGAGTCCAAACTTGCGACGGTTGCCACGACTTCATACGGACTCCGATTGGGACGTTATAGGACTTTTTGGAAAGCTTATTAAGTCTACTTTCCAATGGGTCCGGACTCCTACCTATATCCTATCAGATGCGTGCGCAGTAGACAATTTAATACCGAGATCTTTTCTGCCGACGGTGCTGCGTCACCCTATTTTGGGCCGATGGCCCGTGTATCAAGTTGAGTCCATTAGGGACTCATCCTAGGGTTGTAGGACGACACTAGGACCCTTGTGGTCGTCCTCCCTCCTCCTTATATCCCCCTAGAGCCGCCACAAACAGATTGGGTTTTGTTTAGATGAAAGTTTAGCTGCTGCTACTTCCTTGTAGACGCGTGTGTCGACTAGACCATCCGTTCTACTTGATTCGGAACCCCACCTTCATGTGTATCACATCTGATCCTTCATCTCTTATTTGCAATTGAGTGCTTGTTCTACTTGTTCTTGCTTGTTCTTCGATTGCTTGCAGGAATAACCCTAGTGGTTTGGTTGGTTGTGATCCGCAAGATCGTGAGCAACCGCTGGATTTGGTGTGTCGATCGCTAAGGCGCAGCGTCCTTGGATGGTTGTAGTCGGATCGTGAACGTCTCTCCAGTCAAATCGTAGTTATCTATCTCCACCGAAAGATCGGGACACCCATACATTCATCAGGACACGTCTACGTCATCGTCTTTTCCAAATTGCAACTCATCTCCAACTCAGCTGCCACGTCGACTTCGAGGTTGTTTCGGAGTCCAGGACCAGCAAGGAGTAAAACGGATGCCCAGGATGCATACGGACTCCGTTTTCGATGATTCACCCACGGATGGAAAGATAATTTCATAAGGAAACCAATGACGTTGATTTGACGTCCAAATTCCTTCTGAGTCATCGGGAAATGTCGAAACAAGTCAGCGCCCAGAATCTGTTCTGATGTTGCATCACCTATTTTGGGCCAATTTGGCCATATATCGCGAGTCGGGCCTTAAGCCCATGTTGGGGGCGCCTCCACCTGGTCGCCACCAACCCTAGGACGCCTCTCCCTTGTATTCCACGTAGCCGCCGCCGTTGAGACTCGGGTTTTGTTTTAGATTTTAGTTTTCCATCGAGAAACTGAATTGTTCATTGTAACTGTGTCGATTAGTCCTTTTAGAGTGATCCAGGGCCCCTCGTTCTTGATCTACTCCACTGTGTCGATTAGTCCTTTGAAATCGAGTTCTTGAACCCTCTATTGATATTCGCATCATTCATAATTGCAATTTCAGATTGCGTGTTTTTACCTTCTTGCTTGTGTTCTTCGATTCGCTTGCAGGAATATCCTTATTGGCGAGGTCAATTAAGTTGTGCTTGGTTGCAGGGTTCGAATTGTGTCTAATTTGAAGCCGGATCGCCAACGTCGAGTTCTCCCCAATCGAATTTATCGGTTACCTCACGGAAGATCGGGTCACTCCTCATCAGATAGTTTATTTAAGAAGAGAGAAGGAAGGATGAAACTCTCTTAGCACGAATATCAACTCTCGGAGTCATAAAATTAAATGTATATAAAACTATAGAATCAAACTTTCTATTAAATATGTGTTTCATTCAAGTTTCATTTTATTTTATATATGACATGATAGTCGTTAAAATAACACCGTGGAACTCCTCACTAAGAGTTCCATCTTTGGCCCGGCTTCTGCTTGTATTTCGCGAATATGACCATACCAATAGATACCTAGTCTCTTTGCAAAATTTGGAAAGGATCAAAGAACAATTGAATGTCCCTTTTTCATGGAAGTCATCCTAATCATGTGTTGGGTAATTTGGACATCAAGGAATAATTTAATTTTCAATCAGGTGCAACCATCTTTGGCCCAAGCAAATAAAAGGTGCTTCAAGTCTCTTTTTCGCGCAAAAAAGAGCTACTTCCACTTTATTAACCAATGGTTAAACATTCTAGCTTTATCTCTCTGTGTAGGCTTATCATCTTTTTTTCTTCTTCTTTATTTCTTAAGACCTTTGCTGGTGCCTCTGTAAGACTGTCTTTTATTTTTAAAGCAATTATTTTAACAGTAGGGGCAAGGCCCTCCTGTTTCTCTTTTAAAAAATATACCAACGGATAGTACTACCGCGCCTACATGTGCAAAGCTAGTGTTTAATGATCGGGTGAAGTTGCTGTCATCCAGTTTTGGCACTAGACGTTTGTGTGTTCCAGAGAGATGGCAACGGCACACAGTCAAACACCGTGCGGCTAGAGATCAGCAGCCTCATCGTGTTTTCTAGGAGTACATTGCTTTCGCTTCCGGCTGGTGCACCGAATTCTCTGCGGTTGAAGATACGGTTACAGCTACTGCAGAGTGCAGAACTGCAGACCCGCACGCGCCTGGCCTTGCGCCGTTGGCGGACACATAAATCGATCCCAGCCTCAGCGCGGCATTTGCCGTGCAGACGCTGGGCGCGCCGACGCCGACCATGGCCTTTATCGTGCGCCGGCCGGAGTGGATCGTCGCGGTGCGGCACCGGTCGATTATTAGTCATCAGTCCCATTCTTCTCTGGTTCCAAGCTAGCTCGCCGAGAACGCATTTTTTTGGTTAATAGATGCTCAGCATGCGTTATCCGAGTCATCCATTTACACATCGAGATATGTGCCAATAAAAACAATAATATTTCATATTGGGAGGAGTGAACAACACAAATTTCAAAGCAATAGCACGGATCTTAAAACACATTTGAACGGTTGAGATAAACAATGTTAAGCACTTACATGCCACAATATGTTTCTGCCCAATAACCCATGGGAGCTGCCGAGCATACGCACGACATGACCGACCGCGTGAGAGGGAAAGGCACCAGCCAGCCGGCCGGCTGGTTTGCGATGAGCAGGTGCACAAGCTGCAGCGCATGCCAGATTACTGTAAAACCTTGTGACACTGGAGACGTGGGCTACTTCATGCATGTGTCCAAAGATTCGATGTCCAAAGATTCGATGTGACATGAAATCTCGTAAAATTTTGATATTTTGGATGGATCTAAACAAGGCCAATCTTGTAAAGTTTTGAAATTTTGGGTAGATCCACCCAAAATTCTAAAATTTTACAAGATTCTCTGTCGCATCGAATATTTGGACACATGCATGAAGTATTAAATATAGATAAAAAATATAACTAAGTATACAGTTTATTTGTAATTTACGAGACAAATCTTTTGCGACTAGTTACTTCATGATTGAATAATAATTACCACATATAAACGAAAGTGCTACAATGCTATTTTCCAAATCTTTACGGATCTAAACAGGCCAGTGTGCAGTCCATCGGGTAACAGGTCCGACAATTAGCTGACCTATGCCCGTCCGTCCTCTATTCATTGTACGTTTCTGTTTTCCAACTTATTCCCTTTTAAAGAACACTATCCAATCAACCAAAATTAACCGAATTTTCTACCAGCTAAACAGAGCCGCCTGGGCGGGACGAATAAGGTACCATCCTCATCCACGACAAGCACTTAATTGTGCGAAAAAGAAGGCACGCCTACATTCCTGTTGTAGGAACCTATGCTTGATTTGGTTAGCAGCATGCATTAGAGCATGGTACCGGCATACTCTGGTACTCCCTTTATAACCCATATCCATATTACTTACGTTTAGGATAACGATACTGTCTCCATTATGTACCTTTGATTGCTTATTTTTTGAAATATATTATATGTATATTTTTATGAAAGTATTTTTCAAGACAAATCTATTAATATGATTTTTTTTCTAAACTCAACAGCTTAAAAGTTATTCATGATTTATATTCTCAATACCTTTTTCAAAATGACAACTAATATGGATACAAATGGAGTACATTCTAAATTAAAATACTATTTCATTTTGTAGATATATTTCATTTGCTATGGAGTGGAGTACTATATAGATACTCCTTTGTACTCATATTACTTGACGCTTAGGATAGCGACACTATCTCTAAAGCGTAACTTTAATTGCTTATTTTTTAAAAATATTCATTAAAATAAAATATTTGTATATTTTTGTTAAAGTAATTTTCAAGACAAATCTATTAATATGATTTTATTTTTCTAAACTCAACAATTTAAAAGTTATTCATGATTTATATTCTCAATGTTTGACTTGAATCCCTTTTCAAAACGACAACTAATATGTGTATGAAGGGAGAATGCACTTTGAGTCTGTTCATCCGCACTACTTCAGCATTACGGAGTACTTTTCAACGAACCAGTAATATTTTTCTCTCATAACAAATCATCATAAGCATTCAACATAAACAAAATTTCAGCGAAACAAACATAGCATTTGTCTAAATAATATATTTAGAAAAGCCAAAACATCAAATGATCTACTACTTTATAATACTACTACTTAGTATATATACTAATTAAGTACATTAAATTACTGTTAGTGTAACAAAATGAGCATTACTATTAGCGTAACAAAATGACTCGTGCTGATCTGATACACACTATACCCACGGCCGTGAAATGCTGGCACCCCCGTTCCACAATTAAAATTGTAGAATTCTCCTAGTATTTTAATTAGTATTAAAACAATACCACTGGTCATGGTAAATAAAAATCTCACTAAGAGATATTTAGTAGGAAAAAATTATATTCAATTTTGACTATTAAAATATTAGGAGAATCGCACCTAGGAGAAGTTTAATACGAGTATTTTGTTTGTGTTTGCCGTACGTCGCGTATTGATGGCGCGCGCACGCGCGAGAATTCATGGCTGGCTGCCCGTGTCTGCCCGGCCCATCATCGACGACGCCGTTTTGACGATGCCACGACGGGGTACCTACCTAGTCGTGCCTGTACGTCGCTGTTGAGCCCGGCGGCAGACGATACTAGTACTCGTTCAGTTATGTGCGCGTGCGTTGCGTGGCCACGGCACCAGCACACGGTCCAGAGCCAGCGGGATGCGCGGTGGCCGCCGGTGGTCGGTGTTGCCCGCGCGGCAGAGCAGAGGAGAGAGGCCCGCGCCCACGGAGGCAGCAGGCACATTCTCTCATTCGTTACAAATAGTATATATATAGACAAGTTTTCATCCCATAGTTACCATCTGCTTTTATTTGTATTATGTCATATCAACTTATTCAACGTAGTTTTGCGAAACTCCCTATATATTTTTGGTTGTCCAAGACACATGTTACAAAAATATATAGAGATACAGTAGAAAGACCAAAAATACGAGTGCGCGACCTCCACGGCTCCACCCCACGCACGCAAGATGTCACGGATTTTCCTACTGCGACAGTGCTATAGACACATGTTCCTTCATCTTGCTTCTTTTCTTTCATCCTTTTGTCTTTCTACTGTCTCTCTATATATTTTTGATTGTCTTCTCAGTTCTATCTGCCTAACTCCCTTAGTTACTTTTCCGCGGATCTTTCACTCTCTGTCTATTTTTTGACATATAAAACCAGCCCCCAGTTTCATTCAGCAAATGGAACCATCCTCACTCTCTATCTATGCTTTTAACATGAGACTAACTAGAGCAAATTAAAGAGTGATGCATTTACCTTATGAGTGCATAGACAAGTTTAATAAAAAGTGCATATATGATGAAATTTAATCAAATTCACTATTTTTGTATTTTTTAGGTGGTGTATTTGCACCCCCTGTGCATATATAACTTACCTTTGCCCCTGAAGACGAACCACATCTTCATTCAAGCAAATGGAAATACAGATGATGATTGTTTTAAACCCTTGAGAGTTGAGATAAAAAAGAAAGATACAAGACGTAGCTAAAGGTCGCCAAATCTGCAACGAAAGGTGACAGCTTTAATTTCCTTATCATCAAGTACGTCTAAGCATCGGACCAGAAAGATTGCCATCTGCTTACATGTGTTTTCCCATTCAGGTGCATCCTCAATAGCCTTGTTTCTTGTTTTTTCAAATTGGCCAACAGCAACAGATTGCAGCCACCTAAACACATATGACCGTGTTTGGCTGTGGGAGCCATTATATTCCTTTACTTTGTCCAATACCCTACTAGATTAAAGTGAAGGTCTATCTCACTATCTGTGACTCCAACTGATTAAACATTCTGGCCTTCTGGGGTAACATGACGTGAGCAGAGATGGGAAAAAGTTCTTGACCACAAAAATAGCTTGAGGGATGGCCCAACCTGATAAAGGTTCTCTTTAGTCAAAATGGCATTATTTCCTTTCTAGTTTCCAACCATTGCTAAATTTCTTCTTTCTCTAATCTCTCAAGTTAACCATTTGTCACGGAGCGAGAGTTATACAAAGTGCTAGTCAGCTGAATCCGGAAAGTGCAATATTGACTAAAATGACATTCCCATATGCGACAAAACTTGACACTTCCGTGTGTGTAATAGTGGCCACAAAGAAAACACGGTTAAATGTAAACATGTCTTAACACATTTATTAAAAAACGGAGAGTGTATGTAGTTAATTAACTTGTCTAAAAATGTATGGATCTGCATATCTAGGATCAATGGATCATTACTCCATCTTGTAAAGTTCAACCAAATTGTAGAACTAAGGAAAACAACCAGTTGTGTTAAAATTTCATCAAAATGCCGCCACTAATAAACATGGAAAATAAAAGTGAGCAAAATTGTATAATACCCTCGACAGTTATTTTGATGGGCCAGCTATGGACCACTAAGCTCATATACTTAGGTGTCCTGTGTCCCAAATCCAAACTTACAACTATCATAGCACTTCTCGCTCTCACTATTGGGGTGGATGACACATGCCATGCATGAGTTAGCCAACTTGTTTGAAGATGTTTGTATAGGAGAAAATGACTATTATAGGACTCCAAACAACTGGTTTCTCTGTAATAGGACTCCTAATGTTGGTCTCTATCAAATAGGACTCCAAACGTCGTCTATAAATTATAATGACATTTTGTTTCTTTTTTAATCTCTTTTGTCATCTAAATACATGTATTTGTTGCCAACATAATCCTTTTGCCCTTGAGTGTTTCACATGTCGTTGTTGGCTATTCTCTCGTGGGCGTGACCTTGTGCCTGGCTAGTCCGGTGCCTTGGGCATGCTGCTGGCCATGGCTTGCCTTGGCTAGTCTGCTGCCTTGGTTGCTGGCTGTGGCCATGCCTTGGCTGGCTGGTCGGTCGTGGCCATGGTTGGCTGGAGCATGGCCATGGCTGGCAAGGGCTTGCTGGCCGCCATTGAGGCAAAACCAGTTGTCGTCCTCCACGCACCACCGCAACTAGGGCAGGTGTTGCCTTGTCTAGGGCATCAACTTCATCATTGTCCATGGCCCAGGACCCTCCGTGGAGTCTATCGGGTGGAGGCTCTCCATCCATGGGAGGGGCGGCTTGGGGAGGGAGGGGGAAGGAGGGGCAGCGGGGCGGCGGGTTCGACGGCGTCGCCGACGGGGGACGGGAGAAGAAACGTCAGGAGAAGAAGAAACGTGGCCCCTAGTCTGTGTACAAGAATATAATAGATTAGATTAGACTGAAGGGCAATACGGTTATTAAGAGAAAAGACATGTATTTGAGGACACAAATATGATCAAAAAAGAAACAAAATGTCATGTCATTAGAGCTTATAAAAAACGTTTGAAGTCCTATTTGAAAGAAATGACTAAATGGGGCTTCCGGCGTCAGCACTGCGTAGGGCCTACGGAGACCGTGCAACAGCTGAGCTTGATCTCCTGAACCCCTTAAGCGGCTCAAGCCACTTCGATGATCGATTCTAGACGTGCCGGTCAATTTGACCTATAATTGACAAGGAGATGAAACGTTAAATTATGGAACCTGCCGGTTGTTGCCAGATAGTTCCATGAGTGTGCGGCTCTCATATAGCCGATGAATGTAGGAGATTGACTAAATAGTCAACCCCGAACAGGATTAGCTACAATAATGGTACACGAACGGCTGTCACAAGATATCAAGCGTAAGGTACGTAAATAGCCGATCATGCGACAAGATTAAGGTAAAGATACGATGCATGCAACATTATCGTCATCGAACTACCAAATCTACTGAGTATACTAGATAAAGATTAACCATCAACAGAGGTGTGTTCCCATGCAATCATGATGACAATTAACCCGATAACCTGACCAATCTACTAGCATTTGGGTGTTTCTATGCAGCCATAAAAGTAAAGGAATCAAGCCACGTCCGGTATACTTAATAGATCTAATAGATCGGAACGACAAAGTACATGCGTCGTATGATTGAGGCATAACCAGATCAGCTACGCTAGCCGATATGGGATCTATGAAGCTTGAACAAGATCCATGTACTCGACACTGGACGGATCTAAGTCTGAATAGACATAACTCAACACATATGACATTGGGGTTCGTAAGATGCAGCCGTATCACATATATTGATCCAGATCCAACCACACTCAAATCAATCTAATGAACGGATACATGTCTCAAACCTGCAACACGTAACAACCGTAACTAATGAATTAGCCGATATGATCTTAGATCTATCGTCTTTCGGAATGTATAGAAAGAATGCAACGGAGACAAATAGATCTAGATAGAAATAAAGCGCGGGCCAATTCATTAGATGAGATTGGACATGATATATATTATAGAAATAGATTAAACAAAACATAACAGACAATATTGATAACTTGATGAATCTATTAGATCGTCAATCTAATGGAGCCGATAACTAGCTTGAAGCCACGATTCATATGAGATTGAAGCAATGCAGCCCCATGAACAATAGATTAAAACCGACAACTAGCTCATACCGAGCTTGCACGAGTTACACAATACAACCGTATAAACAAGACATGAACCATAATTAGACTTACAAGAAAAACCGGAGGTCGATCTAGTCGATGCAGCCCAATCCGTCGAAGGTTCACCGAAATCTACTCTACTCCTACTCCTAGGGTGGCCGAAGGCTGAAAACTAAGAACAATGTTGTATGTTTGATTGATTGGATGTCTCTCTCGTTTCCTAACCCTTGCTATTTATAGACCACATAGCATAACCCTAGCGAAAACCGGCCGTTGGCCGAAATAAGAAAACCTGAATGTTTTGGGCCTCAATCATCGGCGTAGCCCACCCAACATATCTCAATAGCCGATACACGTCATTTCCTCCGAGTCGGTTTCCTTAACCAGCCTCCCGGGTCCACCTGCGTGCAACACATTTTCCCGTCCTTGATCCTTATTCGTGTCTATCTGATCACGCCAAAATATGGTGTTAACACTCCTATTATAGAGAAACCAGTTGTTTGGAGTCCTATAATCATTATTTCCTCCTTGTATACACCGGAAAACTTATTAACACAACCATCCTAAAACATAAGAAATTTAAGTTTGTCCTAAATTAAAAAGTTTGACAAGTTTACATAGAAATACGATGAGAACAATTACATCTGTCATAAATTATTTTTTTATTTTACTCTTTCGATGTGGTTGAGGTTAATGTTCTTCTCTACAATTTTTTTTTAAATTTACAGAACAAACCTATAAGTCAAGTATGTAATGAAATACGAGTAGCATTAAAAAGTCAATACTTTGATTGTACTTTTGACTTCTGGAGTTAATTTGCAGCTAGATTTACAAAAAAAAGTCACATTAAACCTAATAGAAAAATGTAATTAAATTTATCATTGGGACAATGAGGAATTATTAAACCGATTGTAAATAAAAAAAGATCCATACAAAGCCAATAGGAAAACCCTTATTATCAGAGAAAAATACGCACTTGACCAAACCTCACGACATTTTTTCCAGCAGTTTCCAGTTTATCTCACTTTGCCACTGCTACATATCTCATGTTAATCCAACAATGTTTGTTACAATTTCGTAATGCAATAATCAAAAGGAAATAAATATTGATAGTTTTTGTACAAAAATGTGGAAATATCTTACCTGCACCCTAGCAACGCACAATAAAGTAAGTATTTGCAACTAATTTTCAGAGATTGTGAAAGTTCGCATATGTTGACCTAATCCTAGTGACAACTGAAAACGCCTGTAAAGCATGTGAGGAATACAATAGAAGAAACATGTCATAGTCCAGAATTCCACTCCATAAAACGTTGTACTGGACTGACAGCTACACTTGGATTTGTGCACGGAATCGTCCGTACAGACCCATTTGCTTCCTCTTTATATGTCGATACTGTACCGTATAGTAGCGATTGATACTGACCTCTGTACCTTCCAGGCTTCCACGACGGTATCACATGTTTGTTGTTGAGTTACCGTAGCAAAATCTGTAGGGCCTGTTTTGTTTATCCCTAATTTGCATGTCACGCCACACCTTCGGTAAACTGTG
The DNA here is from genome assembly GCA_022036555.1 of Microstegium vimineum. Taxonomy (NCBI): domain Eukaryota; kingdom Viridiplantae; phylum Streptophyta; class Magnoliopsida; order Poales; family Poaceae; genus Microstegium; species Microstegium vimineum. The sequence goes on from CM039135.1 coordinate 35,600,322, forward strand.
GCTGCCACAAAAATTCGGTGAACAAAATTAAAGCCAAAGTTGTGACAAAGTTTAATAAGAAAATGAGTTTATAACGTATGAGACATAGTGCTAAGAAAGTGTGGCACATTGTAGTTGTGGCAGCAAACCAAATAGCTGCCAGAACAACTGTGGCGTGACTAATATGTGGTGTGGCAAATTCTGGTCATGAACCAAATCCTTTGGATGGCAAAGCTTGGTCGCGATTTATATTAGACCAATAAAAGAAAAAAAAACAAGTGTTCGGCTAGTTTTTTTTAATGAAAATTGGGTCCAAAAACTATACAATTGACAAGAGTGTTCCACTCATATCCTAACACAACTTTGGTATAACCACCAGGCAACTATCATAACTTATACCACTACTTGCTCCAACTTGGTCAAATTTACCTAACTAACACAACTCAAACAAAATGACCTCCTTGACTACACCAGTCACCACATCTGTTTGGAGCAACTGTGGAACTGAAATGCCTAGCCATGCCTCTAAGGAGGAAACAACTCAAAAGCGCTAACAAGGTAGCCCTTCATGGGAACGTTTTCACATGCAACATCCAACAGGAAAGAATGTCTCCAAGGAAAGGAGGAGAGGTAGGAAAATGTCTAAGATTTCGCCCCTCAACCTCCAAAATTGTTGCTGTCGGAGACCAAACCCTACCATGAAGGTAGGGTGTTGGGCGATGGATCAACAACAACCCCGCCAGGACAATGGCCCTAGAGATGCCAGCTAGGAGAAACGTTGGGAGAAGACCACCAAAGAGTCTGCCCTTCGCTAGAACTAGCGAAAACTAGCCAACAACATGCAGATCCGATTAGCTTCACCACACAAGCCAAACCGAAGAAGGGGAAGGAAGATGTCAGCCCTAGCAACCTTGCTCACCAATGTCCCGACCCTTGCCGAGCGGGCCCCGCATCAACCACGCCACGCAGGTCCCTAGCAACCTTCACAGACACCACACGAACCACTCCACCTAGTCACCATGTATGTCACTGAACCACGAGAGCTAGGAGTGGCTCGCTCGACCGCTGCCTGCTTCACTACCATGGTGCGACAAATTCGAAAAATGAGCTGGCCACCACCGTCCATGGCACCACAACACTAGCGCCGCACTACCAGCGTAATCACATGACGTTTGACAATGCCCAACAGTATCACCAGGCCACCGATACGTCCCAACATGGCCGATCCACCTTCGTGCAATTGTCGATGCCAGTGCCAGCCGAACACCGACGCCGCTAGCCTCTACTACCATAGGAGCACCAAATCCGACCCGCGGAATTCCATATCCAGACGGCAGGGTGCCGGATCTGGTGGTCGGAGCAGCCACCATTCACGATGCGCTCACCATAGTTGCCAAGGACCATGACGACAAGCAGTAGGACCATCCCACACCACTACACAGTGGACTTTATCTCCACACCTCCACGCGCACCAACTGCCATGCCCACTCCACTGCAGTTGTGCAGCTACCGCCATGGTCGCCCAGAGAAGCTCACATGCCTAGGTGAGGCCTCGCTTCTACCATCATACGGGGTTGCACAGGCCTTACTGTAGCCTCTTTCGGTAGCAGTGAGGGGGAAGGTACGGGAGGAAGGGATGGGGGGTAGTCTAGGTGTAGGTCAAGATGATAGACTAGAGGGGGAGGGTGAATAGTCCTTTATGAAACTAATTGCACCGGCTAACCGAAATAAATGTGGAATTAAACTTATTGGTCTAGCCAAGAGTACACCCCTTTATCTATAACTTAAGCACCTTAAAAAAGATTCTAATTAGGCAATAAATGCGTCGGGCTAGCTAGATCTCACCTACTCAATTCTAGTAGCAAGGTTACACAAACTTAAGCCACTAGTATTTCAACCAACGGGGGAGCTCCTACACATACTAGTATGCCAAAGCACAAAGTGTAAGCTCACTAGCAATGCTCAATAACAAGGCTACACAAGCCAAATTAGAGAGCTCAATTTACTTAACTACACAAACTAAGCAATATGACTAACAAGGCTACATAGGCCAATTAGTCACACAAGAGCTACTTCTATGCTACACAATCTATATGGTAACTAATAAGCTACACAAGCTAAACTAGTTACAAGAGCAACAACTAAACACTAGAACAAGTGTGATAAGTAAATACAAGCTAATGAATGGAGAATGCAAACCACCGAGAAGATAAAGACAAGATGGCATGGTGATTGTGACAGAACCTCCCAAGAACAGGGCCCACTTGCGTTGACCATTGCCCAACAGGCTTCTGATCACAACACAAGTGATCCAAGCCTTAAGAAGTTTGCCAGGTGTCGTCGAATTCAACCGAGTCATCCACCTCTTCTGAGTAGGATCTCATTACAGACATTGTAGAAGTGAACTTGTAATAAATTACATTTCAAAGTTTACACAAATAACGAAAGTCTTAACAAGTTATATTACAAACCATAGTTTAGAAATATAACATAAGTGTCATAACATTTATTACATCAAGCCAGCGGTAAAGTTTATCAAACAAACGAGATACTCTACCCAAGAGTCAAAGAACAATTACTAATGTTCATCATCTTAAACACTAACGACGGTCATATAGCACGATGTTGTACACACCGCATTCTGACCTTCATTTGCAACAAGGGTTAACAAACCCTAAGTATGGGAGTACTCAACAAGACTTAACCGACAAATAAATTATGGTGGATCTATAAGGTATGCAAGTTATAGGATTCAAGGTAGGATTGCCAAAAATCAAGGGTTTTGCATAAATGAGCATTTTATAAAACAATTGAAATTGATTCATTTCATATAAACAATTACTCAAGTACCAATCAAAATTCTAATGATAACGAGGTAACAAACCATCTCCAAAAAGGAATCAACATGTATCCAGTTTAAGTTTCATTAACTACGATGTGGAGATCAGGGTCATGTTTCCTTATCCGAGGAACACGACGATTCAAATCGGTTTAACTGAGCTGGGCTTCCTTATCACATGACATATGTAGCACTAAAGCTTGCATATGACAACCTTTCCCCAGATCCTCCATCTAAGATCAGGGTTCTGCCACCTGAGAGCACAGTACACCTCCATCCTGCCCTACAAGCTAGGAGGGTACACACTACTCTCGCCATCTCTCCACTCCTAGTGTGGATTAAGCTTTCTCAGACTGGAATACCCGGAGTCCAGCTTCCCAAAGTATGTGACCAGTACTCCAAACTCACAACCTTAGACGTTCACAATGGACGGTCCCTAATGACACAGGCAGAGAGAACCCGCTCACCAATCACTACTGGTGGTTCCCAAACACAGTGTCCGCTCGGTCCCGATTATTACTTCCATTATTCCATTACTTTCTTTCTCAAAAACCATAACCATTTGCCGAAGCAATATGTTATGTGCAAATGACAGACAATCATCTGCTCGATACCGTTCTAAGCATACTAAGAAGCAATAAGTAACTTGCGTATTTTAAAACCGGTATCAAGGTACAGGAATAAGTAATTCAAGGTAAAGCTATGCATCAAGTAGGATTTTTCTTTAATAACAATAATGCAATACGTAACCATAATTGTATTTAAATAAAAGCTTTTAAATTCAAGGAGAGGTTTATGCACCGGGGCTTACCTTGGGTTGCAGGATAAACAAATTCAGGTTGAGAACCACAAATATCAAAACCAGTCTCATAATGCTGATTATCCAACCCAATAATGTGATGAACCTCTCCACCAATAATATTTTTTACACGATAAATGATATGCTTTAGATGATGCTTTGAAGAGTAAACATGATGCTTAACAAACATTCAAAAGTATGGCTAAGTAATGACTAATCAAGTTTAAACACCTTGAGTACAACTTACCTTCACTAAGAAAGGTAACATTAATTCATTAAGTAATTAACTAGTTTGCATTAATTAACTAATTGTTTTAATAATTATGTCCAAAAGTACTAACACTCAACATTACATCAAATGACAAGTTCATATTGTGTTTGCCACTGAACAATGGCACATGTTCATCAAACAGTTAAAAGTCACTCAAATCCTAAAGTGATTAGAGTTTCTAGTGATTTATTAATTTTTCTAAATAATCAAATTTCCAAAGTTTCTCCAAATGACCTCAAACTTTTTTATACAGGAACATACAGATGAATAATGGTTATATAAATATTTTCATGATTTTTGGAATAATATGCAGTGCATGAAAAATCATAGAAATAAGCTTTTCTAATTAAATTCAGCATTTTTACAGAAATAAAAATGTACTGGATAGTGTCATATTATATTTTTCTTACATACTACATATCACAAAGAGCATGTACAAATTATGTCATGATTTTATGAGATATAGAAAAATAGATACAAAAATAACAAAACACAACACTATTCATATTTAGAAAATAGAGAAATAACACTATATAGTCACTGACATCAGGGTCCGACCCGTCAGTGAGACAGATTCGCCGGTGACCATAAACGACGGTGGCGCGTCGCTATCTACGAGAATCATGGCCAACCGAGTACATCTATGCAACCCCCCATCACCACCCGCACCTAGAGGTCTACTTGGTTGAAGCTCTTGAGCTCCAGACACGACACATCAACAGCTATGGCAGACACCGAGGGTCGGGGTTGCATGCGTCGGCCAAACCGAGCCAAATCAAGAACTACCAAGTCCGTTTTCATTATCAGTGAGTTACCATGAACTACTAATTGAAAGAATAATCGAGTATTGAGCTCTAACAACGAGGAACACCGACGTGGCGGCGCGAACTTGCCGGAGCGACGACACGGACAGAGCGCTACGACTCAAATTAGCTAAAACTAACTCCCCTACGAGTTCAAGAACCTCACGTTGGAGCTGGTGCACTAGCTAGCTAAGCCGGAGATGGAACAGAGAGCTCGGACGACGGAGGTAGTGTCGGCGGAGAAGAAGAACGACGGTCCAACGACGTTCCAGGGGATATGGGTTGTCAAACGAACAACCAAGCAACACATGAGAATCACCATGAGACAAGGATTAGGAAACACTAAACAAGTATACTTGAGAGCTCATGTATAGCCCAGACGACATCGAACCCGATCGGTGGAGCTTTCACTAGAGCCGAAGACGACGACGTTACGCCAGGCTAACCAGAGGGCTACGACTTCTACCAAATGGCTCAGGAGGTGTGTGAGGTCAAGGAGAAGGCAATGGCGCTACTAGATGATGGTGACAGTGGCTAGTTTTCATGGCAAAGCTCGCCGGAGTTGGAGACGAACGCGGTGGCACAAAACAGGAAGAAAGGCGAGCTCGTTCTGGCCTTTAGGTACTTATAGGCGAGGTAGGAGATGGTGCATTCGATGCGTGGGCTTGCCATCGACACGATAGAGACTTCGGTGGCAGTGAAGAAGGTATGAGAATCTTGACATCGGCAAGGTTCTAGGCGACGGCCATGGCGGTGCTTGCCAGCTACCCTAAAGGCACTATTCCATCTAATAACAAAAATGCCATCTACTCCATTTTTCAAATTAAACCCTCTTCCACTCCGAATCATGAGTTGGTCCAAAAATGAAAGTTGTCACATTTTTCAAATACCACAACTTTGGTAAAAGAAACATTTTCAATTTCGGCTTAGGTTTCAAAATGTACTTTTGAATTTGAATTGAAGTTTAAATTGATTTCCCCCTTTATAATAACTTTGGATTTTTGAATAAAACTTGAAAATCTCCAAAAATAACTTTTGCTTGATTTAATGATCTCTACAACTTTGCTTTAACAACCAGATACTAATTCTTAATAGTTTTTGAATTCCATGTTTGGGGTACTATTTACCCTCTCAAATTAGGGTTTCTAGATTTTTAGTTTTAATTTTGATCGTTGAATTGATCTCAAACATTCAAAAGCCATACTAAGCACATTCAAATAAACTTGCTTTAGTTTGATGCATAAAAAGTTCTAAAATTACATGTATGATGCTCAATGCATATGACGACATGTCTATTTTTTAGTAATTCAACACTAGAGGTGTTACAATGATTTTTCTCCTGAAGTTCACTTGGTCGCCACGAAGCTAGTCCCTGTTGTGTCGGCTCACTCACTTGGAGGTATATGACTTCTTATAGGACTCACTAGCCTCACCTAATCAAGGTCTACCACCGCAACCAACATAAGATGAGGGAACCCAACGACACTCTCAACTAGAGTTGCTCTTCGTGATCTTCCACGGAGCAAGCACAACACTCCTCACAATCTCTTCTCTAGAGTGCCACACTTTTTTTGTGGGCTTCGATAGAGCCACAACCACCATACCATTTAGGAGGTGGAAACCTCGAAGAGTAACAAGCACCACTAGCTTGCAGCACGAACACTTAGTGCCACTTGAGGCAAACTCGCAATGCAATGCACTAGAAATCACTCACTCATACAACTAGATGATCACTATAGCATATGTGAGTTAGAGGGCTCCCAAGTACACCTACAAAAGCTACCAAGGCTCAAGGGTGCTCAGTGACCAGCCCAAGGCTTACCAATGCTTGGTTTTATAACCCCTAAGAAAATAGAGCTATTGTACCCCTTCACTGGGCACCTTGTGCACTGCACAGGGTCGGTGAACACATTTATCACTGCGATTATACATCAATCCATCGGTGAACACATTTATCATTGTCGGTTTATCATCTCACTACGCCCCACCTACCTTTGAACTAGTGGTGAGAATTATCACTTCCATTTCTAATAAAACCAAAGTGAAAGTCCCAACGACAAAACACAATCTGCAGTGTAGTGATGGGTTTTAATACTCTAAGAGTAGAATACCTAGTATTATAGATGAGAGGATAAATAGACAACCACCAATACTGTATGGTGCTTTGGACAACCATGTTTTTATCATAGTTGGACTACCATTTGGGTGTCGTGGGATCACGATTGGTACACCATATATTTGGTCTGTTTGGTTAGGTTGTGGCTTTTGGAAAAATTGTTGTAAGCCATGGGCTCTGGAAAATAGTCGTAGGAAAAGCTGAAGTTAATTTGGTTGCGCATCTGTGTCTTTTAGAAAAAATATTTAAGGGACCCTACATGTCATCCCTATTCATCTTAATTTCTCCCTGTCTCACTAAGGAGCGGACTCAACTTGTCAGTCTCATCTTCTTTCTTTTTCTCTCCACCTCCCGGTTCGTGCATGAGGAGGCATCAAGCTCGAGCCCAGGGAGGAGCCCCGGCCTAGGCACGCCGGCCTAGAGCCCATGCAGCGGTGCTGCCTGGGTGCATCGACCTAGATCCTGTGTCACGATTCTGCTTGGTGGCCATGGTGGAGGGTTCGTCGCGCCGGCCTACAACGACCATGGGATTTGGCGCACCAGCCTACAACAACCATGGAGGATTAGAGAGGCCGCTTGCTCCACCTCCTCTTCTGTAGATCCGTCGAGGAGAGGTTGACGATGCCACTAGGCTTACATTTGGGATGACAGAGCTCACATTTGACGGGAAGAAATTGGGGATGGGAAGAAATCGGGGAAGAAGACCCTGACAGGGTTGGCGATACGACGTCGGTGCGTAGACCGGGGTAGGGTTGGCAAGATGCGTCTTCAGGAAACCATAGCTCGGTGGCCTCTTCCACATGCAAGGATGGGTGACACATCTCACACATAAGAGGGAAAAGAATGTAGGTTCGAAAAGTTTTCTTCGTAACCGATGGCAGTGCGGATAATTTTGCAGTCCTGCAGCCGGTGAAAACATCTTACCCTCTCGCTATAGAAAATGAACCATGTGAAAACTGGCTTTTGCAAAAGCTGTTGGTCTAGTAGGGAACCTCTGATTGGCTTTTAGATTTTTGGGAGCAAAAGCTATAGCCAAAAGCCAAACCAAATACCCTAAGCCTTGTAATAAAAAATAAAGGACATCTAATACAAAGTTCTCATGCATAAAGATTTCATGATAACGATTAGGAATACACAATGCTTTACTCAATGAGAATAGTTGTGTACATATAGACTCGATGGGGAGTCAGTTATGGTAGGCCCATGGGCCGTGACACGTTTACAATCTAACACTCCCCCACAGTCGGAACTGGGAGCACCGCGAACATTAAGACTGGACCTAAACTCGACGAAGACAGACGTCGGAAGCCCCTTGGTGAAGATGTCGGCATACTGTGAAGTAGTTGGGACATGAAGAACTCGAACTTCTCCAAGGGCGACGCGATCACGAATGAAGTGGAGATCAATCTCAATGTGTTTGGTCCACTGGTGCTGAATGGGGTTGGTGGATAAATAAACGGCACTGGCATTGTCACAATACACAACCGTAGCTTGACGAAGAGGGCAATGGAGTTCATGGAGAAGCTGTCGTAACCAGCACGCCTCCGCAACCCCATTGGCGACAACACGATATTCTGCCTCTACACTAGATCTGGATACAATTGCTTGACGCTTCGAAGACCAGGGGACAAGATTGTTGCCCAAAAATACGGCATACCCAGACGTGGAACGATGAGTTTCCAGGCATCCGACCCAATCAACATCAGAGTAAACTGTAGGATCAGCAGGCGAAGTACGATGAAGGTGAAAGCCAAGATCCAAGGTTCCCTATAGGTAGCGCAGAATGCGCTTCATGGCGACGAGGTGAGGCTCTCTCGGGTCATGCATATATACGCATATTTGTTGGACGACATAAGCAATATCGGGACATGTGAAGGTAATATACTGAAGAGCACCTGCAATACTACGATATTGTGTAGGATCAGCCACGAGAGCACCATCAGCAGACAACTTGGCATGAGTGTCAACAGGTGTGCTGCACGGCTTGCAGTCACACATACCAGAACGGTCCAGAATGTCCAGCGTATATTGCTTCTGAGAGAGGAACAACTCATCGACTCGACGATCAATAGAAATAACCAGGAAGTGGTGAAGAGCACCCATATCAGTCATGGGAATTCTCGCTGCAAGGCTGCTATAATGTGCCGAAGAAAACTCTGTGACGAAGCAGTGAGAACAATGTCATCCACATAGAGAAGCACGATGGCTGTGTATGCACCGCGATGATAAGTGAACAACGAGGAGTTAGCTTTGGCCTGAACAAAACCGAGGGAGGCGATGTGGCTGGCAAAGCGACTGTTCCACCTGCGGGGGCTTGCTTCAATCCATAGAGAGACTTATTCAATCGACAGACATGCTCAGGGCAGGAGGAGTCAACAAAACCAGACGACTGCTGACAGTACACTGTCTCAGTCAATGTCCCGTGAAGAAAAGCATTCTTGACATCTAGCTGATGAATAGGCCAAGAGTGGGATAGAGCCAGTTTGATTACAACACGAACTATGGCAGGCTTGACGAAAGTTCTGAAGGTCTCGTCATAATCAATGCCGGGACACTGAGTAATTCCTCGAAGAACCCATCTGGCCTTTGTAACGATCAAGAGAGCCATCAGATAAAAACTTGTGACGATAAATCCATTTACTAGTGACAACGTTCATGCTATGAGGACGGGGAACCAACGTAAGTGTTATTGGCTGGGAGAGCGTCGAACTCCGCTTGCATCGCTGCACGCTAGTGGGGCTCAGCAAGAGCCGAGCGAAGGGTCTTCGGTAGAGGAGTGAGCGTGGTGGCATGCAGATTCAACCGGTCCACCGGTTGGATGAAATTGGACTTGCCACGAATCCACATACCGTGATCATTGACCACGGGGTCGAGTGCCTGACGTTGGGTAGAGGCAGTGCGACCACCTCTACTGGCAACAACCTGTGATGACGAGTTAGCAGGGGCAGTAGAGGGGGCCGAGGGTGTCGGGACGGTGTGGGCACCGACACGGCCGCCTCCGCTGGCAGCGACCTGGGACGAGGTGTCACTAGGGGCAGCAAAGGGAGACAATGAAGCGCCGCCAGAAGCTCCAAGAGGCGAGGTGGGCGCTGGGCTAGCAGAGCCAGCAGCACCGGACTGGAGCCGTGCTCAACAGCGGGTGACTGGTGGGTACCTGCAGCCACAACACTAGGCCAAAAAGGCATAGCGGGAGTGAAGGACCGAGAACGGCGACCAGGGGGGGAGGGTGAATGGGAGCCTCAAATTTCTCTCGAAATATTAGGGCCACTCTTCCCAAAAGCCAAACCATGCAGGGAGTACCCAAGCTCCGGACAACTGGTCCGACGCTCACCGTCGGACTATGGGAAGTAGTCCGATGCTCACTCCAGCCTCTGTGCAGAACATCACAAGGAGCTCCCTAGCTCTGGACTTTGGTCCGACGCTCACCGTCGGACTAAAGCACTTGGTCCGTCGCGTAGAGCAGAACCCACGACAGAGCCACCAGACCAATGGCCGATAGTCCGGAGCTTAAAACGGAGAGGTCCAGAGGTTGGTCCGACGCCCTTCGCTGCTTGACACGTTTGCTGGTCAAGACCACCGGACCACTTGCTATGGTCCGGAGCTCGGGGAAAGTCGTCCAGAGGGTGGTCCGATGCTCTCGAGCAGAAACTCTAAAACCCACGAAAATGATTTCCACTCCGCCAAAACTTCCCAAAACTCAACCAAATAAACACCAACCGCAACCAAACTTTGTAGGCATGATCCTAGTACAGTTGGGGAGCTATCCTGAAGAAATCATTGCTCAATTTGGCTTAGAGCAATGGGGGGAGAAGATATTTGGGAAAAACCTAAGAACGAAGAACTCCGCAAAGAAATTGCCCGATCTACACACTCGTGAGGTTTGAGGAAAATTCCTTCGATGCAAAGATGCTCCTCACGATTAGGAACAACTTGGTTCAAACGGATTTGCAAGAGCTACTCCCTACAAAGAGAAATCATCTCAGGAAAATGAGGGAGCAAAAGCAAAACGTGAAGAACACAAGCAAAACGGGGACACGATCAAGAAAGCGAAGCCACCATGGCTTACAGAGGTTACGACCTCCGATTCCTCGCAACAAACTCAAGTTCTTACAGAGGTTGGTGAAATCAACCTAGGGATCTCATGAACTAGAGAGAGGGTAGAGAGAGAGAGTTGGGGCAAATGATTAGGGTTCAAGAGATGGGATGAGGATACCCCTTCATCCCCTATTTAACGGGCTTTGGCTATTTCCGAAAGACCCCCTTAGATACATTGAGTGAACTACCTAGCCTAAGCATTGCAGTCCAGGCTCTGGAAAATATCTCCCGCATTTTGAATGGACGACCCCGCTTCCTGCCAGGAGTTGTCATCGCCTCGACGCAACCTCCAGGATTCCGCCACATGCCATCCCCGCTTCCTCGGAAGCTCCGCCTAGGTTTTGAGGCCCAAACCCAGGAAACCCGCCACTGGTAGCTTTGGGCTCAACTACCGAACCTCGAGTTTTGCGGCCCAAACTCGGAAACCGACACGGATGGTTTTGAGGCCCAAACCACCAAACCACTCGACGTGAGCCACCTTGTCCTCGCCTAGTCGGACTCCGAGTCCCATGAGCCCGTTCTCGACCCGCTCGTCCACCGTCTTGACTCGATCGACTCGGTCTACCTCCATGTCTTCTCGCACTCACCGGTGCCAAGTACTAGCCACCACAACTAGTCCACCGGCGTCCATGGTCCCTCAGTCCGAGCCCCGCTTCCGCCCTTCACCGCTTTCAGTCCAACGGCACGGCAAGCCTCTATTCGACGTTCTCCACGCCATTGACCACTGTCACTAGGCATAGCACCTGCACACCACAAGCCGATAGACAGGCACACATTTGCTTTCGCAAAGAGGTTAGTTCAAGCCACTCAAACTGAACCGCTCAAGTGTTGGGCAATCACTCATCACAAAACTGAACATACATGGGTACTTATCCACCATGTGTTCGTAATCTCCCCCTTGATGAGTGCATTGTCAACACAAGTGCATTTCAGATTTGAGCCACGAAGTAAAGCTCTCCAGATGACCAAAAAGCTAAGCAAGCCAAAACGGGGTCACTTGAGAGAAGCAAAACGAGTCCAAAGCTTGGTTCCCAAAGACATGGGCAACGGTTCGACGCAACCAAGATAGCCCTCAAGAAGAGGCAGAAAATGGGCTCAACACCGCTAGCAAGTCCAAGATACCAATCACAACTCTCAAAACTCAGAATACCAATTGAAGCACCAAGAGAAGCTCAAAGATACCAAATAAACCTCATAAGGCTCAAGAAGCTAATCGAAACCTGTTGGAGCCAACAAAACAAGCTAGACCCTCCAGAAGAGGCAACGGCTCAACACATCTAGCAAGAAGCCCCCCTGAGCAAGATACCAATTGAAACGCCTATTGAAGAGCCAGAACAAGATACCAATTTGAGCACCTTAAGGAAAAATAAGCACAAAAACTCCCCCTTGATCAAAGAAGCTCTAAACCGATGAAATCAATGAGATGCACTCTATCTCCCCCTTGGAAGTAGATGGCTGAAAATGGAGAATGAAATGCACAACTCTCCCCCTTTACCAAGTAGGTAGATGTGAAATGCATGCTTTCTCCCCCTTTTGACAAATGTAGCTCATCAAAGCTCAAAAACTCAAGAACCGGCCACAAATGCCATGATATGAAAAAATGAGTGCAACAAGCTTCATATATAGAGCTAAGACAATGAATAGATGCTCTAAGTGATGTGATATTGTGAGAATAGGAAAAGCTCTACGTGCCCAACAAAGACTCGGGTTGAGCTAAAGATCACTTTAGAAGCCAAAATAGAGAAGATTACATGTGTGATCAAGGAATGTGTATCACCTCCTAGAGACAACTAAACATGGCAAACAAGATAGGATCTATCTTAAAGTAATCTCATGTATAACAAGTAGAACTATCCCTACCAAAGTTCATACAACAAGCCAATGACCCAACTGAAAGGGTTTTTCAAATTTTAGAGTTTCGCAGCCACATTTCAGTTTTGGGCACATTTAAGTTGTATGCGAGTGGTTGTAAGCAAAGTGATGCCACTGCTTACCAACCGGGCGAAGTCAAAGGACTTAACACACCGGTTTTGGTTATACACGACACCGCTCAAGTTCCACCCATATGGGAAGCAGTCTCGAACACACGGTGAAGTGCTCACAATGCAGACCCAACTCGATCTTTCCAATTCACAAAACAGTGACCAATTTCATTTTAGATCAATTTTAAACATGGTGCTCAATGGAAGTGAATGAAACAGTGAAGAGCCATAGTTAGAAGCTATATACAAAACAACCAAGAAGGATCTTCAAAAGCTTACACATGCTAGTGCCATTTCAGAGGTGACATGGGGAATTAAATTTAGTTTTAAAGCTTTTCTAACTTAGCTCTATTGCGTATCAAGAGATCAAAGAGAGTCTAAGTTAGGCAACACCATAGACACATAAAACACCTCAAACAGAGCATAGATTTATTATATCGGCTATAGGTATGAAGCTTAAAATGAACTATGTCACAAATGCAAATGAGATGCAGAATGCATTGAAACCAATTAACACTAAGAAGACACTAAAGAAAAGAAAGAAGAGACAAATAAGAACCAAAAAGAACTATGATACACAAAGAGCTTCCCTCAACTAAAAAGGGAAGCAAACACCCAACTCACCACGAAGGCGCGAAAACGCAACTTGATCCAAAGGTTTTGTGAGAATATCCGCAAGCTGGTTTTGGGTCTCGACATGCCGGAGGTCAATGTAGCCCTTCTCATAATGATCACGCAAGAAGTGAAAGCGGACCTCAATGTGCTTGGTCTTAGAGTGAAGCACGGGATTTTTGGCCACACTAATTGCACTCATGCTATCGCAAAGCAGAGGCACCTTAGTAAGCACAAGACCAAAATGTTTCAAAGTGGCAATCATCCAAATCAACTGCGATCAACAACTAGCCGCGACGACGTACTCAACTTCGCACGTCGACTATGCCACGCTAGACTGTTTGCGAGATGACCAAGACACTAAAGAAGACCCGAGAAGCTGGCAAGTCCCAGAAGTGGACTTTCGATCAAGAAGGCAACCGGCAAAGTCGGCATCAGAATAACCACAAAGCTCAAGAGAAGAAGAGGTGGAAAACCAAAGTCCAAATTCGGGAGTGAAGCATAAGTACCTCATGATGCGTTTCACCGCCTGCTTGTGCGAAGTCCGTGGGGATGCCTAAAAGCGTGCACACAAGCAGACGGCGAACTGAATGTCCGGCCGAGTCGCTGTCAAGTATAGAAGCGACCCAATCATGCTTCGGTACTCCGTCTGATCCACTGCCTCTCCTTCCTCGTCCGCATCCAAGGCAGTTGTAGTAGACATGGGCATCGAAAGGGGATTTGCCTTGCCCATGTCAAACTTCTTCAAGATATCCTTCGTGTACTTGCCTTGGTGCACAAACGTCCCTTCCCGGGATTGCTTGATTTGCAACCCGAGAAAGAAAGTCAACTCTCCCATCATGCTCATCTCAAATTCCCTGCTCATAAGATCTACAAACTTGGCAACAAGAGCATGAGAAGAACCACCAAAGATGATATCATCCACGTATATTTGGACAAGAAGAGTGTCTTTGCCTTGCTTGAGGAGAAACAACGTCTTATCTACCGATCCCATTTTAAAACCCTTAGCAAGCAAAAACGTTTTCAACCTATCATACCATGCTCTAGGGGCTTGTTTCAAACCATACAAAGCTTTGTGGAGTTTAAAAACATAGTTTGGAAACTTGGGATTTTCGAAAGTGGGAGGTTGTTTAACATAAATTTCCTCCTCTATGTAGCCGTTTAAGAAAGCACTTTTAACGTCCATTTCAAAAAATTTAAAACCCTTAGAAGCCCGCAAAAGCTAGAAGGATTCTAATGGCTTCTAAATGAGCTACGGGAGCAAAGGTTTCCTCATAATCTATCCCCTCCTTTTAACAAAAGCCTTGCGCTACCAACCTAGCCTTGTTGCGCACTACCACCCCATCCTCACTTTGTTTATTTTTGAAAACCCATTTGGTACCTATGGGGTGGCAACTGGGTGTGGAGGAACTAAGACCTAAATGCGATTTCGCTCAAAGTTTTCTAACTCCTCATGCATGGAATTAACCCAATCCGGATCCATCAAAGCGTGTCCAAAATCTCGGGGCTCAAAAGAACCGACAAAAGCCGAATGAGCAAAATGAGAGATATAGGACCTGGACCGCGTGACTCGACGGTCAATATCGCCGATGATATTCTCCGGTGGGTGCTGTCGCTGAATGTGGCTGGGAGCCTACCTGGACGAAGTGGCCTCCCCATTGACAGCAGCTGGAGCTCCCTCAGGTGCAACATGCACCGACTGAGGAAGCTGCTCGAACGAACCCCATGTAGAGGAAGTAGTCGGGTCGCGTCGGGACCGTGAGCCGAAGTAGACGTCGCAGGGTCGACAGGGGTAGCCAGTGGAGTTGGCTCGAGATCACTCCAATCGGCATCGTCCTGCTCCTCCTCCACAAAGATGCTAGTGTTCACCTCACCATCACCTGCAAGCTCAAAAGTAGTGGAAACACAGGGCATAGTCTCATCAAAGGTAATCTCACAAGTCTCCCTCCCTCGGTTAGTCTCAAGGTTAAGTGCACGGTAAGCACGAGAGTGAGTAGAATAACCTAGAAAGATACCATCAGAAGACCGTGATTCAAATTTATCCAACTTACCACCCTTTTTGAGGATGAAGCACCTGCACCCAAACACCCGTAGGTGGCTTACCTTGGGTGGTTTCCCAAATCTCAACTCATAAGAGGTATTTTTCTTGAAAGCTCGGAGAAAAATGCGATTGGAAACATAGCAAGCAGAACTGAGTGCTTCGGCCCAATACCGCCTAGGAGTCCTATGCTCATCGATCATCATCCTAGCCATCTCAACAAGGGTCCGATTCTTACGCTCAACAACACCGTTCTGCTGGGGAGTGTGAAGTGAGGAAAACTGGTGATCGAGACCCAAAGAAGAGCAAAGAGTTGTAAACTGAGCATTCTTGAATTCTGTGCCATTGTCAATGTGGATAGCTCTCATGGAAGTCTTAGGTAGCTCATTTTGCAATCTCAAGATCAGATCACGCACATTCACAAAAGCCTCATCCTTACTCTCCAAAAAGAACACCCATGAGTACCTCGAGTAGTCATCAACGACTACAACAACATACCACTTCCCTCCTTCCGACCTAACCCGAGCTGGACCAACTGTGTCCATGTGTAAGAGCTCGCCGGGTTGTGAGGTCATAATTTGAGTTACGGGAGGATGGGAAGCAGCAACCATCTTGCCATGTCTGCAAGGATGGCAAACCAAATCTTTCTCAAATTTCAGCTTTGGCAATCCTTGGATAAGGTCCATTGAGCTAAGCCTCGCAAGCAAGTCAAAACTCAAGTGTCCCAATATCCTATGCCACTTCCAAAGATCGGAAGAAGAACCGACAAGAAGACAACAAGAAGGTCCGGAAGAGATAGAAAAATCCACACGAAAACCTTCCCGAAGGGTAAAATCCGGCAAACAAGATCACCACGAGAGTCCAAAATCCGAGACAAGTTTGGCTTAAAGCTCACTTCAAAACCGTCTTCAAGGAGTTGCGAAACCGATAGAAGGTTAAAATGCAAATTCGCAACCAAAGCAACATCCTTGAGGACAAAAGACGAATTGACTCGGATGGACCTCCAGGAGACAACCTTACCTTTACTCTTGTCCCCGAATGTGATGTACTCGGTGTGGCGCACGGGGTCGAGGCTGGAGAACCACTTGACACTTCCGGTCATATGGCGTTGTTGACACCGTTTTTCGGCATGTGTCAAATAGGCTAAGACTTGCATTGATCGGTAGCCGTTTTCCATCGGCATCGGGAGGTCATCGGTCAATGTTACCGATGAGGGTGAATGCTGCGAAAAAGATAAGTTTGTTGCCGATGGAAGCTGGATGGTTCTTGCCGATAGGAGTTAATTGGTAAAGACAAATTACTAGTAGAGGTGAAGAGTTGCCGATCGAAGGTATTACCGATAAGGAGACGATGCCGATGGGCACAGGGTGACGTGGCGGTCGACGTCAGCAGGAGATTGCCGATGGCAATAGAAGGAAGTTGCGGATTAAAGAGTCTGCCAATGGAAAGTTTCATCGAAGAGAAGACATAAGGAAACTGGTAGTCTTATAAACCCGTATTATTATGGCAGTTTGAGTCCGACTCTTGCACGATTTGTTTGTTTCCTTAAAAAAGGAAGTGTCTGTTTAGGAAAATAGTATTGTTATTTGGGTCCGACTCCTGCGCGAGTCAGTTATTTCCTTTAAAATAGGGGTTTGTTTTGTTTAGGAAAGGTGCGAGTCATGTCTGTCTACAACTCCTATTGCTGGAGTAGAAATATGTACCTAGGGGTCATGAAAAAAATGAATCATACAATCAATACAAATCAATTACTCTTATTTACTTTTACTACAATTTACCCTTTTATTGCATTAGTCTTAGTCTATTTACGAGTTCTTCAAGCTTCGACGGGCTGCATCACTTTGATCTCCGTCAAACTCTTGCAAGTTCCACGTGGGAGTAATCTGAGCCTTGACATCCGGGCGCATCGCTGTTGTCTCGTTCAGCTCTGCTCTAGTTATCCTGATCAAGTCTGAGTCTTGACATCTGGGTGTATCGCCGTTGTCTTGTTTGGATCTTGTTCGAGTTATCGTCCTTGTCGATTAACTGGTCAAATCGACTGACACACCTTTGGATATCGAATTCGGGTAATAGCCCGAGGTGTTCGGAGATCCTGGCGCTTTTTGTGTCAACACCTCTTTTGGCACACCCGGTGGGACTCATTATACATCTATCATGGGTGATCGTACTGACGTCAATCAGAGGAATGTCATTGAAGTCTCCGAGGCCGATCTGAAAGATGATCAAAAGCTGGCTATGGAGCGGGCTATGGAGGAGTACAAACAGTTGTATCTAAAGTCCTTCAGCCTAAGCAGGAGCGGCGAAGCCATCCAGAAGCAAGATCCGCCGTTGCCACGGCAGGTCACGTTTGATGCCAATCTTGGTAAGTTGCAAGAGATGGTTAATTCTTCCTTAAATCAAGCATTAATTAGCCACTCCACTATGCTGTCCAATACTGTGTACAATGCTGTTATGCAATCTTTCAAAGAAGGGCAAGCAGCTCAATATGTTGGTCCGGTGTATCATTAGCCTGGATCGACATCTATAAACCCATCGGCAACTCCAATGATGTCTTCTCCTTCCGTGGATCCGTCTGCCGATGTGGCCACACCACCAAGGCCGAGTCCTGAAAGCGTCACCAAGCTTAGTGCAGATCCAGTGGCGTCGGTAATGTCGGAACCTGCTATCCAGAATCATCCAGCTCCTGCCAACTGGTGGGGATACGGTATGCCTTCAAATCCATTTGCTGGTTCCAGTCTGGTGCAGGGAGACAATTCAGCTTGGAAGGGCTCCATGGCATCGGCAATGCAATCACAGCCGATCATCCCTATGATGCATTACTCCACGTCTTCTCCAACGGTGCAAATGCCATCAGAAGATCTCCAGGTGGTGATTCCTAAAGTACCTCTGATACCACCATCGGCAAATGCGGTGCCGATGCATCAAAGAATAGCAACTGGGAGTCAGCCTATGCTGGTAAATCCTCAAGCTGGAGTATTAAGACATCAAGGTAACCAATTTGTCGATTACTCCAAGGTGCAGGAGCAGCAGGCGCCGGTTAGCTATCAACCATCGGTAAGTCACATGCCGATGAATCATAATCCTGGATGGACCAATCCGCCGCCGGTTCAACAGCCTGGCGTACTAATGTATCATTATGGAAGTCCAGTAAATACTTAGAGTGGAGCATCGGTACAACAACCGATGAATATGATGCTACAACATAACCCAGTAAGTGTGCAAAGTTATCCATTGGTAAGTCAACCGATGCATAACGTCCAGATGACTGGTGCTGCGTCCATGACAATTACTCCGCATCATCTTCTACCAAGACCTGAAGGGGCGCATCAGCCGGCTCCACCAGTCAACGATCAACCAATGAGTTGGCAAGAGCAGGATGCATATTGGACCGATAAGATTGCCGAAGTGATGAAAGAGCAATTCGGCATTAAACCCAAGGTTAATACATATTATTATCGGACGCCATATCCTCCTGCATATGACCTAATTCCCCTCCCAAATCGGTACAAGGTGCCTGATTTTACTAAATTCTCTGGCCAAGATGACACGTCAACGATGGAGCACATCAACCGCTTCATCATCCAGTGTGGAGAAGCTGCTAGCAGGGAAGAGCTGAGGGTGAGATTGTTCTCATCATCATTGTCTGGATTGGCGTTCACATGGTTTATATCATTGCCTCCAAACTCTGTGATCACATGGGCCGATCTGGAGAGGTAGTTTCATAAATACTTCTTCGCTGACATACATGAAAAGAAGATTACTGATTTGGTTAAGATGAGGCAACATAATGATGAATCGGTGGAGAGCTTTGTCCAGATGTTGCGAGACACGAAGAACAAGTGCTACAGCTTGATGCTTGATGATCGACAATTGGCAGATTTGGCCTTCCAAGGATTACTGCCGCACATCAAAGATAAGTATGCGTCTCAAGAGTTCAAAAGTCTGAGCCAACTTGTGCAGAGAATTGGCGATCAGGATGTCAAGACTTTTGAGCCTAGAAAAACTTGGAATAAAAAGGTGACCCTCATTGGGCGAGAAGAGGATTCCGATGAAGACCTAAGCATCGGCGCAGCCGAATGGGTGAAAGACAAGAAATCTGTGTCTTTTCCGTTTGGCCAGAAGGAAGCTGAAAGGTTCACCTTTGATATCACCAAGGCTAATAGGATGTTTGACTTATTACTTCAAGAAGGGCGGATCAAGTTGGCGCCTAACCAGGTAATTCCATCGGCCGAGGAGCTCAGAAAGATCAGGTATTGCAAGTGGCACAATGCGGCTTCGCACAGTAACAATGACTGCAAAGTATTTAGGCAGCAGTTGCAGTTAGAGATTGAATCTGGATGAATTAAATTTGAAAATTCTAAAGCCTAGAAACCGATGAAGATTGATCAACACCCGTTTCCAAATAATATGGTGGAAACTAGTGGAAAAACTAAAGTGCTGACGTCGGAAGCTGCCAGGAAGAATGCATCGGTAGATCCTGACCATCAAGTAGCTGAGCATGATGAGAGGAAGTTTGCCGATGACAGAAAGGGCAAGAAAGTTGCCGATGAAGGTAGCAATGCCAAGAGGGCTCCTGGTGTTGTAATCACGCATAAGCAGCCAAGGCAAGAATATCAAAGATGGCAAAAGGAGCGACATCGGTAGGAAGAAGAAGAGCACCAAGAGTGGCTTCGGCATAAGGACCACTGGAAATGTCTCTTCTTCATTCACTGCTGGGAAGAAGGCATCAAGCTACCTACTGCCGATAATTGTCCTGAATGCAATGGGTATTACCCTACCGATCGATTAGAAAAGAAGCCTTGTTTTGACGATCGGACATCCAGGTATGCTAGGCTGCTCAGAGAAAGGAGGTCAGCGCATGATCGACTGGGGGGCAAGCTCAGCGCGCATAACAGGCTTGGCAGGCGTATTGGTCAAGAAGATATTGAGGAGATGGCCAATGCAAGAGTGCCTGATGAAGAAATATTCTCCAGAAATCCAAACATCAGGAGTGGTGCCGATGCAAGCAGTGAAAGGCAGCACCAGCCCGTTTGGAAAACCAAGCTTCCTCAATGGTGCCCTAAGGGTTTGACGAAAACTCAGAAAAGGATAATTCAGCGCGAACGCCAAAGTGACTTATATGATAGTGAAAATCCTTCAAGGGAAAAGCAGTGGAGGCCAAAGCGCAAGGATAGGGATCCATCGGCAGAAATCAATATGGTCGTCATATTGCCGATGGAGTTCATGGCACCTGTCAGCGACGGAGAAGAGGCTGCTGAAATGGCGCAATTGGTTTTGGATCCAATGGCAGCTGTCTTTGAGAAGCCTGCCGATGATGAAAGGCAGCACCTAAGGGCTCTGTTCGTTAAAGGCAAAGTGGATGGACAACCTGTAACAAAGATGTTGGTGGATGGTGGGGCTTCAATCAACATAATGCCGTACGTCATGTTCAGGACGCTTGGAAAAGGCGACCAAGACTTAGTCAAGACGTACATGAAGCTTAAAAATTTTGAAGGCAACGTGTCACCAGCTATGGGAGCCGTATGTGTTGAATTAACTATCGGCAGTAAAACTTTGCCGACAACATTTTTCTTGATCAGTGGCAAAGGTACCTACAACTTGCTCCTAGGAAGAGATTGGATCCATGCTAATTGCTACATTCCTTCTACAATGCACCAGAGGCTTGTGCAGTGGGTTGGAGATAAAATTGAAATCGTCCGGAGTGAGACCCCATCGATTGTTGTATCGGTAGAATCGGAGACTTATGAGCAAACCAGGTGCATATCAGGTGAAGCTTGGGACACAGAGTTCCTCAAAGTTGCTGATTACCGCATTACGCCGATCCAAGCAGTTGGTCCTGAAGAAGAATTTTAATGGATCGATTCGCCGATGATGGAAAACTGGGACAGGGGTTCACGTCAGCCGATGATTTATTAGAAGTAGATATCGACGATGGCAGTAAGTCTAGGCCAACTTTCATTAGTGCTAAGTTAGATTTCCAATGTAAACAATAGTTGACTGATTTGTTAAAGGAATACAAAGATTGTTTTGCTTGGGATTATACAGAGATGTCTGGTTTAGACCGATCAATAGTCGAACATCGGTTGCCTATTAAGTCGGGTTTCCAACCACATCGGCAACCTGCGCGCCGATGTAATCCTATGGTGTTTCCTGACATTAAAGCTGAAATTACAAAGTTAATTGAAGCTGGGTTTATTCGGCAGTGTCAATATGCCAATTGGATTTCTAATGTGGTTCCTGTGTATAAGAAGAATGGAAAACTTCGTGTTTGTATTGATTTCAGGAATCTCAACAAGGCTACACCGATGGATGGTTATCCAATGCCCGTTGCTGATCTACTGATCGATGCTGCTGCTGGACATCAAATCATTAGCTTCATGGATGGTAATGCTGGGTATAATCAGATATTCATGGCTGAAGAAGACATATCCAAGACCGCTTTTAGATGTCCAGGTCATATCGGTTTGTTTGAGTGGGTTGTCATGGCTTTTGGCTTGAAGAATGCCGGTGCTACTTATCAAATAGCAATGAATTTTATCTTTCATAAGTACATCGACACGATAGTTGAAATCTATATTGATGATGTGGGGATTAAATCTGGAAATTTTGAAAAGCATCTTGCCGATTTGCGAAAAATCCTGGAATGTACAAGGGAACATGGGTTGAAGATGAATCCTAACAAGTGTGCGTTTGGTGTATCGGCAGGTCAGTTTCTGGGTTTTATGGTGCATCAGAGAGGCATCGAGATCGGCAGAAAATCTATTGATGCAGTTAACAAAGTAGTTGCCCCTACAAACAAGACTGAGCTGCAATCCTTGATCGGCAAGATTAATTTCATTAGAAGATTTATATCCAACTTATCTGGTAAGATTATATCTTTTAGTCCATTGTTAAAGCTGAGAGCCGATCAAGAGTTTACATGGAAAGAGGAACAACAGTTAGCCTTGGAGGAGGTCAAAAAATATTTGGTAAACCCTCCAGTCTTGGTTCCACCTCAACATGGGAAGCCTTTCAGGTTGTGTTTGTCTGCCGATGACGGTGTTATCGGATCAGCCTTAATTCAAGATTTTGAAGGGAAAGAATGTGTGATATATCATTTGGGCAGAAGACTGGTAGATGCTGAAACAAGGTATTCGGCCATAGAAAGATTATGCTTATGTTTATATTTCTCTTGCATAAAATTGAGGCATTATTTATTGTCGGCCGAATGTACTATTATCTGTAAAGATGATGTGGTTAAGTATATGTTGTCGATGCCGATATTAAAAGGGAGAATCGGCAAATGGATTCTAGCACTTTCAGAGTTTGATCTGAAGTATGAATCAGCTAAGGCAGTTAAGGGTCAGGTGATGGCCGATTTTATTACTCAGCATTGCAATATGGTAATCTCTGTAGAGATTGCTCCTTGGACTTTGTTCTTTGATGGGTCTACGTGCAAAGAAGGGGCGGGTATCGGTGTTCTCTTAATTTCACCCCGAGGACGGAAGTATGAAATTTCGTTGCCGATTGTTGCTACATCAACAAACAATTAGGCTGAGTATCAGACTTTAATAAAAGGGTTGGAATTACTCAGGGAAGTGCGTGCCGATGCCGTTGAAATCTTTGGCGATTCTATGTTGGTGATCAATCAATTGACTGGGGTATATGAATACCGAAGTGAAGTGTTGATTGCACACCATGAGAGATGTCTACGGTTATTAAAAGAATTCAAAGAATACTGCCTTGAACATATTCCCAGGTTGCATAATGAAGAGGCTAATCGGTTAGCACAGAACGCTTCAGGATATCTGCCGATTCAAGAAGTTATGACATCGGTGATGGTTGCCGATGACTGGAGAAAAGAAATTGCCGATTACTTAAGAGATCCGTCTAAGAAGGTTGAAAGGCGTCTAAGATTCCAAGCTACCAAGTATGTGCTCCTTGACAATGAAATGTATTATCGGACAATTGATGGAGTTTTGCTCAGATGCCTTAGTAGAGAAGAGTCAAAAGAGTTGATGGGCGAGATCCATGAGGGTATGTGTGGAGCACATCAATCGGCATTCAAGATGAAGTGGATGATTAGGCGGAATGGATATTATTGACTGACAATTCTTGAAGATTGCTTCAACTATTTTAAAGGGTGTCAGGATTGTCAGAAGTTTGGTAATGTCCAGAGGGCACCTGCATCGGCAATGAATCCTATAATCAAGCCTTGGACATTTAGAGGATGGGCTATTGATCTCATTGGGCAAATTTATCCACTGTCAAGCAAGGGGCATAAGTTTATACTCGTTGCTACCGATTACTTCACGAAATGGGTTGAGGTGATTCCTTTGAAAAAGGTGACATCGACAAACATGATAGATTTTGTAAAGGAACATATTGTTTACCGATTCGATATTCCTCAAACTATTACCACCGATCAAGGAACCATGTTCACATCGGGAGAGTTTGATGAGTTTGCTGCTAGTATGGGGTTCAAGGTATTGAATTCTTCTCCTTATTATGCCCAAGCTAACGGTCAGGCTGAGGCGACTAATAAAGGAGTTATTAAGCTTATCAAACGCAAGATTAAAGAAAAACCCTAGGAGGTGGCATATAGTGTTAAATGAAGCCCTATGGTCGTATCAGATGGCGTGTCATGGTGCAACCAAAGTTTCGCCATATTAGTTAGTCTATGGACATGATGCTGTCCTGCATTGGGAAGTTAAAACTGGTTCTAGGCGATTGTTTTCTCAAGATCAATTAACAGCCGATGAGTATGATACTCTTATGAAGTATGATACTCTTAGCAAGTCATCGGTTGAGGGCTTTGATGAGCATTGAGGAGAACAAGAGAAGGGTTGCCAGATGGTATGATAAGAAAGTAAAGGTGAAAGAATTTGCCGATGGTGACCTAGTATGGAAATTGATTTTACCGATTGGGACTAAGAGTTCTAAGTTTGGAAAGTGGTCTCCTAATTGGGAGGGTTCGTTTTGGATAAATCAGTCTGTTCCTGGTAATGCATATATTTTGGAAACCCTCGAAGGGGTTGCGTTTCCCAGAGCAATCAATGGTAAATACTTGAAGAAATATTACCCTAGTATTTGGGTGGATGCGTAGAATATCCGTTGGAATGCCGATGAAAGAAAAAAGTTATACAAGGCATCGGTAAAAAGCGTACTGACATTATATTACAAGCAAAACCAAATATCAGTATGACACTTGCCGATACAGTGGATTGTAACAAATTACAACAAGGATTGAATAGCTGATATCGCGCGCAGCGAATTTGTTCTATTTCTTCCATCTCCTTGGCATCGTCATCGGTGGATCCTTCTATTGGCTTGATCTTTTTCTTCATTCGGAGGGCTTGACGTGCATCGTCATCTCTTTCTTGCTGTAGAGTTTGGATAGCATTGGGAAGTTCGGTCTTCTGTTGATTGGCTGCAATCAAGGCCTCGTCAACTTGTTTCAGCTCTGCTAATAACTTTTCTTTCCTTGCCGATAGATGGGCAATGTCTTGATCAAGCTCAGTACCAGAAGCTTTTAAGTGACCTATGTTCTTGTGTTTTTTGTTGGCAGATTGCTTGAATTGAAGCATTTTCTCTTCGAGTTCTGACTAAACAGTCCTATCGGCAATGCGGCGTGAGAGCCTTTGATACTGGAGTTGCTTACTCTCGAGGAACGCTGTCTGGAAAAGTGTTTCTTCGATATCGGCGGATAGATGGCCTTGGATATCTTTGAAAGCTATCTTCGCTGCAGTGGAGTCCTGAACGAGATGGGACGTGTCTTGTTGCAATAAAGATAGTAGTGCTTCGAGCTTAAGTTTGATATCTGCCAATAGAGCTGGAGCAGAGCTTTCTTCATCTTCATCTTCATCGGGGAGGTTGACGGCGAAGGAGAACAAGCTGTTCGGGGAGTCTTGGGCCTGAAAAGGAAGAAGATTAGGGCTTGCCGATTATAAGTTTATGTTATGGGTTTTATGACAGTTGGCTTACCATCTTGAAGTGGATTTCTTGCCTGGGACTTGAAAAGGCAGCTGGCGTAGTATCGTCTTGAAGATCGGCAACGGTTGCCGATGAACTTGCCTCCGCGGAAGGAACGATTGGTGCTGATGGTGCTGTTGTTGGTGCTGCCTCTGCTGTGGTGGCTGGTTCCTGTGGCGATGTTGCCGTCCTCTGGTCAGGAGTTTCATTCGGTGTAGGTGCTGGTACCGATGCCGATGCTGTTGCAGCTGGTTCCTGCAGTGGTGGTATTCCCTGGTCGGGAGTTTCGTCCATCGGCTGCTCAGGGATGGACACCGACGGTGATTCTGCTGTTGGTGCGTCAACAGTTGGTGATGCAACTGGAGTTGGTGGTGTAGATGGAGTGGCTAGCCTCAGACGTCTTTTCTTCCTCGGAGCAGCAGTAGGTGAGCTGACGCGTTTCGGTTGCGAAGCTTGGGGGGCATCGGCAGCATGAGTTGGAGAAGTTTGTACATTCAGAGCAGCTGCCGATGACCTCGTTGCCTGTAAAAATATTTGGTGCAAGTTGAATAAATGTTGCCGATGAAAGTTTGTAATTGGTATGAGTGAAACAAAACTTACTGCAAAAGCTCGCGCCAAGATGGCAGCAACAGCCGATGGAGTAGCGATGGTCTTTGCAGGTATCGGCTTAGGCTTGAGGGTAACCTTAGGTACCCTTTGAGGTGTGAAGGCAGCCAATGTAGGAGCCTTGTTGCGGATGATTGATACGGGGCTCATTATTCGAAGGTTGAAGTGCTTGTCGCTCTTGCTCGTTCGAGGGATTAGATCATCAACCTGTTAAAAAGAAGAGGGTCAGATGCCGATAGTAGAAAGTGATGAGAAATGCATTAGAGTTGAGAACTTACTGCATCATCGGGAATGATGTGATCGGCGTCGATCAAATGCCGATAGTAGTGCGATGATTTGGCGAATAGTTGGCTTCTCCATTCTTGCCACCAAGATTTGTATAACTCTATCATAAAAGATGTTGGTGCCCAGGAGGATAGGTCGATGTTTGATGTATCGGCATGGGGAGAAAGGTTGACAATCCTATTCCAATCCATGGCACTGGAGATAATTTCTCTTGGTTTTATCACATTGGCGAAGCTGAGTTTGATCGGTAATTGGCCGAATGCCAGCTGGCTTGCTGCTGCCGATGGATAATAGAACTCATAAGATGGAGGAGAGTTCTTCCCGGTTCCAAAGATGTTGACTGGAATGGCTCGGGGAACAATGCTGGCCTTCATGATTGTTTTGTTCTGTGGCACATTCCAATCGGTAAGGTTGAATAACAACGGGAATCGGTTGTTCTCATCAACATAAGGCCACCAAAGCCGTTCTGCGACGGAGATTCCATTGTAAATCTTTTGGAAGAACCTACCAAATTGATCTGCATTGGCATCGGTTCCTGGTAGCACTATGATAGCCTCCCAAAAATTGATTGGGGGACGGGTTGCCAATTCATCATCATCAAATACATAGTCCTCCGATATATCCCTTGGAAACTGCTGAGTGAATAAGTCAAATTGGAGGACCTTGTATATGTGTGCGTTCAACCACATGTTTATAAACCACCAAGGACCTCCAAGGTTGCCGATGGATTCGCCTAGCAATAGCTTTCTGGATACTTGGTGCAGGAGGTGGTATACCGATCCAAGGAGATATCGGCCAAGTGGGAGTTTTGTTCCATCGGCCGGAAGCTCTGCTGCAGGAAGGTACATGGTGGTAGGTCCAACTGTTCTGCCACAGAAGATGAACTTTTCTAACCACATATTCAAGAAGGTGGTGTGCTCCCTCTGACCTACCGATCCAGTCTTCTGGTTCTCTCGGATGTATCCGGTCCAACCGCCGATATTGCGTGTGTTCACTTTGTACTCGGCTTTCCTACCGAAAAGGTTGGAGGGATCGGCAGAAGAAACATCAAGGCCAGTAAGCATATGCACATTGGCAAGGGTGGGAGTAGCTGGTCGATGTCTGAATAAAAAGGCATTCATTGTATCGGACCAAAGATAAGAAGCGGCTATCATCATATTCTCATTCTTTGCCATATCAGCAATAGAAAGCCTTATGCACCGGTCTAGGTTGCGCTCTGCCCAGTAAACTTGTTGTGTTCTGATTATTCTGGGATACTAGTTCTTCGATCCCTTGGTGGGTTTGGAACATGAACGAAAGGCATCTTTCCATAACCCTAGGCTGAAGCACTCGGATCTAAAGGGAATACGGTTGGTCTCCGCATTAATCAGATTGATAGGATTGGGGTTTCCCATTGGGCCTAGGCAGTTGAAGTTGGATTGCTCAATGGGGATTACTACTTTGTTGTACATTTCCTAGGTTTCAGAAAAAATCAAAGAAAGAAAGGGGAAAAAGGATTATGAAGTTAATGCGGAAAAGAAATTTGTAGAAGATGAAACAAGAAGGGAGCAGATTTACTTTGGGAACTTCAAAGTTGATCGCCATTGAAGCTGGGGAGGTCCTTGCGGTTCGTGCTCTGTTTGAGGAAGTTGTCGTCGCTTGAGTTTGCAGAACTGTTCTTCGGAGTCGTCGGCGAGGTTGAAGATGAGGGCAAATGAAGGGGAATGCAGGCTCAGGATGAAAACATATTGGATGGTGGTAACTTTTATAAGCCTGGTCAGGGGTATTTTGGAGTTTTATTCGCACTGAGCAGGAATATGGAAGGGTATGCAATAGGAGCATGACAATCGAGGAGATATGATTGGGCTTGCAACTGTTCGCGCTGCAGTCGTGGAATTTTGTTGATAAATTGCGATTTTTACGCGCGGTAATTGTGCAAGTATCTTGGAGGGAAAGGTTACAGTAGAGAAAATTTTGGCGCGTAAAATATTCTACACTCCAAAATTGGGGGGCATGTGTCAAATAGGCTAAGACTTGCATTGATCGGTAGCCATTTTCCATCGACATCGGGAGGTCATCGGTCAATGTTACCGATGAGGGTGAATGCTACGAAAAAGATAAGTTTGTTGCCAATGGAAGCTAGACGGTTCTTGCCGATAGGAGTTAATTGGTAAAGACAAATTACCAGTAGAGGTGAAGAGTTGCCGATCGAAGGTATTACCGATAAGGAGACGATGCCATGGGCACAGGGTGACGTGGCGGTCGACGTCAGCAAGAGATTGCTGATGGCAATAGAAGGAAGTTGCGGATTAAAGAGTCTGCCGACGGAAAGTTTCATCGAAGAGAAGACATAAGGAAACTGGTAGTCTTATACCATTATTATTATGGAAGTTTGAGTCCGACTCTTGCACGAGTCGTTTGTTTCCTTAAAAATAGAAGTGTCTGTTTAGGAAAATAGTATTGTTATTTGGGTCCGACTCCTGCGCGAGTCAGTTATTTCCTTTAAAATAGGGGTTTGTTTTGTTTAGGAAAGGTGCGAGTCGTGTCTGTCTACAACTCCTATTGCTGGAGTATAAATATGTACCTAGGGGTCGTGAGAAAAATGAATCATACAATCAATACAAATCAATTACTCTTATTTACTTTTACTACAATTTACCCTTTTATTGCATTAGTCTTAGTCTATTTACGAGTTCTTCAAGCTTCGACGGGCTGCATCACTTTGATCTCCGTCAAACTCTTGCAAGTTCCGCGTGGGAGTAATCTGAGCCTTGACATCCGGGCGCATCGCTGTTGTCTCGTTCAGCTCTGCTCTAGTTATCCTGATCAAGTCTGAGTCTTGACATCTGGGCATATCGCCGTTGTCTTGTTTGGATCTTGTTCTAGTTATCGTCCTTGTCGATTAACGGGTCAAATCGATTGGCACACCTTTGGATATTGAATTCGGGTAATAGCCCGAGGTGTTCGCAGATCCTGACGCTTTTTGTGTCAACGGGCGTGAACATCCGGAATCCACAAGCCAAGTCTCCTCTAGTCCTCCTTCCTACATCAATAAAAATACATAGGGTGACCAAACGGATCAACACTGGGGTTAGTAAACTGTGAAGGATACCAGTGTTGTCCCACTTTCCCAAAGAATGGGTTAGGAGAAAAAACAAACATCTCCTGCCCCACGGGGGAATAGCGATCACCACGATAGGGAAAACGTGGTCCGCTAGGGAAGGGTGGAGTAAAGCCACCGCCATGAGGCCCATAGTTGTATGGGTCACGACCGGTACCCCGCCGGGCACGACCACCGGGTGGTCTCGCCTCTTGAGGCCTAGCACTTTGAGGCATTGTACCTCTAGGCCTAGAAGTGCGCCTCTGAGCTTTCGGTTCACGCACCCCAACTCGTGGGTGGTACATGTCCCGGTTGTTCAACTCAACCTGCCTCCGATCATCTCTCTTCCTCCTAAAGCAAAACTCAGCCAAGTGCCCATCCTGCTCACAATACTCACAATGGTACCTCACCACACTCTTGGTAGGCACTCTCTTATTGGGTTGGGTGGCTCTAGATTTCTTAGGAAGGTGATGACTAGAGATGTCTGGCAGTGTGTCAAGTGGGCTGCGAAGGTGGTTCGATTTGGCAATCCACACTTGCTTCTGTGGAGTGTTTTGGGTGGCTCTTCAAACACACCATCTCTCACAGGAAACTCAGAGGGGTTGACAGGCTTAGGTGAAGTAAACTTGGTAAGCTTGGGAGTTGTGGTGGGTTTCTCATTCTCACTCAAACCACTGCACTCACTGATCTTATCGAACATGCTATCGTCCTTCCCACCTATAGCAAAGCCTACTCCCGTGCTGCCAGCCCTTTTGCATTGGCCAAGCATCATCCCCAACTGCAGCTCTCGGCAAGACATCCAGCTCAAGATGGACTGAAGGTATGTGTTTTCTTCCTCGGTACGCATCTTATCGTGTCTGCACGACGCGATCTCAAGATCCAAAGCCTCAAAGCGATCCGACTCTCTAGTGCTATCTGAGCTAGTCTTCTCTAACACAGCAATCCTAGCATCCTTCTGTGCCAGCTCAGAACGCAAGCCTAAACAAGACTTGCACGCACCAAGTAAGCTAGGCCTAGCCTTCAGCTCATTGACCTCCTCAAGTAGAGTGCCATACTTGTCCTGGAGAGTGACAAGACTAGACATGTGGATGGCGCAAGCATCACAATCTACCTCCTCGGTAACCACCACTTGTGCCTTAGCAAACTCTAGCTCATGAAGCGTGCTAAGGTACTTCACTTTAAAATCCTTCCTCTCACACGTGGCACGCTTGAGCAACGCATCCTGACTCATCAAGGTGTCGTTCAGAGACTCAAGCTCGAGAGAGAGGGATTCGATGGTGGGTGATACCTCGGGTGTGTCGGAGTCGTAGTTGTAGTCGGGGTCATCCTTGCGCTTGCCGACCTTTCCTTCTTCAATCGCCATGGTGCAAAAGCCACCGTGCTTGGCATCGACGTAGAAGCATAGGCCGTTGAACTTGTCCTCAACCTTTCCCTTCGACTCATCATCTCTTGAAGAAGCACCTCCATCGGAGGAGGCATCGATGTCGCTGAGGGAGGCGAGGAAGGCTCGCTGCTTGGCCTTCACCTTGTCGGTCACCTTCTTTGAGGACCTTCAGTTGTAGCCACCCTTGGGCTTGTGCTTGTCCTCGAAGTGGTGCTCGCGCTTGTCCTTGCGCTTGGTGAAGTCACCCATAGCTTTCTTGGGGCAGTTTGTGATGAAGTGATCCTCATCACCGCAACGGTACCACCCCTTGGCTGAGCCACCACGTCGTCGGTTCAAACGGTTGTTGTGAAACCGTGAGAACCTAGTGATGACTAGGGCCAGCTCATCATTTCCAAGAGCCTCCACTTGCTCCTCTGTCACAGAAATCAAAGACAAAGCAAACAAGGAGTGTGAAGGGTCAGAGGAAGAAGAAGACGTACCACCGGGGCCAGAAACCAACGCCATAGAAGGTTTCGACGGGTTTTCAAGCTTGGCCAGGGTCTGGTAGTCAATCTCCGAGGACTTGAGCTTGCTGAACAACTCGTCCACAGTTAGGACATTATAGCTCAGTGACTCCTGAATGGCAGCCACCTTCATCTCCCATGCCTTCCGATCAAGAGCGTGCAAAAGCTTGATAGCCATCTCATGATCATCATAAGGCAAGTTGGCTCGGTTAGCACGCATCTTGTTGACGATAGATTGGAAGTGAGTGAACATCCCGTCAATAGATTTGCCGGCCAACTGAACAAAGTTCTCGTACTCTCTACGGTACGCGTCGAAGAGTCTGGACTTGATCTGAGGGTTGCCCTCATGATATCTCAAGAGTGTTTGCTAGATCTCCCGTGCCGTAGTGAGACTCGAAACTCGCGCAAACTCAGGAAGTGACAGACACGAGAAGAGAATGCTACGGGCTCTTGCATTTGGCGCATGCTAGGTAACTTGGGCATCGGTGATCCAAGCGTCAAGAACCATGTAGTTCTCATTCTCACAAATCTCCCAAAACTTCGTATCAAGCCCTTGGAGGTAAGCCAACATGCGCACCTTCCAATAGGCAAAGTTGGTTCCATCGAAGTAAGGAGGTTTATCAGCACCTCGCTCCATGTCGTCTTCGTAGATCAAGAACCCTGTAAGGTGGATTGATCCTTAACCGGCTCTGATACCAATTGAAGGACCGAGAACGGCGACCAGAGGGGGGGGGTGAATGGGAGCCTCAAATTTCTCTCGAAATATTAGGGCCACTCTTCCCAAAAGCCAAACCCAGTTGATGGGTGCTCAAC
The DNA here is from genome assembly GCA_022036555.1 of Microstegium vimineum. NCBI lineage: Eukaryota > Viridiplantae > Streptophyta > Magnoliopsida > Poales > Poaceae > Microstegium > Microstegium vimineum. Next base: position 35,632,477 of record CM039135.1, read on the forward strand.
CTCCCCTGAGCAACGCGAGTAGGGATTCAGATGAAATCGGAGAAATGAGAGCTCACTGGCAGTGGAGAGAAACTCACTGGAAACCCCAAAACATAGGTTCTCAACCCCTAGGGAAAAGAGGCAAGAACCTAGGCAAAACATGTGAAAACAGCAACCGTCGGACCACTCTGTCAGGACCTCCAGACCATAGCACAAGGTCCGGAGCCTTGGTCCGACGCTTCTACAGCAGACCGTCGGACTGGTCTGATGCTCACACTCGGTAGTCCGACGCTCACACAGAAACCACGCAGGGAGTACCCAAGCTCCGGACAACTGGTCCGACGCTCACTATCGGACTATGGGAAGTAGTACAGTGCTCACTCCAGCCTCTGTGCAGAACATCACAGGGAGCTCCCTAGCTCCGGAATTTGGTCCGACGCTCACCGTCGGACTAAAGCACTTGGTCCGACACGTAGAGCAGAACCCACGAAAGAGCCACCGGACCAATGGCCGATGGTCCGAAGCTTAAAACGGAGAGGTCCAGAGGTTGGTCCGACGCCCTTCGCTGCTTGACACATTTGCTGGTCAAGACCACCGGACCACTTGCTATGGTCCGGAGCTCGGGGAAAGTTGTCCGGAGGGTGGTCCGATGCTCTCGAGCAGAAACTCTAAAACCCACGAAAATGATTTCCACTCCGCCAAAACTTCCCAAAACTCAACCAAATAAACACCAACTGCAACCAAACTTTGTAGGCATGATCCTAGTATAGTTGGGGAGCTATCCCGAAGAAATCATCGCTCAATTTGTCTTAGAGCAACGGGGGGAGAAGAGATTTGGGAAAAACTCAAGAACAAAGAACTCCGCAAAGAAATCACCCGATCTACACACTTGTGAGGTTTGAGGAAAATTCCTTCAGTGCAAAGATGCTCCTCAGAATTACGAACAACTTAGTTCAAACGGATATGCAAGAGCTACTCCCTACAAAGAGAAATCATCTTGGGAAAAAGAGGGAGCAAAAGAAAAATGCGAAGAACACAAGTAAAATGGGGACACGATCAAGAAAGTGAAGCCACCATGGCTTACGGAGGTTACGGACTCTGATTCCTCGCGACAAACTCAAGTTCTTACATAGGTTGGTGAAATCAACCTAGGGATCTCATGAACTAGAGAGAGGGTAGAGAGAGAGAGTCGGGGAAAATGATTAGGGTTCAAGAGATGGGATGAGGATACCCCTCCATCCCCTATTTAACGGGCTTTGGCTATTTCCCAAAGACCCCCTTAGATACATTGAGTGAACTACCTAGCCTAAGCATTGCAGTCCAAGCTCTAGAAAATATCTCCCGCATTTTGAATGGACGGCCCCACTTCCTGCCAAGAGTTGTCGTCGCCTCGACGCAACCTCCAGGATTCCGCCACATGCCATCCCCGCTTCCTCGGAAGCTCTGCCTAGGTTTTGAGGCCCAAAACCAGGAAACCCGCCACCGGTAGCTTTGGGCTCAACTACCGAACCTCGAGTTTTGCGGCCCAAACTCGGAAACCGACGTGGATGGTTTTGAGGCCCAAACCACCAAACCACTCGACGCGAGCCACCTTGTCCTCACCCAGTCGGACTCCGAGTCCCATGAGCCTCCGCTTGACCTGCTCGTCCATCGTCTTGACTCGGTCGACTCGGTCTACCTCCATGTCTTCTCGCACTCGCCGGTGCCAAGTACTAGCCACCATAGCTAGTCTGCCAGCGCCCATGGTCCCTCAGTCCGAGCCCCGCTTCCGCCCTTCACCGCTTTCAGTACATCGGCACGGCAAGCCTCTACTCGACCTTCTCCATGCCATTGACCACTGTCACTAGGCATAGCACCTGCACACCACAAGCCGATAGAGAGGCACACATTTGCTTTCGCAAATAGGTTAGTTCAAGCCACTCAAACTGAACCGCTCAAGTGTTGGGCAATCACTCATCACAAAACTGAACATACATGGGTACTTATCCACCATGTGTTCGCAGGGAGCGTCATCATTGTTCAAAAAATCAAAGGTGGCAGAGTCCGAAGGGGATGTTGACATCTCAAAGAAAGGAAATAGGGATTCATCAAACACTACGTGTCGGGAGATGATGATTCTATTTGAGTGGAGATCAAGACATCGATATCCCTTGTGATCGGATGAATAGCCAAGGAAGACACAAAGAGATGAACGAGGAGACAGTTTGTGTGGGGTTGTGGAAGATAGGTTAGGGTAACACACACAACCAAAAACACGAAGATGTGTGTAGGTGGGGTTGGTGCCCGTGAGAGCAAAGAATGGTGTAAGGCCACTGAGGATCTTGGTGGGGTGACGGTTTAAAAGATAGGTGGCAGTGTGTAAGGAGTCAGCCCAATAGACCGGAGGAATGCTATCCTGGAAGAAAAGCGGGCGCACAATATTATTGATGGTGTGTAGGGCGCACTCGGCTTTACCATTTTGCTGAGAAGTATAGGGGCACGACATGCGGAGGAGAGCACCATGGGAGAAGAGGAACGTGCGGGTCGAGGAGTTTTCAAACTCACGACTGTTGTCGCACTGGACGATCTTCACAGTGGTGCCAAACTGAGTACGCACATAGGAAAAAAAAGTTAGACAGTGTAGCAAAAGTGTCGGATTTAAGGCAAAGCGGAAAAGTCCAAGCATAATGAGAAAAATCATCAATGATCACGAGATAATATTTGTAACCGGACATGCTAACAATGGGAGAGGTCCATAGATCAAAATGTATTAAATCGAGTCTGCTGATGGCATAAGAGCTAGACGACCCAAAAGGAAGGCGAACATGACGCCCTAACTGACATGCATGACATATGTGTTCATGGTTGAGTTTATTACATGAACTAACATGGGTGCTAATGAGCTGGGACAAAGCTTCGGTGCTGACATGACCGAGATGACGATGCTACAAAGTGGAAGTGGGGACGGCGGCGAGGACAGGTGTGCTACTGCTGGTAGGCGGGAAGAACGGGTAAAGGTCACCCGTGCTATTGCACCTGGCGATCAGGCTCCGAGTTTGTAGGTCTTTCACAGAAAGGCCAAATGGGTCAAACTCAATAGAACAATTGTTGTCGGTGGTGAACCGACGAACGGGAATCAAGTTCTTGATAATGTTAGGGGACACTAAAACATTATTGAGAACAAGAGAACGACGCGGTGTTGAAAAAGAGTATGAACCGGTGGAAGTAATGGGAAAAAGAGCACCATTACCAACAACAATAGAGGAAGGACCAGACAAGGAGGGTGTGCGAGTAGATGAAAGAATACCAGACTAGGCAGTCATGTGAGCACCTGCGCCAGAGTCGGCGTACCACTCGTTCGATGGCGGCGTCAAGGTCATCTTGTTGAAGTTGTTGACGAGGGATGTCGGGTCGAAGGATGCACCGGTCATGGGGTTCCAGGACCCGTACAGGGACCCAGACGAGGACGAGGCATCCGAAGGCGGTGCTGGTGCAGTCGATCCGCCGCCATAGCTGAAACCAGGGGACGGTGGTGGCTGATAATATCCCCCGTGGTACGACATCATGTGCAGGGCCGGTTGAGGTGGATTGGCCGGCATGAACGGAGGACGCATGAAGTGCCCGGGGAGTCCACCATTGCCATGAGGCCATAGTTGCACCGTGCTAGACCAAGGGTTGATCATAGGAGCGCTGGGATGTGGTCCACCGGAGGTCCTGGGGGCGTTGTGGCCACTATTGCCCCCGTTGCCACTGTTACCACCATTGCCACCACGGCTGCGGTTGCGAGATCCATCGGAGCCGAAACTCGAGTCGGCACCAGAGCCGCCACCTGAGCCGCTCCTGTATGCAGACAGAGGGCGCGGTTGTTGGGGAGCTGCGACCAGCGCCTGTGCCCCTGCCGGAGGGACAGGAGTGCCCTCGTCACGTATGTCGATGGCGTGGACGTCGATCTCCTCAAGGAGCAGCAAGGTGCGTGCCTCGGCGAAGGTTGGGAACGACCGCTGCATCTTCAGGTTGGACACCATGTGCTGGTACCTGCTGTTGAGGCCGCGCAGGAGGGTGAGGACGAGCTGCCGGTCGCCGATCAGATCGCCGAAGTCCTTGAGGGAGGCGGCCATCGTTTCGAGGCGGTGGCAGTAATCCGTGACGTTGAGATCGCCCTATTTGAAGGACCGAAACTCAGCCTCCAGGAGCAACACGCGAGACTCCCGCTGGCCGAGGAATTCATTCTCGAGATACAACCACGCGGCACGAGCGGCGGGGCTGCGAAGCATCAAGGACTGCTGGAGGTCATTGGAGACGGTGCAGTAGATCTAGGTGACGATGCAGCAGTCCACCGTCTGCCATGCCGGACGAGTGGGATGCGCGGCGTCGGAGAGGATGTGCTTCTGGAGATTATACTTGCCGAGGACGACCAGGAACATCGACCTCCAGCAATGATAATTGTTGGCCGATTTCTCCAGCGTCACCGGGATCAAGATCTTGATGTTTGTTGGTATTTCTTAACACACACAGATAAATCCGCAAGCGCACGCTGTAGCTTTCACCCGTGAGTATTCCAGGGGTATCGATTTCCACGGGGAACGTGAAGTGTACTAGAAACAAAAGAAGATCATCTAAGGATAGATAAGATAAATGGTTACAGAGATTTTAGAGTTTTCTAAGGGAGTTATTTAATCAAAGATCCACTATACTCTACTTACTTCGAAGCAACAGTACCTTCCCGACACTTGATAAAAACTGGGAAAAAGGTAGTCGAGGGGAGGTTGCCAAAAGCTCTACGAAAACACCAACCCGAACGTGGTGGACTACAAAGGCCTTACAGAGCTGTCACCCCTGGGGCTACCACAACTATCTGTAGGATTGGGTGCAAACTCAAGTAAACTCTAGTCTAGACACCACGTCTACACTCTCGCTTACTACTCTAATTCCCCGTGAAAACTAGAGCACTCAATACGAGCGGAGATCTCGTAAATAGCATAAAGTAAGAACTGAAATAAGATACTTAGAAATAAATGAAGAACCTGGAGATTGCTCCGAACTAGATGCTGCAAAGGTACAATGTTGAGGAGAATCCGACAGATCCAGCTCCTCCTAGCTCTCTCCTCCTCCCTCTCACCTCTAATTACAACTAGATGAACGAGAAATAGAAGAAATAGATCTAGACAACTAGAGGGATCTCTCTCTCTCTCTAATTGAAACCCTAGCTTTTGCTCTGGAGAAGAATAATGAGATGAGATGCCTCCTCAGGGCCAGAGGGCCTTCCTTATATAGCCTCCTCAAATGAACGTGGGTCGTTGGATCAAACCGGCCTATATGAATGGTTTAGATTCATCCTCAAAGGCGGTGGATCACGATCCGCGAAGTGGAGCCTGATTGGCTGAAACATTAGGGCGGGCGCCCTAGGGGTCAGGGCGAGCGCCCTCGCTCCGGGCCCGTTTTGCCTCCCGTTCGTTCTGGTGTCTCCTGAAACCTTCTAGAGTACATAAAATTGTGCGGTTGATAAATATCTCTATGTAAACATGACATGTGGGTCTTTCCTTGGTATTTCCTGATAACCCTCTGCATAAACAGACATTCACCAAAACTCGTGAAATTCTATTAGTATAAACCCTAATTCTAGCTTGTGGTTTCATTTAGATCCTTTTCCTTGTTTAGTTGACGGTTAAAATTGGTACTTAAGTACCGTCAACAATGTTGTGGACCCCGATCTCTTGGGAGTGGAGAGTGGTGTTGGCGGCCTCCTTGGCGGTGAGTGCGGCGTCGAGTGCGGCAGCGGCCTCCGCTGCGAGGCGCGTAGCGGCTTCTTTGGCGGTCTCAGACATCCTGGCGATTGGATCGGCGGTAGGAAGAGGTGGCTCGGCGAGCAGGCGCGCGGTGAGGGGAGGGTAGGCCGGCGATGGCTCAGTAGCGTCCTAGGGTGGGGGGTGGCCGGCGATGTCTCAGCGACGGCGGCTAGGGTTTTGCGGAAGCAAGGTCGCGGAAGCGAGGTCGCGGGAGCGAACCAAGCGTGATACCATGATAGTGATTAGGAATACGCAATGCTTTACTCAATTAGAATAGTTGTGTACATATAGACTCGATGGGGAGCCAGCTATGGCAGGCCCATGGGCCGTGACACGTTTACAATCTAACATTTCAGAGCTCTAGTTTTTTAATTCTTGGGAAAAAAGTACTTATAGATTTTAGGAGGATATAAGGATATGAAATGGATATAAACAATATCTATACACATGGACATGCATGATGCAGAAACATGGCGCATTTTTGGCATGACTGCCAACACAACGACGACGCAAGATGTGGCGAGATCGACAATACATGGCGCGGAAAGGCACTGGAGTTTAATGGGCAACAGAATGTTGTGCCGTGGAGTGCCCTGCTTATCCATCAGTACGTGTAGGGGAGTGGGGACTATCACTATGCCTTCCACAGTTCCATCGCTGCTATGACAAATAGGACTCTTAACCTAATTTTTTTCTCCGTGATGGCGACAACTGAGGGGCCTCGGGCATAGGCCTTGACATTGCATTTAAGCACCATCGTATGCGGTAGTTATATTTAGGGCATGTTTGGTATAGCTTATAACAGCTAAAGCTGTTATAAATTGTTTTTTTTTTGTTAAACACCTCTTTTCAAAATGGCTTCACCCCTAAAACTGTTTTCTCCCCCTCTTACAAACACATGAAGTGAGATGAAGCTGAAAATAGTAACTTATCACAACTTTCTCCCCCTTTCTCTCTCACATGCATGTATAAAGTTGTTGGTGAAACTGTTTTGACAAACATTTTTTTCAAAATAGCTCAACTTTACCTAGAAAGTTGTTTGTAAAGCTATTTTCTAAATAAACAATTTCATTAGTAAAGATGAGCTGTACCAAACATGCCCTTAATTTGCACTTGAGTGTTAGTGTATTACATTTCTTGCGTGTCCTAGTTACAGCATGTCCTTGTCGTGCCGCTCACTGCTACACGTACTAAAGCCAGGCCTGCGTGGGGCGCTTATATAAACAGCACCAGTAAAGTGAGAGGAAGGAAGAAGCAAGCCGATCCAAGCGGAGCCACGGGGTCAAAGCTCATCCTCGTCTTTTCTGGCCAAGTTCGCGTCACGCACGCAGCAGATCGAGAGGCATCCCCGCCGGCTACAACCGCTGAGGAGCGTCGGGGAAATCAAGCTAAGGCATGGGGAGGCCACCGTGCTGCGAGAAGGATGGGGTGAAGAAGGGGCCGTGGACGCCGGAGGAGGACCTCGTGCTCGTCTCCTATGTGCAGGACCACGGCCCCGGGAACTGGCGCGCCGTGCCCACCAACACCGGTACGACCATGCTGCAAGTTTTGTCTTCAATTATGCTCTTGTTTCTTTCTAGACTAGCTATGTGGCTGTTGTTTTATGTGTCGTGCAATTCCTTGAATCGTTTCGGCGACTGGTCTTGTTCATGGACCATGGGTATATAGGGCTGATGCGCTGCAGCAAGAGCTGCCGGCTCCGGTGGACAAACTACCTCCGCCCGGGCATCAAGCGCGGCAACTTCAGTGACCAGGAAGAGAAGCTCATCATCCACCTCCAGGCACTGCTCGGGAACAGGTAATTCCACTTCAAGACCGTGGATCTGCTCCTATATATGTGATTCCTCAGCTAGCACAGCCCTAACGACCGACATGTGTTCTTGTTCTTGCACGATCAGGTGGGCCGCGATCGCGTCGTACATGCCGGAGCGGACAGACAACGACATCAAGAACTACTGGAACACACACCTGAAGAAAAAGTTCACTAAGACGGGCGCTGGCGCCGAGGCGACGAAGAGCGGCAGATGGGCCGCGCCCAAGGGGCAGTGGGAGCGGCGGCTGCAGACGGACATCCACACCGCGCGCCAGGCGCTCCGGGACGCACTGTCCCTGGACGCCGTGCCTCCGTCCGCCAAGCCGGAGCAACTGCCGCAACCTCCGGCGGCGCAAGCTAGCCAGGCGTCATACGCTTCCAGCGCCGAGAACATCGCGCGCCTGCTGGAGGGATGGATGCACCCCGGCGGCTCCGGCGCCGCCGGCGGGAAGGTGCCGCCCGGGTCGAGGTCCTCCTCCGTCTCCGTGTCGGCGTTCTCCGGAGATGAGGGCGCGTCGGCGAGCAACAGCGGCACAGTGCGCACGCCAGAGAGGCCCACCAGGACGAGCAAGGCGGAGGACGCGGGCACCGCGGGTACGGGGCCATCGTTCTCAATGCTGGAGAGCTGGCTGCTCGACGACGGCATGGGGCATGGCGACACGGGGCTCGTCAGCGTGCCGCTGGGCAACCCGTGCGAGTTCTTTTAGACCGGATCGGAGGGGCCGGCCGGGGCAAATGGGGAGGAACAAAATAAAAGTCATAACTAGGCTGGAAGTAGAAAGAAGCCAGGCACTTAAAGCTGCTGGCGATCTAGTTTAGCTGGCCAATCCAGTTCCTTGTTTCTATTTTTTTTTGGGTTTTGGTGTTAGGGTTTGGAACTGTACGATCATGTCATGTAATTATGCAATAAGTTCATACAAATTAATGGGTAGTGGCTGGAGGATGAATGTACGTTTCATATTATTAGCAGTAGTAACAGTCCTGAAGCAGATGATTAGTTATATGTGCATCAGAAACCAAAGAATTGTACTTCATAGGAATAACAATCCCTATAGAATTTATGCATCCATTGTTTAGTTTGTGTGTAGGTTTTCTTGAATGAAAGGGAATGTGTTAGTTTCTTATCACACATCAATTTAATTATATTGAAAGATATATATGCCGAACAATTTAACATGCCATTTAATAGGGGTATAAGTAGAAGGACAAATCTACTGAGAGAGTCATCAATTTAATCATATGAAATATACCTATATTTTGAACAATTTAACATCCTATTATATTAATGGGGTTTAGGGTCACTTGTTGCACCACTAAAGCGACTCTAGCTTCTAAATTTGAAGGAAACTGAACCGAGAACCTTTCCGGAAAGTTTTGCACAGGGTGAGGCCTTTTTTATCTCTTTGTTTTCTTCTTGTGATATGGTTTACCTAGTTACACTACTACAGAATCAGACATCACTGTCGGTTTTGTTTGGGCCGGCAGTGATGTCTTTTCACTGTCGGTTCGTGGGAGAACCGGCAGTGAAGCTCCTCATCACTGCCGGTTCGTGGTTGTAAAAGCGTCTCTGCCCTTTCACTGCCGGTTTCAGCCACGAACCGGCACTGAAGCTCCTCATCACTGCCGGTTCGTGGCTGGAACCGGCAGTGATAACCTGGACACTTTCACTGCCGGTTCCAGCCATAAACCGATACTGATGAGGAGCTTCACTGTCGGTTCGTACCTGGAACCGACAATGATATACCTGTACAGTTAATTTTTTAATTTTTGTAAACGACCTCGTATGGAAAAACTTTCTACATGAAAGTTGTAGATCTCGAAAAGTTATGAAACTTTGTAGTTCATAACTTTTTCATTTGAAATCACCTTGTCATCGAAAAATACGTTCGAATATGTCAAATTTGAAATTCAAAATTTTGTAAACGACCTCGGATGGAAAAACTTGCTACATGAAAGTTGTTGATCTCGAAAAGTTATGAAACTTTGTAGCTTACAACTTTTTCATTTGAATTCGTTTAGTCCCTTAACCAATCAATTTACACTCGGTTTAATATAGAATGAGGTGAACTAAAACCGAATTTAAACACAAGTGAGTTATGAGTGGAGTGGTAGAGGAGGTACCGCGCGAGCCTGAGGTCTGAGGTTCAAATCCCCTCTGGAGCGCGTTCGTAATTTTACGCGAAAAAAATTCATGACTTTGGTATAAATGCGCGACGGAAAAAATTCACGACTTTGGCATAAATGCGCAACGGAGACGGGCGGGTTATACTAGTGGGGCTCTCCCAGAATTTAGATTTTTTTTCTATTTTTAAAACAAGATTTTTTCAGGACATCCATAACGAACATCACTGTCAGTTTGGCATAACTGACATTGATGTGATCACCTCATCACCATCGAAGTGGTTGTGCTGGTTCAAAATCCGGTAGTGATGGGGGCTTTTGAACCGACACTGATTAGGCCTTGTGTAGTAGTGTTAACTAGTACTAAATACTTTCCACACCATCTAAATGCTGTCCTCTTGCCATATATAGCTCCGGTTGCATTTCATAGATTTGATCTAAGACATTCTGATAGTGTACGTCATCCCCAGGCGGATGCAGATGGTGATTATTATGCCGCCAGCCACCGTCATTACCGCTGAGAGACATAGTTTCTTATTTAAAAACCATTTATTTTCTTTAATTTCAATACCATATTATTATTTGGCTTAGTTGGTCTTTAGTTAATGAACATAGAAACCATCTTAATTTCTTGGTTAGAGTCCCCTAATATGCTAACTTTAAAACATTTAGAAACATGGCCTATCAATTTTAAATAGTACACCAGTAGCTGCCAATCCTAACAGACATTTAGATATGCATGAAAAGCATTCAAGGGTGCTATCGCAGAAACATGTAGTAACCAAAGGCATATCAACATAAACATGGATGACAAAACCCGTCCAAAGAGTGAGGCACATGAAAAGCAATTCCGAAATATGGCAAATTATATTGAAGGTTGACATGAACGTGGAATATGTACGGACAGGTATGGCCAGTGGCGGAGGACGGAAAAAAATCTAGGTATGACGAAATCAATATATATATATTTTCTCTATACTCGTAAAATATGTTATTTTGGACGGCGACATGAATTCCAAAGCGTAACTTTGACTGTTTATTTTTTAAAAAATATTTATTGAAATATGATATTTTTCAAAACAAATCTATTGATATGATTTTCACATTTTCAAACTTATATTCCCAAAGTTTAACTCAAACCTTGTTCAAAACGATATATTTTACGAGTACGAAGGGAGTATTGAATAAGAAATGGTTTGTAATTTTACACTGGTTCATATTTACATTTGGATCTATCTTTACCTAATTATTATTAATTTCACTGGTCCTAAAATTAATAAATCAAATTCGATAATTAACCAATAAGAAACTAAATTAAACAAACAACAATTTAAAAGAACAAGTAGTCGGTGATTAAAATTTAGAAGAACAAGTAATTACCCTGGTGACTCATCGATGATGGGATGAGATCGCCATACAGTGCTGCATCCTAGCATGCACCATGCTCCAGATTGTGCACACTGCAGTGCCACACGGTGTGACGTCGCCTTGCCATGAGCCAACTCGCCGCGCTGGCTGTTAAATACTTAAATCCCAGCCGCCGGCCGTCAGAACCTAGGTCATGGAGAGTCGCGGACGGAGTACGGGATGACTAGACGCAGTTAGATCGCGAGAAGTCGCGTATACGCGCGTGACTCGTCGTTGTGGCCAGATGAATACACTGCCTCCCTATACGTGTGGGCCCATTATGTAGACGGACGTGCCAGCCCAGAGGGCAAAGGCCCAAGATACATGCATGTTTGCAGAACGCATGCCATAGTTATGTTTTCTCTGTCACCGTTCAAAAGCCCAGTGTGTCAGATACGGATTAGGAGCTCGACGGCGATTTAGTGCATGTTTGGGATGGCTCCAACTCCAGTTGGAACAGTTCTGCTCCAGAACTCTAGGCGGAGCTGACTCCAGGTGGAGTTGGAGCTGTCTAGATGGGGTGTTTGGCTATAAAGGTGCTCCCAACTCTAAAAATGTGGCGGGTATGGCAGCCGCCATACCTTGCCCTACCGAGCGCTCCACCGCTGGGTATGGGTCATATGGACTAGAAACAAATAAGGTGATGGTATAAAATTCAAATTAGCTAATAGGTGCAAAGAAGTATTCATACTGAGCATAGAAATTTTCAGGAAATGAAGAAAATATAGACGGAATTTTTTTTGTCCTCTAGTGCACCTTTATATAAATTTCTTTTCCAATTCAACGTGTTGATATGAACGAACTAAAAAAGAGAAGGGAGAGATGAGAATAAGAACATTACGACATGTACATATGCTTTTTCAGAAACGCGTGTGTAGATGGTCAATAGAGCCATAGAGGCAACTGCTAGGATTACTGACATGTCAGGATTAAACATTGTTTATACATGGAGTCCAACTCTAGAAGGTTCTAGAAGACACCAGAGGGCAACCCACCGAAGCGGAGGGCGAACCACCTTAGGGTGGGGTTGGCTACCCCCTCCTACAAGCCGGTCAGCCTTCCCTGGACCCACTTGACAACCATCTTCAAGAATCTTCCTCCCACTGCCTTAGGGATTAGAACATGCCCAGACCTCCACTCAGAGGCATCCATTGATCTCATCATGGCCAAGTAGAACATGATTGCGATGGAAGACAAGCTCTATTCTTAATCTTCCTTAGTAACGTCCCTCATGAGTAGATATGAAATAGAATCTCACTATGACTGCAAGGTGTAATTGCACTAATCATTGTATACTTGACTGGTAATTAGGAATAACATAGGAATATCTCTTGATGTTCTACTAGTAATGCTAATGCTATAGAAAGGAATGCTCTTAATACTTATTGCTAATGATCAATACTTATAATCTATTATTTATATTGTAACTTACTCCTATTATGAGTAGAATATAGGAACATGGTTTGACTCATCCATCATAAGTAGAGTTATTATAATATCCTAGTGTTTGTCCTTCCCTGATATAAAAATATAAATTCAACACTGGGCTTACTCATGATAAAGTGCTATAATGGTATTTTATCTGTGCGCTTGCGAATACTTTCATTCTTATTATAAAGTTAAGTGGCATGCTCATAAATACCTATAAACACTTCTAGCATTATTGCTTGGGATGACAACCTAGTGTTTAAGGTAATGCTAAGAAATGCCAACAAGCATTTTAGTGTCATTGTTAGGGATGGATTTAAAATTGCATTCCTAGTGTTGTCGTTAGGAGTGTCAACACTCCTCTATGCATGTATATCTACATTCATCTTGCTAATTGAAGTAAGAGTTTGTGTTATCTTTTGGAATTCAATTCTTAATCAAGTTATCTTTGTTCATTATATACTTGCAGGATCGTTGTTCGTCCTAGAGATGATTGCTCTAGTAAGAGGACTCCTGATGAAGGCAGAAGTTTTTGGCCACTGCTAGAATAGTAACTCATAGCATACATATGGTGTCTAAGCTTGAAGTTACCTTCATTTGCCTCATTCATTATTATGGTTGAGGGGTAGACAAGTGGTGGTGACTAACCCTATTTGTCCTTTGCATTCTGTCACGTTTGGGTTCAATGTAAAGCTATAGGACAGTATCACTTGACTGATCTAATGTGCTCTAGTGCCCGAAGTAGATCTATAGTGTCAAAGCTATCTTTGCATAGGAATCTGATCCTTTAATAACCTTGCTATCCTAATTATCTTTCTTCTTTTCGTAGGAAGGACTAGAGGAATTGACTTAGTGAACTTCTATTCCCTAAGAATTTGATACTCTTAATACAATTGGATGAAGTGCTTCAAAAGTATAACCGTGTGCTTGTTGATTTATCTTGCATATATTAAGAAATATCAACCGTTATATAATTAGTTTTATAGCTAAGAATAAAACAGATCAGGAGGCCACTGAGTACTGGTCTGTCAGCAACTTCATGTGACAATTTATACTCCTACATACTCTCATACATGGGAGAATACAAACAGATAGGGCTATCACTACCTGCCACCTATCCCTCAACCATGGAAAAGGCCATGTAGACACCAATCTATACATAACCCGAGCACCACGGTGATGTATGAATAAGATACTCAAACCTAACTGAGACTCCAACCCTATAGATTGACAAGTATTAAGCTTGAGCACACCCGAAGACATGATGAACCACCATCCCAGCTTAGCTCTAATTCCAATCATATTACTCATATGAATAATTAGGTATGAAGTGATATATGCTAAGATCATAACATAAAGATTATACTCTAGTTCATAAGTAAGACTATAATGATAAGTAGGGAACAACACTTTAGAATAACTCATAATGATATTCATACCAAGGATCTATTCCAAGTAGTCAAGCCCTCCTAAGTAGCTTTTCCTTGCTCTACATGACTACTAAAATGTACTCCCTCCGTCCTAAAAAAAAACGCAATTCTAACTATGAATCTGGACACGTGTTTGTCTAGATTCATAGCTAGAATTGCGTTTGTTTTGGGACGGAGGGAGTAAACATACAAGATAGAGATGAGGTTTTGCTTCTAATGTGTGTTGTTGAGAACATGGAATCTCCCTACCTATTTATATGCACTAGAGGTTGGTTTGGTGAAGAATATCTAGGGGAATCTGCAAGCTACTACCTATAAATGCCACCATTGAACTGCCATTCAAAGATGGGGGTGGTTGGGCCTAGTAGGGGTACGACCGCACCTAGGTTGCGGTCGCACCTTGGCTTGCTTCTCTTGCCACCGACTTGTCTGATGGGCTAGATGGGCCTAGATGACTTCTCTAATGGTTTTGTGCCCGAATGTATTAGATAGGTTGAGCGTTCTTATTTATTCCCTTGTGCAAATTAATTAGTGTTTATGCCTTGTTGGAAAGCGCCATTTGGTATGATTTCCATGTATTCATATATAAGTCTAGTAAAACATAATTATCTTAATATATGTGAAACTAGGTCAATAGTAAATGTATGTATGCATAAGATTGCTTATTCCTCCTCTTTTATGTCTTATTTGGTGAATGAGAATAGTAGTTATTGATCGCAAACAACCTTTTATGCACATAGGTTGTTGGAAGGTAGGCCTCCAAAACTCCATTCGCTTGTGTACTTGCACATGTAGATAGATGATCAAGTTTTGAGTAATGTACCAACTCGATTGCTCGCTTCATCATGCTCTTGTTCCTTGTGTTCAAGTATAAGGTGATAGTGATCAAGTACCTCCACTACTTCTAGGCGACACTTGCTCACATTGTTATTGTCTACTACCTCTGTCCCCAAAAGAATATAATTCTTGCTTTTCGAGAGGTCAAAAAATTTAAACTTTGACTAAATTAATATAAAAAGTATTAAGATTCGTGATATAAAACTAGTATCATTAGATTTGTTATAGAATATATTTCATAAAAAATTATTTAGAGACATAAATGTTAATAGTATTTAATATAATGTTGGTCAAACATGAGGAATCTTGACTCGCATGATTCCTACAATTGCTTTCTTTTAGGGATGGAGGTAGTACTTCCTAATGACGATAGTCTTGTCATGATCAGCGCTACAATCTCTTTGCACTACATCACCGAGCAGGATGATTACATCAACAAACCATTATGTGCACTAGCAGAAATGGCTTTGGTTCCACTAGGAATGCTACTGTAGTGACTAGTCTTTTTTCTGTGATTAAATTCATGAGAGTTATCCTGTTTGTTAACTTGTTTGCGGATAGATCATGTTTTCATATGTTTGGTGTTACAAACATACTCCTTCTGTTCCAAAATAGAAGTCATTCTCGCTTCCCGAGAAGTTAGTTGTTTGAACTTTGACTAATTATATATAAAATAACATTAATATTTATATTAAAAAATTAGTATTATTAGATAGATCATTGAATATATTTTTATAATAAATTAATTTGTAGATATAAATGTTACACATATTTTCTACAAATCTAGTCAAAGTTGAGAAAGTTTGAGCTAGACGCATCTCATAACGTCATCTATTATGTGACAGAGGAAGTATTGTTAATCTTTTTTGGATTAAAGTATACTTGAATTTTCCTAGCTAGTTTTCCAACAATAAAAAACTTGATAGGCAATTTTGGTAGCTGACTTTGCCAACATGTTAAAATCAAATGTTTTTGTGGGAACATATTATAAGAGACGACATCGTAGGTGTATGGTATGTTTGACCTATTTTTTGTTGAACATAGAGCAATAGGACCATATACTCCCGAGTTGGAGTGTGCTCCATGATGCTGACACTGTGTTCAAGTGGGCAATAATCGGGGAAACCATTGTTGATTCATATATATTGTTGATGCATATATGTGGTTGCCTACTGAAAATAAAAGCAGAATGCATAAGCTCATGATGTTAGTGAAGAGGGCAGTAATTTGTATGTCATGCACCAGTTTCGTGACCACATATTGGTTGATGGCCATTTTATAGTAGAACAAGCTTATGAGGTACAAACGTTGGCAAAATAGCTTGCGAATTTTAGTTTTGTGCCCTAAGATAAGTTTGTGGTAGGATGTATTATTGCCAAGCTACCATAAACTTGAATTGACTTTGATACTTCTCTAAAACTTAAGAGATAGGACTTCAACATTGTTGATCTCATTGGCTCTTTGGATATTCAAGAGAAGATGAGAGCATAGGACGCTCGCGGCAAGAGAATTGTTAAGGGAAATTCTAATGCCCATGTGGTGTAGAAAAATCCTTAAAATTACCATGATTCCTCTAATAATAAGTTTAAAAAAGAACTCAAAGAAGACCACTATCGCCTTAAAGAAGAAGAACAAGGAAGGCAATTGCTACACTTGCGATTGACCTAGGCATTATGCTAAGGATTGTAAGGATAGAAAATGGAAGTCTATGGTAAAGTCTGCAAACATAGCTAAGGCTAAAGGAGGAACATCGAGTATAGTAAATTGTTTAAAATAGTTCTTTTTAATTTGTCATTCACTTGATTGGTGGGTTGACAAAGACACTAATATCCATGTGTGTGCTTATATTTTCTTTTTTTCTTCTATTAACTTCAAATGTAATTCTCTCTTGTATAACAATATTGTCCATCTAGTTCATCTATTGTTCTTCTAGTTCATCTTCTAGTTCATCTTTGTTCTTATAGTTCCTATTCTAGTTCTTGTTCTAGTTGATCTAATTGTTCTGGATATGACTATGTTCTTAGTTGTTTATGTGTTCTTAATTATAATGTTCATCGTCTACTTTGATTATATGTTTATCATAGATAAATTATATTCATGTTTATATTCATGTTCATATAGCGCTCATTCATTAGATCGATGAGTGAGTGGTAGACATAGTGTAAGCATGGTGCTTATACCTTGTTTATCTACGAATGTACCCTATATTTTGGACCATGTGGTAGATCGCGTGTGTGATATTCCCGTTGAGTCCTCTGTAGTCTACTCCCTGAATATAGGCCAAGCATGGTGAAAGTCATGGGACATGGTTCTGCTTTGTTCTTAACATGTCTTAGTGATTGTCTCTTGAGTGTAGATATAATATAGTTTAGACAACGATTGCTAGATGTATGCACTAATTAAGGTAGTCTATGAATTATAATTGGAATGACATAGGAGTTAGTCTTTAATCTTCTATTCTTCTCTATGCTAATGCTATATGTTGGAGTACTCTAAGATTTATCCTGGATATATTTTTATCATTTATGTAGTATCTTTATTATTATGAGATTGATTCCCTGTTATGAGTAATGATCTAGTGGAACTCTTATAATGTGTGTGTAAAAGTTATAGTTGTTGTCTTTATCACCTCCTAGATACTTCCCAGTGGTAAAGTATAAATAACGATACCTACAACATTCCTGGGTGAAATGTGACAACGGGTGTGTTTTTTATGTGCGCTTGCAGATAACCTTTATTCTATATCTTTTGAGTAAGTGTCATGATTATAAGTACAACCAAATTCCTAGTATCATGTTAGGGTTGACAATTTAACTTAAGTAATGCTAGTAGATGTGACCCAATATTTCTGACACCTTTGCCAGGGACTTTTGTTCTTGGTAATGACGTTAATAAATTCCAATAGTAAACACTTGAGAAATGTGACTTGGTCACTTTTGTTGATATGCATTTGTGAACACTATTACTTTGTCAGTTTTATTTGAATTTGTGGATGAATGTAATGATCATGATGTAAGACCAGTAAACTAGTCATTATGATTGGTTGTTTGACTTATGTTTGGAACTGTGAATATTCATTGTTTGGGTTGTAGTCTACATTGTTAGGTTGTAATTGCATTGTTTGGCCTACCCAAAATAAATTCATTGGCTTATCAAAAAACAATATGGCATGGGGCTGTTTAGAAAATGGTGTGGGTTGCCTAGAAAAAAGTGGTATTGGGTTGGCCTTAAAAAGTAGGTGGGATGGGTCTAAAATATATATTGCTCATGTGATGGGTTTTGAAATTTTGTTTAAAAAATATTCGGCCAATAAAGTCATAAATATTGAAATGGTATAGGATAAAAACTAGTCCTAGTAATGGGCTTGGCCCATATTTAGCCTGCCTACTAAATAAACTTTAGTAGGCCAAATTTTAGTTTATGACGTTTACAAGAGTTATCAAGTCAGTGCCACATCAGTATTTATGATGTCTTCCTAACTAGCATGGCCTTTGGATTTGTGACATAAAAATGTCATAAGTCTTTGTGATGAATAGAGTAATGTCATTGATTTTGGATGCAAAATACCTAAATGTCATAAACTATGGTTAGAGACTCTTGATAGGTGACATACTCATTTTAATCTCATGAATGTCACTAACATTGAATTGTGACATAAAATTTAAGATATTATGACATAAATGAAATGTCAAAGAATGATATGTATTGTTGTGACCAAAAATTATATTTTTAACAACATTCAAAATAAGTTTTAAATAAAAGGTACAATAAGCATAAGAGTTTCAATTTAACTTGTGAACAAACATTTGTGAAAACAAATATCTAGATTCATGATGTTATGAGATATGCAACAACACGAACCACCACAACATAAAGCTAAGTTGCTAGCTAAATGCATATT
Organism: Microstegium vimineum; assembly: GCA_022036555.1. NCBI lineage: Eukaryota > Viridiplantae > Streptophyta > Magnoliopsida > Poales > Poaceae > Microstegium > Microstegium vimineum. The sequence continues at coordinate 35,651,158 of CM039135.1, forward strand.
CAAGACACATGGATATGCCATACCAATGCAAGGAAGGAAAACTACGAACATGGATAGAATAGCAAAACAAAGTTAATGACAAATTAATTGATATATAGAGTATCTAAGCATGTATTGTCTTAGAAAATGATTAGAGATCATTGAAGATAATGATTTTCATTTGTCATAGGTATTAAACAAGAACATCTACTATTGATGACTCTTGAGGTTCTAACCTCGTGTAGGAGCATGATTGATGTATTAGTAACTTAAAACTTATGGCCTAGTGAAGCAACTTATGCCTAAACTAGACAACTCTTCATGGTTTCAACAGAACATTCTATAGGCAAGGTATATGTAACATCTTTAGGAACCCAACCAAACAAACCCATGGTGCAAGAACGACAACTTGGTTCTATATAGGAGAGAATCTTGACACAAAGTCTATTTTTTCAAATGAGTATTGGTTATCAATTGATTGGAGAAAAATGTTACTAGGATCATATTATTATCAAACCAAGTTTTTACCTCAAATTATAAAAGCTTTACAAAATGTGGAAAAGGTTAGAATCCAACTACATGCCTACGTGCACCTTCTTACCTATTATGCCATGTTGAGTGTAAGAGTCTTGAAGGTAGTGACCTCACACCACTAGTCCATACAATCAGTTATGCAGCCAATTTCCACAATACAAAACAAAAACAAATATATATATATATATATATATATATGCTTAGGTGCATTTAAAGTTGATTACTTTATTGTTTTTCAAATAGACTCACTGTCACATGTAGAAACCGATTCGTTGACCCACCAAACTGAGCATCTAAACTTCACTACTTTACTTCATCTTGGTCCTCATACACATGTAGATGCGCATACATTTATTTCCATGAAGCAAAAACATCATAAGGTGCATTTAAGCTTTACTACATTTACTGCATTCCAGTCAAACATACACTTGCTTGCTCAAAATGGATGCACATACATTTAATTTCCATGGAGCAAAACAAAACTAAGCCTACTCAAATACATCTAAACTTCACTACTTCATTGCACCTTGGTCAAACTTACTTCGATTCTGCATGCATAAACGGATACACATACATTTAATTTCTATGAAAGAAAGAAGACCAAGCCGCTTAGGTGCATCCAAACTTCATTACTCCATTGCATTCTAGTCAAACTTACTTCATCATGCAAAAAAACATATGCACATACATTTATAATCTCCATGAAAGAAGAAAAACACTTTATATGCAAGTATTATAAGCATTGCTAATTTATTGTAGTCTAGTCAAACTTACATCAGCATGAAGAAATTGATGCGTTGAACGAAATTGACTGCTCCAACATATTTTTTTAGATAATGGAAGAAAAGGTCTCTAAGACATACTCCCTTCGTATCAAAATATAATATGTGATTGGACTTGGTGCGGTCTTCAAGATCAAATGTTTAGTGTTAATTTCTCTTATCACATATTTTTATGTTAACAAAATTTTAATCATTAGAAAGTATTTCAAAATACAAATTTAATGTTACTGCTTTTGTACTATAAACTTTTATATGATTGGGCCAATTGTTGATAAAAATAAAAATAATTTTTTTTCAAATATATATGTGCAACTTTATATTTTGAGATGGAAGGAGTGCTATACAATACAATTTTTTGAAATTTGTATGTGCAACTTCATGACCTGGGTATATTTTAGATGAAAATCAGTTCCCGGATATATCTAGTATAATCCAAGATATATCTAGTATAATCCAGAGTGCTTGTAACATGTTGATGTACCCATCTATTATATAATATAATTTTTCTTTCGCCGCAAAAAAAAAGTTTACTCTATGTACGTTCATCATTTTTCAACATGAAAACAAGCAAAAAAAAACTAGATATTTCAATTAGGGACTCCCGCGTGGAGCTCTCGGTTCATAGAGCCTAAGACACATGCATGCAACAACACAAACGCACAGTGCACACGGTGCACCATTGCATACAGCTAGCAAATATATTTTTTTTAGTAGGACGGTTCTTATGGCCGAGCAACCATAGACACCTACCGTGGATTCACGTGTCCACGCACGGTGGATACCATGGTTGACCATTCTCCCTGCCCACACACGCAGAGCGCAAGGAAACATATATGATGCTGACGAATGACCAGAGCGCGCGAGCAGCTCCCTTACAAACGGGTCCGGTCCGGTCCAGAGTCCGGCGCGGCTTGCTCGGCCCTGGCGTGTGCCGCCTCTCTCACTAGCCGCCCTGCGCCAGTCTACTCATTGTTCGCTTGTGGCCTTGCAGTGACGATGGTGACGAGCGTGGGTGTGTCATTGACCTTGGAGCGGTCCCGTGTAGTACGTGTGGACACTGGACGACACGACAGGGCTGCTGCGCGCCCTCGCGCGCGCTGCAGACCTGCAGTGTCTGCTGGGTGGTGCTGACCTCACTGTTCTATGCCGCTTCTGCCGCCAGGCCACGGTCAAACGTGGGGTCCAGGCCAGTGGAGCGTCCGTGCTTATATAAACACCACCAACCAACCCAAGTCATCACCATCCCTCTCGTCTGGTCTCAGGCGATTCACGTAGAGGAGGCTGACCGGCCGGCCAGGACAGGAGTGTGTGGGAAGGCATCATGGGAAGGCCGCCGTGCTGTGAGAAGAGCGGGATGAAGAAGGGGCCCTGGTCGCCGGAGGAGGACCTCATCCTCGTCTCCTATGTGGACCGCCATGGCCCTGGGAACTGGAGCGTGGTGCCCACCAACACCGGTACAACCCTATGTCCTCACAGTTTTATCATATCTTTGTTTCTTTCTAGACTATATAGTAGATTGCTGTCGTTGTTTTGTGTCGGCGATTCCTTGACTTGTTTCCGCCATGCTGCTCTTGTTCATGGACGACCATGCATGGATCCAGGGCTGATGCGCTGCAGCAAGAGCTGCCGGCTCCGGTGGACCAACTACCTCCGCCCTAACATCAAGCGCGGCAACTTCAGCGACAAGGAGGACAAGATCATCATCGAGCTCCAGCGCCTGCTCGGGAACAAGTAATTCCGCTCCATCCAGTTCAAAGATCGATCAACGAGTCCTTCATCCGCGCATACTTACTCCTATATATATGTGATTCCACCGCCTCATCAGCAGAGAGCCCTAACGACCAACTGTGTTTTTGTTTTTGCTCGATCGATCAGGTGGTCCGCGATTGCGTCGTACCTGCCGGAGCGGACCGACAATGACATCAAGAACTACTGGAACACGCACCTCAAGAAGAAGGTCGCCAAGACCGAGGGCGATAGGGCAGCCGCGGCCGCGAACAAGGGGCGGTGGGAGCGGCACCTGCAGACGGACATGCACACCGCACGCCAGGCGCTCCAGGAGGCACTCTGCATGGACACTACTGCGCCGCCGCCGCCGTCCATCAAGCTGGAGCCGCTGCTGCCTCTGCCGCTGGAGCAGCTGCCGGCGCCTGCACCCATCAGCCCGGCGATGTACGCTTCCAGCATCGAGAACATAGCGCGTCTGCTGGAGGGCTGGATGCGCCCCAGCGCCAAGGCGTCGCCCGAGTCCATGTCCTCCATGTCGGCGGTCGTCTCCGGTGGTGGCGAGGGCGGGTCGGGAAGCCATAGCGGCAGGGCGCACTATCTAGAGGGCACGGGCGGCGCAGTGCCGGGGCCGTCATCGTCACTGCCGATGCTGGAGAGCTGGCTTTTCGACGACGGCATGGAGCGTGGTGACGCGGGCCTCATCTGCGTGCCGCTGGCGGACCCGTGCGAGTACTTTTAGAGGACTGGAGGATAAGGAAAAACAAAATAAAAAAGCGACTGGGCTGGAATAAGAAAGAAACAAGGAACTCGAATCCCAGATAACAATCTAGATCGACATAGTGCAATGCTTGGTGTTGATCTAGATTAGCTGTTCAATCCAGTTCCTAGCTTCTTTTTTATTTGGATTTGGATTTATTTTTTTGCGAAATTAGGGTTTGGACTTGATCGTGCGCGCTATGTAACTCCATAGTAATCAGTCCTACAGAGGATGATAAATTATGATCCATGGTGATGTGAATCAGATGCAAAAGAAATTTACATCTTAAGAATAGCAATGCCTATAGAATGTATGCAATCCTTTGTTTAGTTTCTCTGTAGGTTTGCTTAAATGAATGAAAAGGAATATGATTCAGTTTCTTATCACACATCGTTTAATTATATGGAAGGTCTATGAACCATTTAACATCCAGTTTAATAGGGGTATGTATAAGGCAAATGTACAGATACTGACATCAATTTAATCATGTGAAAGATCTACGTTGAATAATTTAGCATGCTACTATATTAATAAGCTAGCTAGGTTTGGTACACATCTAAAGATAAGAGAGCGTGTGGACAAAACGAGCGCACAACGTGTCCACGGTAGCAAATGAAATTGTACCCATTCCGATCAGGATCGACGGTGTTCCATGCGCTGACCTTTGGCTTCGAAGCAGGAGTTCGCGTGAACCGTATGCCGTTGTTGTTTGCTCATTGGCTAGGCCAGCTCATTGTCTGGCCTTGGTCGGGCCTAGCTGCAGCCTGGCCTAGAAAATGTGCTTTTCCAGTGCTTGCCTCAGGACCGTCGTGGGGATACAAAAGTGACGGTGAACGTGACGCTACCTGTTGGGCTCCACCTACCACGTCTAGACTAAGGCCCATCTGGCAGCGTGTGTGGTTTGGTGTGGTGTTGTGTGTTTGGGGTGGAGGTGTGCTGGGACAAATGCCTTTGGGTAAATAGGACTCACCCCTTTCTTTCATCTCACCTTCAGTTTCAGCGTCTATGCAAGGTATGCGGCTCCGGTGGCCTCCTGCCTACCTCTTGTGTCTCTTCTCACCTTCAGTTCCGGCGTCTATGCATAGTGGCGGGCCCAAAATTTTTAGGCTGGGTATTCAAAATATAAATGAGTGCTAAAAAATTCTTCATGGGATGTATTTATCTTCAATTTATTTTTCTTTTCAATACATATATGTATATATATGCTTATCTATAAATTTTCTTGCAAAAAATTTGGGTATTCAACTGAAAACCCTTGCACATAGCTGTGCCCGCCCCTGTCTATGCAAGGTATGCGGCTCCGGTGGCCTCCTGCCAGCCTCTTGTGTCTCTTCTCTAGCGTCGGCCCTTCGTAATTCACCGCCTCTCATCGTCGGTGGCCGTGGCGCTGCTACTCTAGCCATGACCACCTGCGTGGAGATTGTGTGTCGGCTCTGCCTACGTTTGGTATGCTTCTTTGGGATCCGACAAGGCTATTGCATTTTGTATTTGGTGTTAATATGGTTGTTCGGTAGCTACTACTAGCAGACATTTGTGGGTTTCTTTTTTTGGGTGGTCTGCTTTCTTTGCTCCACCTTTGGCTCTATATTGCGCGCGCTCACGAAGCATCCTTGTGTTTTCCTCTGCTTCTTGTTGGTGCGCAGGCTCAGAAATGTTTGTTGTACGATGGATCACCTATCTACGGTGTTGAACTAGAGGTGCCCTGCATCGGCGCCCTTCTTGCGTGTCTTAATTTTTATTTCTTTGAAGCACTCTAGATGAGTTTTTAGGCCTAGGCTACCTGCTTTAGAGGTCATAGCTTTCTTGCAAAAAATGTATGAGTTTGTGTAGTGGTTGATTACAATATCTAGGGTCTTCTTCTGTGCAGTAGGGTCACGCACAGTGCAGTATTGCTGCTAAGGCGGTTGGGATTCTGGATAGGAAACGATAGGATCTAGTCATACATTTTGAATGTTTGATGAAGAGGTGTCATTGCTTATTCTTCTTGTTTGAGGTTTTGAGTTTTACCGAGAACGTGTATGTACTCGCAGATTTCACCTTATTAGTGTCCTCTAAACGTGATTGAGTCTGCTACCCTGCGTATTAAATTGGGCCCTGTCGTATTGTTCTTTCCACGTGTTGTGTTCAGGTAGGTTGATGTACCAGCAAGGGTCGCCATGACATTGGGTGGTGTTGTGCGTTGCTTTTTGATCAACGGTGCTGACGATTTGGCCTATATGTTATCTTGCCCCCTTGCTTTTAGAAATCGTATGGCATGTCGCCGCGCTTGATCTGTTACATGGACAACAACTTAGTGCTTCCTGTTTTGTCCTGCCTAGCTTCTTCACAGCCTACGAGAAAGGGCACAGGTCCACCTTCCAATAAGAGACCATGTACGTTCTGTGTGCTAACCCTCCTATTCGCTCCTGTTGTGTACCCCTAGCACGTACTATTCTTATTGACTTGCTTTCACCATTGCTCAATTCAATTTATGTATCAGCCGAAGAAATGGGCTACACATGGAAGTGCTTAGCATCATAGAGGTACCATTCATATGACACCAGATACTTCTTTCCTAAACATTTTTTTTAATCATGCTTTGGTTTCTGTATGAACATTTTGTTGATCGTGCTTCAATCTAACGTGCAGCCAATCAGAGGCATGCACGTGCAAGATACCACGGATATGCATTAGATAGTGGCTCCTCTTCTTATAGCGTTTCTTCTCAAGAGCCTTTTTACCTGCCTAGAGGTATACCAACATCCACAACTATATCCCTCAAATGGTACATCGACAATACACTACTACAGAACAGGTAATCAGTGTCGGTTCAAAACCCCCATTCAGTGACGGATTTTGAACCGACACTGACACTTCGACAGTGATGAGCCCATGTCACCACTGTCGGTTATGCCAAACCGATAGTGATGGCTCAAGCATCACTGCCGGTTCGTGTTACCAACCGGCAGTGATGCTTGAGCCATCACTGCCAGTTTGTTTCACCAACCGACAGTGATGGTTGAGCCATCACTGTCGGTTTTAATTGAACCGACAGTGATATTATTTTTTAAAATTGCATTTTATTAATTGTTTTATTTTCATTTGGGGTTTAGGGTTTATGGTAGAGGTGGTGGGGTGGGAGGTCGTGGAGGTGTTTGCTATCGAACCATTTGATATCGATGTGAATTGAAGGTGGTTGTGGACTAGCGACAATACAAACCCATCACACATTTATAATAATTATTACAAAACATCCAAACAAAACTTAAAGTATCGAATTAAATGTCGCATTACAATAGCCTTTCGAGGCGGTCTTTTCCGTAGTTCTTCTTCAAGTTCTCACTCTTCACAATGGCTAGAGATCCTTTTCTATACACTATCTTGTCCAGAATAAGAACTGCTATCTCCTCTTGAAATCCTCTTATCTCAAAATCTAGCAACCTGTTGTGGTTCTGATCTTTGCGCTGTAAATTGATACAAGATGATATTGAGATGCACATACGTAAGACAAAACAATAGAATTAAAATGAGACGCGTACATACCATGTTATCTCCTAATCCTAGTTTTGCGCCAAAGTAGCAAAGCATTGCCCACATCACATAGAACCCGCATTCGTTGTTCCCCATTGGTTGATCTAGGGTCTTGATCCTCTTCATATACTCCACTCTGAATGGGACTCTCCATTTCTTTTGCATCTTAGGCTCCATATTTATCCAATCAAGTAACGCCTTTATTCTTTGTGACAATGTAAATGAAATGTGAAGGCTGAGGACATTAATTACAATATCATATGTGATTGAAAAGTGTGGTGATATTGGGTTCACTTACATATTTAGCACTTTGACTAGGGGTTCGATAAGTTTAAGTGGCTTCTTTTTTGAGTCCCACACCTCGATAGTTGAATTTTTAAGACTTATATCTACGAGGACGTAATGGTTGCTGCAATCACAAAGTTCATGTTATTGAATGATATATCAGGAAAAAACACTTAAGTAAGGGTCGAGAACACATACTCGCAATTGTAGGTTAGCAATGCGTTTGTTTTCTGGCCACTGAGAACATTCTTTCAAACTCAATCTTCAAACTTTGTGATACATACGGATCTTTGAGACCGGCATTGCATGTTGTCTCATTTACATAAATGGGGTCCAAGAAGTCAAAATTGCTATTTCGTTTTTGAAGGAAAATTTTTTCTACAGACCTGCAAAATAAACATGCATGGATATATTCAAATGCAGATCACATAGTTTATTATAACATTGTTAGGGTATGGTACTTACAGAGTCCATAACATCATAATGTGCACATCCAGCGAGCGTCGTTGAAAGAGGTCTTCATAATGAATAGTATGCACAACTTCTTCAGGATGATTAAAAATAAAACTGGAAGGGATGCATACTTCAAAGGTTGCTATCTTGTCTTTGCTGCTATTACTATCTATGATGTAATAATCATGCAACTTTCACATGTTTGTTGGCAATTTTCTATACTCTTCTTGGCTGGCGACCATAGGCTTGCCTACTTGAAACTTGTATACAACTTTGGCGTTTTCAAATTTGGTTTTTTTTCAAAATAGAGATTCTCGGCATCCTTCATGCTTATGTTCAGGTCCTGCGCCAAGTTTTGTATCTCTAGCTGCTGAAAGGTGTGTATTTCTCTAGATCTTTCTTGATTACCCGGATTTTTGCTTTGCCTTTCAAATTGGCTCTGTTGCTCAGGTATATAAGCCAATCGTTCATACAAGGCAAGTTTGGTGTCCTTTTCTGCAATCTGAGCTCGTAGAATATCGTCCTTAGTCGGCGCTGGCTTCCGCTTTTTACTAGTCATCTTGGGATCTTTACCAACCGAAGCTGATGACCTCCTCTGTTGCGAAGTCAAACCTGATCTAGAGCTAGGCCATCGAGATCCCAGTCCTGAGAACTTTGAAGATGGTGGAGGAGGAGGAGGAGTCTTCTCCTTTGGCTGTGGAGAAGGAGTCTTCTCCTTTGGCGGTGGAGGAGGTGTCGGTGGATCTTGACGAGGAGAGAAACCTCTTCGCGGAGGCGACCGGGATGATTCATTGCCATCCTCATCATCCGAAGATGGCTGCTCATCTAGCTTGATGAAGTGTTTGCGCCAGGCGACATGAGTGCCCAGTTGTGAACTAGACGCGGCCTATCTTCCTCCACTGAGAAATCAATATGTATCTTATTGTACTTCTTGTATAAGATCTTATCAATGTTGACCCTGGCATACCCGAGTGGCACTGGCTTGCCATGAATGACGTTCTCTCCTCTAGGAAATGCTTGTCCGACCGCCACCTTGTCTTTGGTCCACTGCTGACGGATGTACAACCTGACATTCACAGGTTCTTTGATGTCGTCCACCGGATGAGGAGCATTGACCTCTTCGTCGTCAGGCATAGGGGTTGAGCCACAGCTACTGCGGCCCTTGCCGGGCACTGGGCTATTCAAAGCCGGGATTACATGGGGCCCTTGCCTCGAACACATGGTTTGCATAGCGCTAGCCACTTGAGCAGTTATCCGTGCTTCCATGCTCTGTTCTAGCTCCTCTCGCATCCTTTGGAACTCCTCTTCTCTTTGCGTTGTAGACCTGACCTGGCTTCTATAGGAAGCGGATTCACCTTCAAATGCTTTCTCCCAAGGAATTACCCCGGCTCCTCTAGTGCGACCGGGGTGCTCCTTGGTTCCAAGTGCTTGCTTGAGCACGTCATTTTCTCTATTAGACTTGCGGGCCCCTCTATGCACTTCCTCAGTGATCGTGGAAATCTTCTAGAGGAGATCGGTGACGGGTTCAGCCCTGGCGGAAAGGCTCCCATCAGGATTGTATTGTGCCCCCCTTGCGAGTAGGTAGTTCACTGATCTGGGCTGCCAATCGCTTGTCTAAGGCGTAACTGTTGGGGATATTACCTCGGCATATCCCCAGGGATCTAATAGGCCTACCGACCAGAAGATGGCCCAGCCCACAAGACGTAGACGTGCGGCACATGACGTGCACCGCACGAATAGTACCATATTGGCTACTTTACTTGTAACTCTGTCCCTTCGGCATATATAAGGAGGGACAGGGGACCCCCCAAAACACGATCAACTACACATCTTGTAATCTATCTCTCAGATCAATATAGCCACTAGAAAATAGGACGTAGGGTATTATGGCGATTTGCCAGCCTGAACCTGTCTAAATCGTCGTGTCTATTCTCTCTGTGTTACGCTTGACCGTCGTCGCCACGCCTCCGCCTACAATCTACTACCGTAGGGTACCCCCTAGGTAGACTGCGACGTATATTTCGTCGACAGTAACGCCGTTCTGCTCTAGTGCTTCTACTTGGGCTTCCCAATCCGGAATCTTCCTTACGTACCCACGCGATCCTAGGCGGTGAGCATTATTTGCCCTAAGCGAGTTTGCTTTGTTTCTTTCACTTGATGCCTTGGCCTCTTCGTATAGCTTGTAAGCCTTGAACTCCTCCCAGAAGTCCCTCTGCTTGCTGAGTTCACCTCCCGCAAAATCTGGTTTTTTTCCTCCTTGATTAGCTTGTGCAATTTTCCCTTGAAATTCTTGAAGGAGTGACCCATGATTTCCCTGGCCCTCTTCTTGACTATCGCTTCATCACAATCATTAGGGAAAGTGAACTACCCTCTGAGCTTGTTCCAAACTAGTTCCTTCTCAACTTCTGGAACCCTCCACGGGTCTTGTTCACTGCCATTCCACCTCCTGTATTTGATCGGGATGAAGTCCCTTACAAGTGCCCCGATGGTACTCTTGTATGGGCCCAATGGCTCCCCTAGTATAGGCTCCACCGGCTCCCCTAGTTGGTCGAACTGAGAGATGTGCCAGTGTCTACTTGTATGCGGGAGCTTTGTTGCACCACGCTTAGTACTTTTGGAACTCTCACCAGTACTTGGACCTTCCGGCGGAACCTACTTCAAAATTTATAAATAAGTCCCCATCAAACTTTTCTGGCTATATCTACCGTGTTTTTAGGTATGACCTAAGTTATTACCTCGTCTCCTTGTTCTAGGTTTAGCATATGGCTAGGGCTCCAAGGTCTTTGATCCCCTTGCTGGTTGTCATCGGCTCCTTGGTCACGTTCAACACCGCGACTGGTGGTGAATCAGCGCTTAATTGTCATGTTTCTGGACATGCATTTCGATTATTGGTATTAGCTCATAGGTAGATAGACTCAGGCATTTCATTATTTAAACTCATGTCATAAGTCATGCTATACACAAATTGTGTTAAAAGTATATACAATTATATTGGTATTAGCTCATAGGTACAAGTCATGCTATGTCACAATATAAAGCCATGTATATATGATATAAAATTTTGCCATCTATCTATAAGTCATGCTATACATCTATCTCTCTATCTCTCTATCTCTCTACATCTCTATCTCTCTCATAACAAGAATTATACAAGGATGATACAACATCTCTCTCTCATAATTAAGGATGAATCAATCTATCTCATTCTCATAACATTTCAAATAAAGAGATGACATATATATATATATATCAATATGAATCATGCTATCAATATGAATCTCTATCTCTCTCTATCATGAAATATATATACAAAACTTGAATCATGAAATATATATACAAGGATACAAGGATGACATATAAGGATGAAAGACACTACCTATCTCTCTATCTCTATCTCTCGCAAATTTTGCTCAAAGTATATTGCTCATCATGCATATATACAAGGATGAACCATCTAGCTATCAATCTATCTATATATAAGTCATGTTATATCTCTCTAGATATAAGTCATGTTATATCTCTCTAATCTATCTATCTATCTCCCTATATATCTCTACCTATCTATAAGTACTATCTCTCTAATCTCTCTCTCTCTATATAAGTATATATCTCTAATCTCTCTAATCTATCTATCTATCACTCTAATCTCCATGTCTTCCTTCCTCCTTCCTCTCCTCATCTATCTCCATGCCAAGCAAGCAAGCAAAAGCACTCAGATCCATGTAGACATTTCGTCGAACACCTATAGTGCATAGCCATAGAGCTCACCGCGGTGTGGTTACGACCGGATTTCGCGCTCCTGTGGCGTGTGCTCCTGCGGCGTAGAGCTATAGTGCTCCCGCGGGGGGTTGGAGCAGCGGCGGCGTCGGGAGTCGAGCAGCGGTGGCGTGCAGCTCCTTCGGCGGCAGCGGCGCGCCCACTGGCCGAGCTCGAGCGTCGGCGGGGAGCGTCGGTGCGTCGGGAGTCGGCGGCGGCAGCGCGTCGGGCGGTAGCGACGTCGGGCTGGAGCGGTGGCGAGCTCGAGCGTCGGCCGGGAGCTCCTGCTGCGGCGTCGAGTGGCGGCGTCGGGCTGGAGCTCGGGCAGTGGCCAGCTCGGGCGGCTAAGTGTGGAATGGGCGCGAGTCTGAAAATTTCAGACCGCGCCCATTCCTTATATAGTCGGCCTCATCACTGCCGGTTCTTTGTACAAACCGGCAGTGATGTCCCCTATCACTGCCGGTTTATATATAGAACCAGCACTGATGAAGTAACATCAGTGCCGGTTTGTGATTGGAGAGGCATCACTGCCGGTTGGTTATTAGAACCGGCAGTGATAGAGGCACATCACTTCCGGTTACTGAGGAACCGACAATGATGTGTGTATTTTTGTAAAATTGCCTTTTGCTTTAGAATTTAAATTACTCCTGATTTTTTACTAAAACTTGAAAAACTCTAAACATAGAAGTTGCATAATTTTTCATTCTCTACAACTTTTGCTGAAGGAGCATATTCTAATTCTATTTAGTTTTTGAATTCCATTTTGAATTTGAATAAGGTTTAAAATACAAATACCCCCTTTGTAATTACTCCAAAAATTTGAATAGAAGTTGAAAATCTTCCAACATAGCTTTTGCTAGTTTTGAGGAGCTCTACATTAATGCTTCTACACCGAAGGTCTAATTCTTTTTAGTTTTTGAATTCCCTTTTGAATTTGAATAAGGGTTTAAAATTCAAATACCCCCTTTGTAATTACTCGAACAATTTGAATAGAAGTTGAAAATCTTCCAACATAGCTTTTGCTAGTTTTGAGGAGCTCTACATTAATGCTTATACACTCAAGGTCTAATTCTTGCTAGTTTTTGAATTCCCTTTTGACATGGCATACATCACACTACTACAGGATTGATTTACCACAGCGCTGGTCTTTGGCCACGGAAGCGGACATCTTAAGCGCCCGTTGCGGTAAACCGGTGGCCACCTTAGGCAGCTGGCCACTGCGTTCCCACTACGGTTATTCCATTTACCGCAGCGGGCCACATAACCCGCCCGCTGCGGTAAATGAGCATTTACTGCAGCGGGCAGTATAAGGCGCCCGCTGCGGTAAATCCATCCGCAGCGGGCGGATTATGCTGCCTGCTACAGTAGATGCATATTAAGTTGCCCGTTGCGGTTATCCCCGTCCTATCTATAGCAGCAGCCCTCCCTCCTTCTTCCCCACGACTTCTCCTCTTGCAAAACGTGTGGGGGGAGGTTTTGCCCGAATTTTTCACCAAATCTTCAAATGCAGTTTTAGAGCTTTGATTTGGTAGAGTAGGACACGAATAGAGGTACATGGATGCTCTCCCACCCATCTTTCTCCCTCATTTTCTCTCTTTTTAGTGCAAATCCTCATGTGGATCTAGATCTAGATCCATGGGATCCACCATGCATGGATCTAGATCTAGTTTGTGTTTTTAGTCTAGATTCTTCATAGATCCATGTACTAGATCATATAAAACCTGTGTTTTTGAATCTAGATTCACCGGTGTGGCTAAAGTTTTGTACGTCTTGATCTCTCATCTTGTTGGGGCGGAGTATTGCCGATTTTTTCACTAAATCATGAAATTGAGTTTTAGAGCTTTGATTTGGGGAGGAGAGGACAATAAGTGGTACATGATTGCTCTTCCACACACATATTTCTCTCTTTTAATCTCACTTTTCATGTGTGTCTAGATTCATGAAGTAGATCTATTTTTTTATATAGCACTTTGTTGTTTTGTCATGTGTTAAGCTACGATGGACAAGTCCGAATGGATCTACCACATTGATAGAGTGCTTGATCTCCGGTACCTTTGTGAATTGAGAAAGTTTATTGCAGCTGCGAAAGCTCATCGTGCTAGTTTGAAGCGGACGACAACCGTATGTCCATGTTCTAAATGTCGGAACCTCAGAGGCTACCCAGATGGTACGGTGCAATCACATCTGATTGTCAACGGGTTTATGGAGGGTTACACGGTTTGGACTTCTCATGGTGAACAAAGTCTCGATGCGAGTTGCGGTGTATCTGGAGTGCGCTCGTCAACGGCGACGGTGAACAAGCAAGATCATGTTTGACCACCACCACTGATGAGGACATCCTCCATTATTACCCGTTGGCAAAGACACAACAAATAATGGGTCAAGTGGCCCAGTTGTAGTCGGGCAGCGACCGTGTGAGCCTCTGAATAATCCCACCTTGCTTAGCTTGGGAGGAGGAAGCCACCTTAAAAGGGAGAGCCACCCTTCCCCTATCAGACTAGTCTTTTAGGGAGATTGGGCCTTTCTCCGAGTGGGTGTGCCTAAGAACTGTTGGGGTCCGGGCAGTCTCAATTTATCCTCCAACAGTAGTCAAACCGAGGACGGTTTGTTGTCAAGAAAGGGAGAATGATGAGGACATCACCGGCTTAGATATGACCATGCCAACCACTTCTATACCAAAGGTGAAACCATTCTATATGAGATTTATCATTGTTACATTTGATGAATGGGTGCGGCACTATGAAGTGTGTATGTTTTCATTCTCAGAATTGCTTACATGGATCAAGGAAGGGTTATATTGCATATGGAAAGCATGGATGGTAAATGAAGTTGATTGCAGACCAAATCCAAGTGTTTCTAACGTCCTCTACTAGGCCACCACGTCACTTTGGATCCAAGGAAACAAAGAGTCCAAGTCCAACACGTTTTGGAAGTTGAATTCGGACTACAGAATAGTCCAAACTTGCGACGGTTTCCACGACTTCATACAGACTCCGATTGGGACGTTCTAGCACTTTTTGGAAAGCTTATCAAGTCTACTTTCCAATGGGTCCGAACTCATACCTATATCTTATCAGATGTGTGCGCAGTAGGCAATTTAATACCGAGATCTTTTCTACCAACAGTGCTGTGTCACCCTATTTTGGGCCGATGGCCCATGTATCAAGTTCAGTCCATTACGGACTCATCCTAGGGTTGTAGGATGACCCCAGGACCCTTGTGGTCGTCCTCCCCCTCCTTATATCCCCCTAGAGCCGCCACAAACAGATTGGGTTTTGTTTAGATGAAAGTTTAGCTGCTGCTACTTCCTTGTAGACGCGTGTGTCGACTAGACCATCCGTTCTACTTGATTTGGATCCCCACCTTCATGTGTATCAGATTTGAACCTTCATCTCTTATTTGGAATTGAGTGCTTGTTCTACTTGTTCTTGCTTGTTCTTCGATTGCTTGCAGGAATAACCCTAGTGGTTTGGTTGGTTGTGATCTGCAAGATTGTGATCAACTGCTGGATTTGGTGTATCGATTGCTAAGGCGCAGCGTCCTTGGATAGTTGTAGTCGGATCGTGAACGTCTCTCCAGTGAAATCGAAGTTATCTATCTCCACCGAAAGATCGGGACACCATACATTCATCAACCAACTTCCGTTCTAGTGCCAGCCGCCACCGACGATGGCAACAATTCTTGTGACTACATCACAGTTGAAGAATTGCTCGAGAACATTCCAGATGATGATGGTGCCGATGACGGTGACACTACTGAAGATGCTACTCTGAGGGAACCCGAAGATGTCCAACTCTTTGAGGATCTAGTCAGCCACATCGACGAGGATGATGTTATGTTTGGCAACCCAAAGTGGTTGGAGAATTTTATGGAGATGAAGCAGGCGACAATTGATCCTCTGTACCAGGATGGTGGAAAATGTCCGGAGGGATGCACGACGCTCCATTTCAACCTCCATATGCTGATGATGAAGGCTCGACATGGTTGGTCAGACATTGGCTTCAACGAGTTGTTAAGTTACCATGCTACAACGTACCCTACGGGAGGTAACAAGGTGCAAGCTAATACATATAGAGCGAAGAGGCTGATACGTCCAGTGGCGATGGAAGTTAGAAAGTTTGATGCCTGCCCTAACCACTGCATCATGTACCGGGGCGAGAAGTATGAGAACATGACTAGTTTTCCAAACTGTGGATTCAGTCGGTACAAGAGGAATGTCGGTTGCCGCGTGGATGCAGACGACATTCTTCCGAACAACAACAACAAGAAGCCCAGCGCTGCGGCCAAGCAGATCTCGGCTCAGCAAGACGAGGAAGAAGAAGGTTACACGCTGAGGAAAAGCCCCGCGCTATCCGTGTGGTACCTACCTGTGATCGATCGTCTCCGTGCACTATTCGGGAATCCAGAGGATGCGAAGCTCATGTCATGGCATGCATCTCCTGATCGGGTCAAGAACGATGGCAAGCTACGACACCCGTCCGATGCACAACAGTGGAAGGATTTCGATAAGGACTACCCTGAGTTTCGTGACGAGCCTAGACATGTCCGGTTCGCGCTGAGTACCGATGGGATGAACCCGTTCGGTGAGCTCAGCAGCTCGCACAGTACTTGGCCAGTCGTCCTCAGCATCTACAACCTACCTCCCTTGGTGTGTCTAAAGTGTAGGTACCTTATGTTGACGATGCTTATCTCTGGACCGAGGCAGCCTAACAATGATATAGATGTCCTCCTAGAGCCGCTCATGGAGGAAATGCAGATGTTATTCGATGTTGGGGTCGAGATGATGGATGCGTACAAAAAGCAGAGCTTCACACTTAAAGACATCATCTTTGTCACCATCACTGATTACCCCGGTCTCTTCTCACTATCGGGGCAGATCAAAGGGAAGACTAGATGTGTAGTTTGCATCGACGGGACTTGCTACACTTACCTTTCGAGTTCCACCAAGCTGGTGTACACTCGTCATAGAAGGTTCCTTAAGGCCAAACACAGGTATAGAAGAAGTGATATGAATGAATACTTTGACAATAAGGATGAGCCACAACGACTTCCAATGTCGCAGACAAAGTGGGGGCCAAAGGTGTATGAGATGGTGAAGGATATGGATGACATCGAGTTTGGTAAGAAGAAGAAACCACCAGAGGAAGGGACAAAACCGAGTAGGAAGCGAAAGCGCGACAAGCAGGCATCTCCTGATGACGATGTCCCAGTCATCCATTTCAAGAAGAAGTCGATCTTCTTCAAGTACCTGTCGTACTGGAAAACACTACATACACCTCATGAAATCGACTGCATGCACCTCGAGAAGAATGTGTTTGAGAGCACGATCGGTGTTCTGCTAGACATCCCGGGCAAGACGAAGGATGGGATCAACTCACGGAACGATCTTGTCAACCAAGGCATTAGCAAGGGAACTCCACCCTAGGAAGCCTCAGAATAGTAAAGTTGATATCCCATTGACTGCATACAACCTCACGCATGCCGATAAGGTGGCTTTTTGCAAATTGATGAGGGGTATCAAGGTGCCCACCGGTTTCTCCTCCGACATCAAGAGCCTGGTATCCATGAAAGACCTCACAATGACCGGCTACAGCTCACATGATTGTCACGTCATGCTCACGGTGTTCCTTCCAATATTGATAAGAGCTATCAGTCCAGAGTATGTGAAGATGGTGATAACCCGTATGTCATACTTCCTTAACTTCATCACGCAGAAGGTCATCGATAAGGCAGAGTTGCCTGCCTTAAAGGAGTTCATCGTGGAGACCCTCTGTCAGCTCGAGATGTGCTTTCCACCAGCTTTCTTTGACATTATGCCACACCTGATGATGCACATGGTTGACCAGATCGAGAAATTGGACCCAGTGTACCTACACCAAATGTGGATGTATGAGCGCTTCATGTCCCCCTTGAACAGGTACGTCCATAACCATGCTTACCCTGAAGGTTCTATGATCGAGGCGTACACAACGGATGAGTCAATCAACTGGTGTATAAGGTACATTAAAGACGTGAGGGCGATTGGGTTGCCTGTTCACCCGCACGAGGGAAGAACCGAAGGGACAGGGTGCGTGGGCCGGAAAGTTTGCACTGATATACCTAACAAAGAGGTAGAAGATGCTCATTATAGCATCCTCCATCATATGGTGAGCATGGAAAAATACGTTGAACAACACCTAGAAGATCTTCACACCACTCATTATGGAAAGTGCACGGAGGAGTGGGTCTAGAAAGAGCACAAGAACTGTTTTGTTCAGTGGATCAAAGAGCAAGAAATATCGGTTGATGACGATGACAGTGACATTGTAAAGAAGCTTGCGCAAGGCCCGTCGACCCAAGTCACCACGTGGCAGGGCTATGATGTGAAGGGGTACAGGTTTCACACGAAAGAGAAGGACAACAAGAGTGCATCACAGAACTGCGGTGTTCGATACAAGGGCGTAGACGAGTTGACACAAAAGAGGACACAATTCTATGGGCAGATCGAAAAAATATGGGACCTTGACTATGGACACAACTTACGCATAACTGGCTTCAAGTTCCATTGGGTCAACCCGAAATCATTTGTAGTGGACAATTATGGGTTAACCACCGTGAACCTCAAAAGCACATGCTACAAAGACGACCAATGGGTACCTGCAACCAATGTAGCGCAAGTGGCGTACTATATCTATCCACCGGATACAAAGAAGCACGTGGTCGTGTCCGGAAAGCAACGGATCGTGGGAGCTGATGGGGTGCAAAGCCCCGAGCAGTACAACAACTACGCGGAGCTCTAGCTTTTTTCAGATGATGAAAAGAAGATCAAGGTAGTCGAGGTCGGTTGCAAGCATAGCAAGATGAAGCCCTGGGCACAGAGTGGTAACGAGAAGAGGGTCATGAAAGCTCCCGCACCAAAATGAGATGTGTGCCACACTTTTTTTGTAATAATGTAGACCAATACAAGTTTGTGACATATGTACCTGGTTATAAATATAGATCTTGATGAGTTTCACAAACTTTGTATTTATAGCTTTTATATTTGAATGCATTTAGAATTAGAAAACTTGAAGTCAAACTTTTTAGACTTTACAAACTTTGAAGTCAAACAAGCTTTATCGCAGTGGGCAACCTACACGCCCGCTGCGATAAATATTTACCACAGTGGGCATCGTAACGCGCTCGCTGCGGTAAATCATTTACCGCAGCGGGCGTGTAGGTTGCCCGCTGTGGTAAAGTTTTCTGTACATAAAGTCTCTTAGCCGGTTCAAAAATTCTAAGTCCGCGGTTCCTCGTTTTCTCTACCCCGAAGGGCTGCCCATTGTTTCCATCCCCGCCGCCGCTCCCTCGTCATTCGTACCCTACTCGATCGCGGGGTCCTCCTCGTCGTCCGCACCCTCCTCTGTCATCCGCACCCTCCTCGTCTCCGTCGTCGCGGGGTCCATCGCCATCGTCACCGTCGTTGTGGAACCCTAGGTTCGGGCCCATCGCCGCCGCCGCGGGCTCGTCTACCCCTCCCCAGCGTCCGCCGCTCTCGGTGGTCCTCGCTGGTGCTGTGAGGTGCTTGTGCTAGTGCTATGAGGTGCTGTGAGGTGCTTGAGGCTCTGCTGCTAGCTGTGCTTGTGGTTGAGGCTCTGTGTTGGTGCTGGTTCTATGCTTGTGCTTGAGGCTCTGCTGCTGGCTGTGCTTGTGGTTGAGGCTCTGCTGGCTCTGAGGTGGTTGAGTCTCTGTCGGTTCTATGCTTGTGCTGGTGCTTCAGGTTGTGCTGGTGGTTCTCTGGTTGCTGGTACTGTTTGTACTCTGGTTATCTCTCTTGGCTCTTCCCACGTAGATCGTCTACGTGTTTGTGAGTGATTGTTTCCTTTTCCTTCTACTTCTACATATGAGATATTTAATTATGCAATTTGCTAGTTTCTATAACTTGGGCGTGATTGCACTGGGGCGGATAACCTTATTGCTCGATGATAACAACCGGTGTAGTGAGACAATGACGTGACAGTCGGGTTTAACTTGTGATCTTCTATAACTAGCTTCTACAACCTGTTACACTTGTTATCTTGAATACTATACTTGTTACACTTGTTATCTTGAATACTATACTTGTTACACTTGTTATTCATAGTTATCTCACCTTGTTCCCTTAGATTCTTGTTATCTCTACTTGTTACACTTGGTACTCATAGTCATATTTGTTACACTAGTTATCTATAACTTGTTACCTTACTGTTGATAACTTGTTACTTTACTATGAATACTACTTGTTACTCTTGGTAAGCTCCATACTTGTGCTCTTTAACTACCCCACTTGCTAAGATGACTGTCACATTAGTCGATGATTTGTGATCACCACGTAGCGTTGGACGGCTGCTTTGCAATAACCCGCTATTTTGGGAGCAATTTTTCCTTAAACATGTTTATGCTTTTTACTTGTATTGCTTGTGTAACTACAATAATATTAAACTAGAAAAATTCATCATATCATAGAATATAAATGGAGAACTCGGGCGAGTGGAAAACACCTACCCCAAGTCCCTCTTCAAACTCACTGTGCAGTCAAGTCTCTATTACCCCTCTAAGGCCAAAGAAGAATCACAAAGAGGAGGACGCTGATCCGAGTTGGGAACCATGGAACGAGGTTGAAAGTGTGTCTCGGGTTCCGAGCCAAGATAACATCCACGTCGAGGTACTTCAAGCAACCAACTCACTTTTTGGGCTTTATGCTAAAGCAGTTGAAAACTTGGATGCAAGTATCTCTGAACAATAGGTACTGAGTTCTACTCGGATGCTGGATTTCAGACAAGAAGAGGCCCCGGCTCCCTCCACGGGGACCTCGACATCCAAGTCTAAGGGAACCAAGCAGAGGAGGGGTGAACATGGGAGGCACAGGATCTACAGGAGCGAGGAAGTCCACGAGATCCTTGAGGTGGGGCCTATGGGAGAGCCGGTCAAGCCTCGCGAGGTGATTGCAGTGTTCAGCAACAAAGTTGCCGTGATTACAAGGGACAAGATGGAAATCACTTGGCCTGATTGGCACACTGTCCCAGAGGATTACAAGGGCCTTATCTGGACTCTGGTTAGGAGGAAGTTCAACTATCCCGAGAACGCAGATTTGGCCAAGTGCAAGGATTGGGTCATGCACATGGCGGGGACTTCCCTTCGCAATTGCAAGTCAATGCTGATGAGAGATTGGTTCAAGAAGAGCAAGAATCCATGTACCAAATACAATATGATCACGGATCATCAGTGGAAGGCTTTTTGCAAACTCAAAAGCTCAGACGAAGAAAAGGAAAAGAATGCCAAGTTCAGCGCACTCGCGAAGAAGAACAAGTGGCCCCACCACTTGGGAATGACTGGGTTTGCCGGCAAGAGGGAAGAGTGGTGGAAACAAGATGAATATATGAGAGCGAGCGGGCAACCAGATCCGTACCAGGACATCGAACCTAGGGCTAAGGACTTCATCAGAGCTCGAATTCCAAAGAAGCTCAAGGAGGGTGCAACCAAGTTCAACGAGCCCGGGTTCGAGGAGGTGGAGAAGGCTATCATCGAAGCCTCCAAGGACATCGGGTCCTATGAGGTTCAGAGGGGCCATGACCTACTTACTGAGGTCCTAGGAACCCCCGAGCACCGCGGCCGCGTACGTGGAGTCCAGTCAAAGATGAACTGGAACGTGATTCAGGCTTGGTAATCCGACGCTTCCTCATACAAGTCGAGGCGGACGTACAAGACGAACATCTTTCAAAAGGGCTATGAGCTCGGCATGTCTGGTATGATCAAGAGCTCGATAAAGGAAGCCTTTACGAGCAACGACCCTGATATGGTGGCGATGAGGTCATAGATGTTCCGCCAGGCTAGCGTGCCCATCCCTCCGGGTCCACAAGGGGGAAACGTTCCTCAACTCGAGGATTGCCCGCGCCACCCAATCGATGAGATCAACGAGATGCAACTTGTGCGTCTTCTCATTTCATTTGGCAGGAGCAAGAAGATTGCCATGGGCGAGGGAGTTGTATATCCGATCAACAAAATCCCAGAAGGATATCGGTCCCGGCTACCTGAGAACTATGCGCTGGTGACCATAACGTCTGTTAACCCAGAGTATAAAGAATATGAACTAGATGTTCCCCACCTACAACGTCACCGTACCCTTGAAGCAGTGGAATGTGATGACATCTATTGGATGAAGGACGACCTTGAGATCATACCAATGACGACAGCATCTTTTGCTGGATCTTGCCCCCCAGAAGGCGACGACGACGACGATGATGAAGTCCGTGAAAAGGACCCGCCAGCTCGCTCACCAATTGGCAAGAGCCCTCCTCAAAGCTCAAAAATTCCACCTTTGGGCCCAACCAATGAGGCAGAAGGTTTAGGGGCCTCTTCTTGGGGCAACACAGTGCCTTCAAGCCAGCCGATCCCAAGCAGGCCACCTCCACCTCCTGACACTCAGCCTATGCCCCCCACAAATGAGGAGGGGCCTCAAGGGGATGCACCTGTGGGAGTTACGGAGGGGGAACAAGAGACGCAGCCAACGCCAGGTGCACCAAGCCAACAGGGAGGTACGAAGGCGGACAACCCGAAGGATGACTCTACATCACTCCCATACTCGACTACATTTCCAAGGTACATTACAGATGAGCACACACAACGTTCAATTCACATTTGTACCTCAATTCACATTCGTACGTTCTATCCCGACTTTTCTAGGTCTGAAGATGATCCTCATCATCTATTTCCGGAGTCGGATGACTGTCCCGGCCACTTTGAGAATGGGAAGTTCATGATAACCAAGCAAGCACTCGTTGATGAAGAATCGTGGGATACAAGGAGGTTTCATCTCTGGTACATGGAAGCGGCAAAAAGAGGCATGTCAAGTTTCACCGTGAAGATTCTAGTGGATTGCTTCCACTTGCTTGATATCGGGGATTTCACTATTTCGGTGGACCTCCAAGACATGTATAGGCTCCTACGCGGAGAAGACCTAGACATCGTCCAACTCACCTTGTTTGCAATGTAAGTGATGACTTGCGAGTTAATTTCATTGATCTCTCTTGTTGTATACGTCAATTCTACACTTATTAGACTATATGGTACGTTCACGTGTATATGCACGATGTCTACCACCGTAAGCAACAAAAAGGATCGTCCAACTCTTTTTCTCTCTCCAATGCATATCAATGAGGGTGCCATCAAGGGTCACATGGCAACGGATAAAAAGAAGACAAACAAACAGAGAGAAAAGGAATATAGGGACAATATGAGGAATCAGAAGAAGAAAGTGGCATACTACATATGCTCAGTAATGTTGAAGGTCAAGGAGAATGGGCCACGGTGTATCATGGCTCCATATCACTTTGGGTAAGTATGAAAACATGTCCGTAGAGATCCAAAGTGGGTAGGATCAATCTTTGTCATCATCCTAACCAATAGTCTGTTTGAATCTTACAGCAATGGCCTCGAGGGACATTGGGTTGCATATCTCATCTATCCTCAAGATGGCAGAGCGGTCGTATTTGACTCGTTGAGGACGATAAACAAAGCAGGATACAAGACATTTGAAGATTGCTTGAAAGTGTAAGTCAATAAGCATTTTCATCTTTTACGGTTGTTATCCTTATTATTCAAAATATGTCTAACTCTATTACATTTTGTGCAGGGCTTATAAGAAGTACTTGAAGGATCCCGAATGCTGGGATCGTAGGACCGATAGTTGCAAGGAGAACAATACCGACCACATCAAAATCTGACGCGACTTCCCGGTAAGTAAAGTAATTGCAAAGATCATTTGTGCTTTGTTTCCATATATATGTGTTTGTTCTAAAGCTTCTATAATGATCGTGCAGTGCGCCAAACAACCGGTTGGATCCAAAGCATGTGGCTTGTACACCTGCGAGCACCTGAGGCAGTGCAGGGAGTACACTCAATGTTGGAAGAAGCTCAAGGAAGGAGTCAAATATTGGGTGAACACCTACAAGCCATCCTTCACAAAAGTTAAGGCGGAAATCTATAAGTTCATCATGGAGAAATGCGTTCTCGATGGAGAACAATTCTTTGACGAAGAATCTCCCTTAGCTGTCGAACCCAGGTACGAGAGGCTTAGGAAATGGACGACTCTGCTACATCCAAGTGATTACAAATGGCTCGTGGACTTTTCTTAGATGATTTTGTAAATGTAACTCAAAATGACTTGTTGGAATGATGTGATGTGTATATGGATGTTGAAAACTGTGCATTATGTGATGTGCAATGCTTGGATAGTTTATATATAAATGTTTGCTGCATATATATGAAATCTGGAATCTGAAAATGTTTTGAATTCAAATTCTGGGAATTATTTGGATTCTATTTTTTATTTTTTAATTTGAAAACTATTTACCTAAGCGGGCAACTTAACTACCCGCTGCGG
Organism: Microstegium vimineum; assembly: GCA_022036555.1. NCBI lineage: Eukaryota > Viridiplantae > Streptophyta > Magnoliopsida > Poales > Poaceae > Microstegium > Microstegium vimineum. The sequence goes on from CM039135.1 coordinate 35,675,321, forward strand.
TTAACCGAACTTTATCGCAGCGGACGCTGGAAGGTTGTCGTTGTAGTATATCCATTTACTGCAGCAGGCAACACAAGGCGTTCGTTGCGGTTAACCTTATGTTGCCCGCTGCGGTAAAATGTTTCTTTACCGTAGCGGGGCAGCGCAAGCGGACACTGCTGTCTGCTGCTGTAAAGATTCTTGTAGTAGTGGGCGGTGGCCGTGACTACGACGACGGGGGGAGCAGCGTCGCATCGGGCGTGAGTCAGGGCCGATGCAGCTCTGACATGGGCAAGTGCTAGAACTGTGGCGTCCGTGGCCATTTCTCGAGGGACTACCCCAAGCCAAGGAAGGTGGATGCGGTGTTCGCCAACGCTGATGAAGAACCGGTGCTTCTGTAGGTCGGATCACCGGTGAGGTCGTGATTTAGGGGGAGATTGTTAGAATAAACCACATTGTCTTGTCTTTTTCGTGCATAGCGGCGTGTGTGTGCGTGTTAGAGTTATTGATGGCGTGCGGGTACGTGCTCATGTTGGTGTCCATCGGCAAGGTGCGTGTGTCGTATGTGTCTAGGATTGATGTGTATGTGCGCAGCGTCAAGTTTCCAGGTTTGATAAGATCTTAAGTCGAGTCCGGCTCGTGCGTGGAGTCCGGGGACGTGACGTGAGCTCGTGGGCGCAGCGTCGCCGGTGTATAAAGCTAGCCTATAGACAACAGGGAGTCCGCGTCTTGAGTTGTATCTTCATTGTGCAATCAAAGCCAACATACAGGCCATTCGGCGGCCGGGGCGTTTGTCGCCAGAAAATCTCTTGCACATCTAGCTTGTGTTCGTGAGCGTGAGCTGAGAGCGTTCGTCGTTGTCCGGGTTCCAACAAAGCAGGCCCGCATGTGCATGCTCGGCTGCTCGCGCCCGTCGTCGTCGTGAGCCCAGCACCTTTAAGAGAGCAGCTTCGAGTGTGACCTGATGGACGGCGAGCGGCGACTGTGGCCTGCGAACGAGCAGGAACGGCAGCTGGCAAGCGAGCGCGCGGACAACAAGTGAGCACGGACGAGTAGCAGTGGAAGTTGGTCAGCAGCGCGGCGACCGATGGGTGAGCGCTGGTTTGGCGGCGGAAGCGAGCGCGTCGTCCGGTGAGAGCAAAACCAGAGGAGCGAGCGCATGCGACGGCCGGCAAGCGTGCAGCCAACAGAGCGAAGCGCCGACGCGGCTGGCGTGGGCAAACACACGACGGTCGGGTTGATAGAAACGACCAGTTTCCATCCAACGCGAAGATCGACGTTTTTCTTGATGCCTCGATACAAGAGAGGATGTCGTTTATTTAGGGAGAAACGGTTTCTTGTATTTTATCTCTCTTTCCTCATTAATTAAAGTGCCATGTGAAGGGCAGCGTGAGGAGGACGGAAAAGGCGAAAAGTTGTGTGTCGGCGATCCCTCTTCGGGGGCTCCGCCGGCGCTCTGGTGGTCAGCCCACGCCAAAAAGGAGGGAATCCTAACCGGCATTCGACGACGCATATGCCTATCCGAGCAATTTCTGCGGCCTGCACGACGGACGTCCCCCCCCCCTCCCCAAAAGCGTTGGGGCGCTATTGAGCGCATTTTCGGAAGGAAGCGGCGCTCTCAACTTCGCAAGAGCGGAAGGGCGGTGGAGACCGCCTCGTCTGGTGGAAAAGGTCGGTGAAGTTCATCGCGCTGCATGTAGCAGAGGTCCGGTGATTTCTTGCTCCCTCTCTTCCCCTTTGGGTTTCTCTGGTTCGACAGCATATGGACCGTCGACGTTTGACTCTGGCCTTTCACGGTGGTGGTCAGCCAGAGATGCCAAAGGTGATGAGCCCTCTAGGGGATGGATTTTCATGGGGGTCTGTTAAGAGGTTGACAAAGTGGGATCAGATGAATATGAGGAAACAACAGGAAAGTGAAATCAAATGCTCTTTGTTTAAGTCACCTGGTTCGATTTCAGTTGAGGTGAGAGAGTTGGAATTATCTGCGGACGCTCTAGAAGCGGCCATCGGCAGAACCCCGAGCTCGTCGAAGCGGGAGGTTTACGAAGATGAGACTTGGCTCCAAACTGGGCCATCTGGGCCCATAGAGTTGGACCTATCAGTTGGTGGGCCTACTACTGGGCCTAAGGGTATCTCCATATCTGACCTATTTGGTTACTCTTTCTCCCCCCCACCGCCACCACCCAAACCAAGCAGATGGCTATGGATGTGACGGAACCGCCCAAATTATAAGAGATAAAGTGCTAAGGTAGCTGATTTAACTACCACTTGGAACACTTGAGCCCATATAATCCCGGTAGTCCGGAAATCTCGAAGGATTTCTTACATCAACTCAGGATCGCGTACATTCAGGGATACACATTCGAACGAGTCACAAATCAACCGAAAATACTTAAAGTACGAAATAAAGTTAATACAATACTTTGTTCCAAATAAAAGTAGTTCTTACGCCACAACACCTGTGGCCAAATAAAACATTGTTTGAAACTGAACTTGAAGTTTTAAAAGACAGGGGTGCCCACAACGTCAGGTCCGACAACAACAAAAGATGAGCTTGTAGAAGACCTTGCCCAAGGCCTACTCCTCTTCTCCTTCAACAGGATAGAGACAGTGCTTACAATAGCCGAAGTATACTTAGCCATCTGCAACAAACGGGATAAACCCTGAGTACGGGAATGTACTCAGCTAGACTTACCCGTCTAACTGAAAATAAAGACTCCAAGGATATGCATGGTTGTATCTGGAGTTGGGTAAGCTTTACTTGCGGAAAATGCTTAAATTAAAGGAGTTACTTTAATGATGCGGTGAGCAGTCATCTTTTATCCTACTAATTATCTCTAGGTTATTGCATCTATACTAGAGCACTCACTGGAACTACTCAAACAATATAGTAACATATATCCAGTTCCTTCGTCAATATTTTAGTAGAACCATTAAGGTGTCACATGGAGTTATACCGTGGTGAAGCTCAGCATAATCCCCCATATCCAGTGGGGGCGGCAATTCGAATCGATATACACCAGCTGGTAAGATTACCTTTAACACACGCCCATACTTTACCCCGTCGGGTCAGCATTAGGTTACTGCTCAACAAAGTCCAGGTGGTAATCGACGCGGGCTCGCATTGGTCCACCCAATTGTAGAAAATAGATGGCCACCACGGGGCAGATCATATCTACAGTCTAGAGGGTGCTCACAGCAGATTGAGCTCCGGCCCGGACAGTGTTTACTCGGCTTCGGGGTCGATACTCACAACGGCCCCTATGCGAAAGGGCGCATTCAAAGATGTAAGAGGGCCACCATCGTGTACAAACCTACACGATCCAACGGACGGGCTGCCCCCAAGTCTCAACCACTTGGTGCACTTGCCTTCCAGTTGACCGTATCTCATTACTACCATAAGTTCTTTCCACGATAGCAAAATATAGCCAACCGTGATAGTATTACCCACAAGGGATAATACAAAACATAAAAAGGAAGGTAACCATTATTTCTAAGCATGCTAAGCGGTTGCTTTTACTTTATTATTAACAGGGTAACAAGGTAGGTAAAACAATAATCAAGGAAGGTAATGCATCAATTTGGGATTCAAACAACTCCTATCACCTAATGCATCATAGTATAGAATACTCAAGTAGATTAAATTGTAAAAACTGGGAGGCTTAAGAATGCTCCGGGGCTTGCCTTGAGAGAAGGTGGAGGGTTGGTGGTCAGGGCACTCAGGAAGGTTAGTGTCGAGCTCGTGGTACTCCTCGTACAGCTCCTATACCTCCTAGACTTCGGTCTCTGTGGGCTCCTGATGTTCCTCCACGGATCCTAAATGACTGCAATGCATAAATAAATAACTGAATGGTGCAGGGATGATGCTTGAACAAGATTTAACCAAACTCTAGATATAACAAACAAGCATGGCATACAACTGAAAACAGAATAGGAAATCATTTCGGGAACGGGCTCGAGGCATGCAGAGGCGCTCAAGGCAACTGACGGGCATGACCCTCGATTACTCGAGGTCCATCCACCGTCGAGCGGAACAGAGAACGGTGTGGATCGATGTGTTCTTGCCGATTGTGAAGTCTTCGGCGGCGGGGTTGGTTGTGCTAGGCTCGGGATGACTACGCGCATCCACTGGTGGTGTTGGTTGAACCGGCGCGACCGTGAAAAGGGGTCGACGGTGTGCGGTGGCGGTGCGGCGCGACGGTGCTACACGGCGAAGTGATCACCGGCGATGTGAGGCTCGGCGCTGGGGTGCGTGAGCATCGTGGTGATGTGGTGAGTGCGGCTCGAGGGCTAGCTGAGCCAGAGAGGCTCTGCGGAAACCTGTCCACGTGCAAGCTCCGCGGCGGCGGCAATGGCGCACGGCCAACGGTGCTGTGACGATAAGGGTCGAACTGAAGCTAGAGGAAAGGCGTTCTCACCTCGGTTAGCTCCGGTGAAGCTTCCACGAAGATGGAGGCGTCGGAGACGAGACGATGAACGGTGAACACTAGTTGATCGGTGCGGTGGCGACTCGGAGTCGAAGAACGGCGAAGGCGTTCCAGCGACTGGAGTCCACTGCTGGTGAAACAGAGGCGAGCAGCGTGTGTGCGAGGCAAAGGCGAAAGCTAGAAGGAGAAAGATTGAGCAGAGAAGCTCTGGTGGTGGAGGATTTGAGAAGAAGGCGCTAGCGGTGCTCGGAGCTCTCGGCACAAAGAAGGCAGAGAATGCGAGCGATTGCGCGAGTGCGGATGAGTGCCGATGAGTGCGGGAGGTGGAGGAGGTATAGGCGCTCCTCTTGCATGGTCATGGCCGACCGGCGCTGCTAGAGGGGACGTGACGCGATGGTGCAGTGGTAGCAGCGGCGCTAGCGTGTTCGCGGCGGGCGGAGCAGAGCAAGACTTGGTCGACGCGCCGTTAGCGCGGATTCGCGCTTGATTGCGAAAGAGACAAGGCGGGACGCTGATCGGACGCGGCACTGCGGCGGCGTTACTGCGAAACGATGGCGCGGTGCGCGGCAGGTCTGCGGCGACGAAGCAGAGCGTCAGCGGTGGGAAAACGGTGCCGACTTGGTCCTAGCGCCGTTAACGCGGATTTGAGTGAGACAGCGCGAGCGGCGACAGCGATGTCGGCGCAGTGCCGAAACGGCAGCGATGGCGTGTTCCACTTCCGCGGTCAGGCATCGTCGGCCACGCGGCGGATGACTCCGACGTACAGCTCAGCCGCGGTCGGGTGAGTGCGCGCGAGCGTGCGCGGCACGTGCGTGCAAGCGAGGGCGCAGGAGAGGGGTCGATATCGAGGGTAGTGTCGATCGGCTGATCGAGCCTCTGACTCGGTCGAGCCTCCTGCGCGGGGTCGTTCGTCCAAGCCTCGGTTCGTAACTTCGAGGGATCGAAGTCGAGGGGTAGAAGTTGAGGGGGGGGCGTCGATCGACTGGCCGATCGAGCCTCTGGCCCGGGGTCGTTCGATCGAACCCTCGGTCCATAACTTTTCTATCGAGCGGGGGTCGAGGTCGAGGGGTGGTGCTCGGCCTGTCTCGATTCTGATTTCCTTTTCCATTTTCTTTTATTTGATAAAACTAAGCAGGGTAACTAAACATAGAGCAAGCCCTACTTTACCCTAAGCAAAGCAAGGTTTAACTACACAGATTAAACACAAGGTTAAGCACAAAACACTTATTCAATTCTAGTTTCAAAACATATAAACACACACATGAAATGATAGCATATGCAAACATGAATGCAATGAAATGATGTGCTTAGTGGCTAATGGTGATCCTAATGCAAGCTTGACACAGGGTGTCACAACCCTTCCCCCCTTAACGAAATCTCATCCCGAGATTTGAGTTTAGTACCATTTATTATAAAAGGCGGGGTAGTTTGCGATTAGGTAGGCCTCGGTCTCCTAGGTTGCATCATGGGGACCATGATGACTCCAAAGAACCTTGAACGTCTTCACTTCTCGATTCCTGGTGACTCTTGTCTTTGTATCCAAGATCCTTTCTGGTTTCTCAAAGTATTCCAAGTCTGAGCTGATTACGATGTCTGAACTTGGAACAGATTATTCTTCTGGAACTCGAAGACACTTCTTGAACTGTGATACATGGAACACTGGAAAGATAGAACTCATCTCTAGGGGTAACTGTACTTGATAAGCCACTTTTCCTTTCCTTGCGATGATCTGATAAGGTCCAACATATCGGGGTGCTAACTTCTTCTTAACTCTAAAGCGACGAACGCCTCTCATTGGTGATACCTTAAGATACACATAATCACCAACTTGAAACTCCAAAGGTCTCCTCCTTTGATCTGCATAACCTTTCTGTCGAGATTGGGCTGCCTTGATATGTTGTTGAACAGTGCGGACTATTTCTTCTGCTTCCTTCACATAGTCCGTACCATAGAATCCCTTATCTCCTGTTTCCATCCAATTGATAGGGGTTCTACACTTGCGTCCATACAAATCATCAAACGGTGCCATCTTAATGCTTTCTTGGTAACTGTTGTTATAAGAAAACTCCGCCAAAGGTAACCATTTCTCCCATGATCCTTCTACTGATAAAACACATGCTCTCAACATGTCTTCCAACACTTGATTTACTCATTCCGTTTGTCCATCTGTTTGAGGGTGATAAGCGGAACTTCGAATCAACTTTGTTCCCAACTCTTTATGTAACTGCTCCCAAAAACGAACGATAAACTGTGATCCTCTGTCGGATATGATAGTCTTAGGAATACCATGCAACCTTAAGATATTCTGAACATAAAGCTCGGCATACTGATGAGGTCGATGTGTAACTTTGACTGGTATGAAGTGAGCGACTTTTGTTAACCGATCAACGATAACCCATATCGAGTCATTTCCTTTCTGAGTAGCAGGTAAACCTGTGATAAAGTCCATACTTATATCTTCCCACTTCCATTCGGGTATAGACAGAGGTAGTAACAACCCGGCAGGTTTCAGGTGTACTACCTTGATGCGACAACACGTATCACACTTTGCGACATATGTTGCGATATCCAACTTCATCTTAGACCACCAAAACCTTGTCCTCAGGTCTTGATACATCTTACTACTACCCGGGTGAATTGATAACTTTGAGTTATGTGCTTCATTGAGAATCCTTTCTCGCAAGACTTGATCCTTAGGTACTACCAAACGCTGATTAAACCATAGGACTCCTTTTTGATCCACTTTGAAATTCAGAGATTCACTAGTTTCCAACCTTTGTTTGATTTGCACAAGCTCTTTGTCCGATTTCTGTCCTTCAATAATATCGCTATCCAAGGTGCACTGGATAACAATATTATTTATGATCGAAGGGTGCATTAGATCAAAACCATCTTCTAGCAAGGGTTGCAACAAGTTGCAATGAGATTTGCGGCTCAAAGCATCTGCTACAACATTTGCTTTTCCAGGATGATAATGCACTTCCAAGTTATAATCCTTGATTAGCTCCAACCATCTTCTCTGCCTCATATTCAATTCAGACTGGGTAAACAAGTACTTCAAACTTTTATGATCCGTGAAGATGTGGCACAGATTACCCATCAAGTAATGCCTCCATATCTTCAAACCATGCACAACTGCTCCTAACTCCAAGTCATGTGTCGGGTAATTCTCTTCATGAGGTCGGAGTTGTCGTGAGGCATAAGCAATGACTCGTCCATTCTGCATCAGCACACATCCTAATCCAATGGTTGATGCATCACAAAACACATCAAAAGGTTCCTCCAAATTTGGTTGTGGCAAAACTGGTGCAGTTGTTAACAGTGTCCGCAGGGTACGGAACGTTGTTTCACAATCTACGCTCCATTCAAACTTCTTGTTTTTCTGTGTTAACCTTGTCATAGGTTTAGCTATCTTAGAAAAGTCCGGGATAAAACGACGGTAGTATCTGGCCAATTCTAAAAAGCTGCGAACCTCATGCACGTTAACGGGTGTTTTCCAATTCATAACTTCTTGCACCTTTGAGGGATCCACTGAGATACCTTCAGCTGATAAGATATGACCCAGAAAAGGTACTTTTGTCAACCAAAACTCACACTTGCTAAACTTGGCATAAAGCTTATGCTCTCTTAACCGTTTCAGCACTACTCGCAGGTGTTCTGCGTGATCCTTCTCATTTTCCGAATATACCAGGATGTCATCAATGAAAACTACCACAAACTTATCCAACTCTTGCATGAACACGGAGTTCATCAAGTACATGAAATGCGCAGGCGCATTTGTCAATCCAAAAGACATCACTAGATATTCATAGAGACCGTATTTTGTGGAGAAAGCGGTCTTAGGTACATCTTCTTTTCTGATCTTAATCTGATGGTAACCAGATCGTAGATCTATCTTGGAGAACACTTTAGCTTTAGACAACTGATCGAACAAAAAATCAATCCGCGGCAACGGATATTTGTTTTTGATGGTAACTGCATTGAGAGAGCGATAATCCACGCACATTCTTAAGGTTTTATCCTTCTTTTTCACAAAGATGGCGGGACATCCCCAAGGTGAACAACTCGGTCGGATCAAACCTTTCTCCAGCAACTTCTGGAGTTGTTTCTTGAGTTCTGCTAACTCGTTGGATGGCATCCTATATGGTCTCCTAGATATAGGTGCTGTTCCTGGAGCTAGCTCTATAGCAAACTCGACATCTCGATCTGGGGGTAACCCTGGAAGATCATCAGGAAACACATCTGGAAACTCACACACTACAGGAATCTTATCCAACAACTCTGCAGTGATAGCAAACATAACTCCAAGCTGATTTGGGTTCTTAGGTAAGAAGATTCCAAAGGTAACTCCATTCTGGGGGTTGGTGATAGATACTGCTCGTTGGGCGATATCTAGATGTACTTTCCAAGCTTTCATCCATTCCATTCCAAGGATTACATCTAGACCTAGCTCAGGTATTACGATGAGGTTGACATATATCGATGTCGTCCCCATGGTAATTTCTACATCCTTTACCATTTTACGAGTATATAGTACAGCTCCTGCTGCACTAATCTGATACTCCTTTTCCAATTCTACCACCTTCTGTTGACTCCGCAACACGAAGTTCCCACTAACGAAAGAATGCGATGCTCCAGAATCAAACAAGATAACTGTAGGACATTGATTAACAAGAAACGTACTAGCTGTGACGGGATCACCTTTTGGTACTTCCTCCAAGGTGGTATGATGAACATTCCCGATGCGAGGCTGCTAAGGATAGCTGAACTGCCTTCTGGGCTTCGTACAGAAGCGAGATAGGTGACCTGTTTGTCCGCAGTTGAAGCACGGTCCTACCACAGATGGCGTATTTTGACTTCCAGCTGCAGGTGCTGCGGCTTTACCCTTATTCTACTGCAGAGGTACAGTGAAGGGTCTCTGGTAAGCGAGACGAGCACGAGCATTGGTCATCTTCCCTTGAGGTCGTTGGAAACGTGCACCAACTTGTGGTGGACGAAACACTGGCCTTGAAGCACTAGGACCTCTACTCTGATGGGATCCTCCTTCTGGGATGCGACGACGCGTCTCTGCAAGCAACCTGTTGTCATTGGTCTCTTGATTCAAGTAGTCGCTGATGAAGTCACTGAAGGTGATGCGGTGACTGTTTCCCATCTTGGACAGAAGGGCGGCGTTCATGCCTCTCTTGAAGCTAGCGATCTTCTTGGCTTCAGTGTTGACAAAGTCACTGGCATAGCGAGCCAACTTGTTGAAACTGGTGAGGTACTCTGTCACTGTTCTGGTCCCTTGGGACAGCCTCATGAACTCGGTAAGCTTCATCTCCATCACACCGTCTGGGATGTAGTGACGGCGCATAGCTGTGGAGAACAACTCCCATGTAACTGTAGTACCGGCAGGCAAGTTATCACGGTACTGGGACCACCAGATACTTGCTGGTCCTTCCAGCCTGTGCGCGGCATACTCCGCCTTCAGCTCGTCCGTTAGACGCAGAAGTCGAAACTTCTGTGTCATGGAGTGCAGCCATTCATCTGCCTCCAGCGGTTCAGTAGCTTCCTTGAAGATCAGAGGGCGGGTGTCCATGAAATCCTTATAAGAACTGTACTGGTTAGGTGCGGCCCCCTGCTGTTGTCTGTGCTGCTGAGCTGTGTTGGCAGCGATGTTGCACAAAGTTTCATTCATCTGCCTCTGCATCTCTTCGACACTTCTTTGGCTACCCAAGAACTGGCCAAAGAACGCTTCTGGTGTCATTGTAGGTGGTGGTGGTGGTGGCAAGTCCTCTCTCTGGGATGCCTCTCCATCACCCCGGTTGGTGCGACGAGTGTTAGCAGTCATCTGTATAGCCCATTAACAAGCAACAATTAGGTGACGCTATATTGAATCAATGAATAAATACCGTGCTGTACAAAATGTAACATTAAGCACACGACCAGATATAGTTATTCATCTTTCCACATAACATCACAAAATTAATTGCTCATCATAAACATACAAATAACATTCCAAATTCGTTGCCAGAACAACGCCTAGACTTAAACTCCATATTCGGCTTACACATCCGAAGATCCAAATTTAACAGAGTCTTAAACAACACCAAGATACAAAAGCTCCTTGCATGGAAGATCAACTCCTAATCTAGCGCTCAGTAACCGTCGGAGTAGTCGTGCTCTCCGATGTTGTCGTCGAGGTTGTCGTCGTAGAAGGGCTCGTCGGCGAAGACCTCGTTCGGTGAGTCAGGACCAAGGATCACTCTATCCGGTGGCTCTGGCTCCTCAGGTGCAGGTGCTTCGGCGGCTTCAGCTGCTGCCTGCTGCTGATGGAGGGCGTGGAAAGCCTCGTGCAGGTTATTGATGTACGCCTGCTGTCCATGGAGGTTTCCCTCTAACTCTGCAACTCTAGCCTGCAGGTCTTCTGACTCGGTCCAAGCTTCATTCCTGGAGTTGGTGGCATCGAGAAGCAACTTCTCACTGACCACACGAGCGGTGATCTCCTCCTCCAACTTAGCCTGAGCTTGATTGCATTCCAGAGTTATCTGAGCTAACTCTGCCTGAAGAGTCTCGACAGCTGTCTCGAACTCCTGCTGCAACTGGCGCTTGCTTTCCATCGTGGCATTGTGGATTTCTGTAACATCTGTCAAACTACGCTCCAAACTCTCACAAGTGCTTAGAAGAGCTCCAGTGGCACCCATGGCTGGGGTCTCACAAAAGAAAAGCTCCTCTTCGCCTCCTGTCAAAGTTGTCTCCTCAGTGTGCATCCAATCCACAGGAAAAGTTGATCCACCTGGAAACACTCCTGGACATGCGTCTGCAAGATCTGCTGGAAAACGAGCGATGATGTCCTTTAGCACCAGGTATGCTGCCCTGTTGGCTCCATCCTTAGCACAAGCTCCCTTGGTAACGATCGTCCATCCTGACCAGTCGGGCCTTCCTTCCAAAGCTTTCACTCTGATCTCAACCTGGACCAAAGAATCTTGACCATACTGCTGCTTCTGCCAAGAGTACTTGGGTTCACTGCCCTCAGAATACCCAATGGCGTGCAAAACTCGCCAAAGGATAGTTGGAAGCCCAAAGTACGTCAAAAACTTTCCTTGGTCATCTTCCTTGCCAACGGGTGGCGAGGGATTCCTGCTCCTCCGGTTGCTTTCCTGGCGGTCAGACGGGTACGAGGCATCTGAAGAAAAAGGGGTTTCGACTCTCGTGAGACAGATATTAAGTTGGTCATTTTTATCAAAAGGGGATGATTACAATTTAAGGGGGGGAATGACATGATACAAGAATATAAACATGATGCATGATCGTGACTACGTTCTCACTCAACTAGAATGACTCGTAAGTCCTAACGTTCTAGTCGGTGGCAAGACGATCTCTCATTACGCAGTTATTCGTTCTACACGGTTGTGTAGTTAGTGTACCTGCAGAAAATTCATTTCAGCCCAAAAGAACAAAACCCAATGCAGAGAAAATCACCGGGCACTTCCTGATATGTACCAAGTACATACCAGTTAGATACCAAAACCTTATGCACCAAGCTCGGAAAACCCACCCAGCATTTTATACTTCTCAGATATGTCTGCGTGAAAGCTCGCATATCCTTAAGTAGCAAGATATCACTTCCCTTGACCAACGGTTGGAAGGTCTGCTCTCACATCTCACAATAATTTTTAATGCAATTTTTGAACCTAATATCATCCTTCCCAAGAATGATATCCCGGAAATTATAAAGATCCAGCATGAGCAAAACCCGGAACCAAGTTAGTATAACTAAGCCACCTGATTTCCTAATATAGGGCTTAAGGACTAGACTCTGGCACCCAAGTTTCGAAAGTAGTTTATAAAAATAGTTTTGAAAATACTAGTTTTGTTGAAAAGTTGCTCAAACGAATGAGGATACCTGAACAATGCTCTGATACCAGCTGTGACGGAACCGCCCAAATTATAAGAGATCAAGTGCTAAGGTAGCTGATTTAACTACCACTTGGAACACTTGAGCCCATATAATCCCGGTAGTCCGGAAATCTCGAAGGATTTCTTACATCAACTCAGGATCGCGTACATTCAGGGATACACATTCGAACGAGCCACAAATCAACCGAAAATACTTAAAGTACGAAATAAATTTATTACAATACTTTGTTCCAAATAAAAGTAGTTCTTACGCCACAACACCTGTGGCCAAATAAAACATTGTTTGAAACTGAACTTGAAGTTTTAAAAGACAGGGGTGCCCACAACGTCAGGTCCGACAACAGCAAAAGATGAGCTTGTAGAAGACCTTGCCCAAGGCCTACTCCTCTTCTCCTTCAACAGGATAGAGACAGTGCTTACAATAGCCGAAGTATACTTGGCCATCTGCAACAAACGGGATAAACCCTGAGTACGGGAATGTACTCAGCTAGACTTACCCGTCTAACTGAAAATAAAGACTCCAAGGATATGCATGGCTGTATCTGGAGTTGGGTAAGCTTTACTTGCAGAAAATGCTTAAATTAAAGGAGTTACTTTAATGATGCGGTGAGCAGTCATCTTTTATCCTACTAATTATCTCTAGGTTATTGCATCTATACTAGAGCACTCACTGGAACTACTCAAACAATATAGTAACATATATCCAGTTCCTTCGTCAATATTTTAGTAGAACCATTAAGGTGTCACATGGAGTTGTACCATGGGGAAGCTCAGCATAATCCCCCATATCCAGTGGGGGCGGCAATTCGAATCGATATACACCAGCTGGTAAGATTACCTTTAACACACGCCCATACTTTACCCCGTCGGGTCAGCATTAGGTTACCGCTCAACAAAGTCCAGGTGGTAATCGACGCGGGCTCGCATTGGTCCACCCAATTGTAGAAAATAGATGGCCACCACGGGGCAGATCATATCTACAGTCTAGAGGGTGCTCACAACAGATTGAGCTCCGGTCCGAACAGTGTTTACTCGGCTTCGGGGTCGATACTCACAACGGCCCCTATGCGAAAGGGCGCATTCAAAGATGTAAGAGGGCCACCATCGTGTACAAACCTACACGATCCAACGGACGGGCTGCCCCCAAGTCTCAACCACTTGGTGCACTTGCCTTCCAGTTGACCGTATCTCATTACTACCATAGGTTCTTTCCATGATAGCAAAATATAGCCAACCGTGATAGTATTACCCACAAGGGATAATACAAAACATAAAAAGGAAGGTAACCATTATTTCTAAGCATGCTAAGCGGTTGCTTTTACTTTATTATTAACAGGGTAACAAGGTAGGTAAAACAATAATCAAGGAAGGTAATGCATCAATTTGGGATTCAAACAACTCCTATCACCTAATGCATCACAGTATAAAATACTCAAGTAGATTAAATTGTAAAAACTGGGAGGCTTAAGAATGCTCCGGGGCTTGCCTTGAGAGAAGGTGCAGGGTTGGTGGTCAGGGCACTCAGGAAGGTTAGTGTCGAGCTCGTGGTACTCCTCGTACAGCTCCTGTACCTCCTGGACTTCGGTCTCTGTGGGCTCCTGATGTTCCTCCACGGATCCTAAATGATTGCAATGCATAAATAAGTAACTGAATGGTGCAGGGATGATGCTTGAACAAGATTTAACCAAACTCTAGATATAACAAACAAGCATGGCATACAACTGAAAACAGAATAGGAAATCATTTCAGGAACGGGCTCGAGGCATGCAGAGGCGCTCGAGGCAACTGACGGGCATGACCCTCGATTACTCGAGGTCCATCCACCGTTGAGCGGAACAGAGAACGGTGCGGATCGACGTGTTCTTGCCGATGGTGAAGTCTTCGGCGGCGGGGTTGGTTGTGCTGGGCTCAGGATGACTACGCGCATCCACTGGTGGTGTTGGTTGAACCGGCGCGACCGTGAAAAGGGGTCGACGGTGTGCGGTGGCGGTGCGGCACGACGGTGCTACACGGCGAAGTGATCACCGGCAATGTGAGGCTCGGCGCTGGGGTGCGTGAGCATCGTGGTGATGTGGTGAGTGCAGCTCGAGGGCTAGCTGAGCCAGAGAGGCTCTAGGGAAACCTGTCCACGTGCAAGCTCCGCGGCGGCGGCAATGGCACACGACCAACGGTGCTCTGACGATAAGGGTCGAACTGAAGCTAGAGGAAAGGCGTTCTCACCTCGGTTAGCTCCGGTGAAGATTCCACGAAGATGGAGGCGTCGGAGACGAGACGGCGAACAGTGAACGCTGGTTGATCGGTGCGGTAGCGACTCGAAGTAGAAGAACGGCGAAGGCGTTCCAGCAACTGGAGTCCACTGCTGGTGAAACAGAGGCGAGCAGTGTGTGTGCGGGGCAAAGGCGAAAGCTAGAAGGAGAAAGATTGAGCAGAGAAGCTCTGGTGGTGGCGGATTTGAGAAGAAGGCGCTGACGGTGCTCGGAGCTCTCGGCGCAAAGAAGGCAGAGAATGCGAGCGATTGCGCGAGTGCGGATGAGTGCCGATGAGTGCGGGAGGTGGAGGAGGTATAGGCGCTCCTCTTGCATGGTCATGGCCGACCGGCGCTGCTAGGGGGGACGTGACGCGATGGTGCGGTGGTAGCAGCGGCGCTGGCGTGTTCGCGGCGGGCGGAGCAGAGCAAGACTTGGTCGACGCGCCGTTAGCGCGGATTCGCGCTTGATTGCGAAAGAGACAAGGCGGGACGCTGATCGGACGCGGCACTGCGGCGGCGTTACTGCGAAACGACGGCGCGGTGCGCGGCAGGTCTGGGTGGCGAAGCAGAGCGTCAGCGGTGGGAAAACGGTGCCGAGTTGGTCCTAGCGCCGTTAACGCGAATTTGAGTGAGACAACGCGGTCAGGCATCGTCGGCCACGCGGCGGATGACTCCGACGTACAGCTCAGCCGTGGTCGGGTGAGCGCGCGAGCATGCGCGGCACGTGCGTGCAAGCGAGGGCGCGGGAGAGGGGTCGATATCGAGGGTAGGGTCGATCGGCTGATCGAGCCTCCGACTCGGTCGAGCCTCCTGCGCGGGGTCGTTCGTCCAAGCCTCGGTTCGTAACTTCGAGGGGTCGAAGTCGAGGGGTAGAAGTCGAGGGGGGCGTCGATCGACTGGTCGATCGAGCCTCTGGCCCGGTCGAGCCTCTGGCTCGCTCGAGCCTCTGGCCCGGGGTCGTTCGATCGAACCCTCGATCCGTCACTTTTCTATCGAGCGGGGGTCGAGGTCGAGGGGTGGTGCTCGGCCTGTCTCGATTCTGATTTCCTTTTCCATTTTCTTTTATTTGATAAAACTAAGCAGGGTAACTAAACATAGAGCAAGCCCTACTTTACCCTAAGCAAAGCAAGGTTTAACTAAACAGATTAAACACAAGGTTAAGCACAAAACACCTATTCAATTATAGTTTCAAAACATATAAACACACACATGAAATGATAGCATATGCAAACATGAATGCAATGAAATGATGTGCTTAGTGGCTAATGGTGATCCTAATACAAGCTTGACACAGGGTGTCACAATGGATCCCTAAATGTGACAGAACCTTTTAAGAAAGGGCCCACTTGCCAGGATTAATAGTCCATCCGATTAATCCCAAACAAATGATCCAATCCTTAATTAGTATGTCAGGTGTCACCACTTTACAGCGGGTCATTCACCTCTCTCTGAATAAGATCTCCTCGTTACAAACATTGCAGAAGTAATACGATAATTTATTTTACATCAAAGTGGTGGAAATTTGAAGTCATATTACAAACCATAAGTTTTGAAACATAACTTAAGTGTCATACGATTATAAAACATCAAGTTGCTGATGGAGTATATACAAACAACTGAGGTACTCTTGCCCAAGAGTAGGGCAAAGACAACTAATCTTCTTCATCCTCAACTGAAACAACGGTCAGGCAGCACGAAGCTACACAGACCAGATTGGGACCCTCATCTGCAACAGGGGTTAACAAACCCTAAGTACGGGGTACTCAGCAAGACTTATCCGACAAAGAAAAATATTTGGTGGACAAAAGATATGCAAGTCATAGGATTCAAGGTGTGGTTTGCAAGAATCAAGTATTTTGCATAAATGAGCATTTAGAAAATACAATTGAAATTCATTTAATTCGTTCATAAACATTATTCAAGTACCGATCTAGATTTATGATCGATATCAAGGTAATAAACCATCCATGAAAAGAACCAACAAGTATCCAATTTATGTTTTATTAACTATGATGTAAAAGACAGGGTTATGTTTCCATTTCCGAGGAACACGACGATTCGAACTGGTTTATCCCAGCTGGGGCTTCCCTAACACACGACATATGCAATACTAAAGCACGCATATGACTACCTTTCCCTGGATCCTCTCGCCAAAACCGGGGTTCCGCTACCCGAGAGCACAGTACACCTCCATCTTGTTCGCTAACTTGGAGGGTACACACTACTCACACCATCTCTCCACTCCCAGTGCGGTTTGACCATTCTTAAGACGAGAATAGCCTTAGTCTGGCTTCCAAAAGTATGTGATAAGTACTCCAAAGTCACAACCCATGGACTTGTTACAACGGCAAGGCCCTAACGACACAGGCGGAAAGAACCCGCTCACCAGGCACCGCTGATGGCTCTCAAACACCGTGTCCGCCCGGTCACGAATTATTACTTCCAACAACATTCCTTTCTCAAAAGAGCATAACCATTTGCCGAAGCAATACGCTATGTGTAAGTGACCGGAAATCACCTACTAGAAAACTCTAAGGATACTAAGAAATTTTAGCAAAAGTTTTCATCTTTAAACAAATGACAAGGTAAAGGTACAATAGTACAAGGATAAGGCCATGCATCAAGTAGGAATTTAATAAAGTACCGTAATGCAATATTATAACCATAAGTGTATTTAAAGACAAGCTTTTTAAATACAAGGTAGGGTTTGAATGCACCGGGTCTTCCCTTGGTTGGAGGGATACACAAACTCAGGCTCAGAGTCAACAAGAGAGAAATCCCCTTCAAGAGAGGGATTATCCAACCCAACCAATGAACAATCTACACAATATAATGATATGCTTAGATGATGCTTGAAATGATAGACATGATGCTTTGCAACAACAAACATGGACTTAAGAGAAGAACAAAACAGATTAAGCATCTTGAGTACAGCTTTCCTTCATGAAAGAAAAGTCAAACTAAAGCATGAAACAAATTAATCCATTTCTTATTACTTAATTACCTAATTTAATAATTAGGTCCAAAAGCACTGAGCAACAACACATGAAAATACATGTCCAAACCGTGATTGTCACTGGACAAATGACCATTTGCATCAATCAATACAAAATCACCCAAAACCTAAAGTCATTAGGGTTTCTAATCATTTTATAATTAATTATACAAATAGCCATGTATAACAGTTCATCCAAAAATTCCCAAACTTTTTATACAGCAAGATACAAGTATATAAAGGTTACACAAAAATTCCCAGAATTTTTGGAGCATTACACAAAGCATGAAAAATTAGGGAAAAGTCATTTTTCAATTAATTTGAGCATTTTTACAGGATTAAAGATGTACTGAACAAGAACATGTTATATTTTTATTAAATACTACACATCAAAGAGAGAATACACAAATTTTTACAGAATTTATTTATGCACAGAAATAAACATATGAAAATAACAAAAAGCATTACTGTGCAAAACTGGAAATTAGGAAAACCCTTCACTGCTCTCACTGACACCTGGGTCCCACGTGTCAGTGACCCAAAAACAGAGCAGCAGCGCCGGTGACCACAAAACACGGCAGCGCGTCGCCGGTGGCTACTTAGCGGCTCAAACAACTCATGCGTTGGACTCTACTCGTCATCCCGAACCCATCCAGGTACGGTAGAGCCCTTTCCATCCCTTAGAACGCCCTCGCCGGCGACATCCGCGTCGGCCCGAGCTCGGTCGCTCATACACCGGCGAGCACAAGCCGTAAATGGCTCAACCAACAACCCCAGCATGCTTAGCGGCCCCCAAACAACGCGGACCGCAACAAGAAAGAAGCAAAAGCCCAACAAAACGACCTCGCCGACGGCCATGGCGGACGGCGGAGATCTGCGAGACGTGTGCCACCCAAAACACGCATGCGCTTGCAAAACCAATAAGGCGAATAGACTCAGGATGGCTAGGCGAAGCTAGCGCAAGACTCCGACTCGAAAAAGATCAACTACGAAGACCGATCGACAAACGCACCATCGCGACAGCCATGAACCGCGGTGGCGTTCGCGGACAGAGCACGACGGCTCGATTCAAGGAAAACTAAGCGCGCGGATAGTTCAAGGTGCTCACCCTGGTCACGGAACACTAGCTATCGCGGCCGGAGATGAAGCGGAGGGAGCTGGCGACGAAGACCGTGCCGGCAGAGAAGATGAACCGAGCGGCAACATCGACGTTCCCGGAGCTACGGTCCATCATTTGCAAAACGGAGGATAGGAACAGAATCAATGAAGAACAAGGAAGATGAAACAAGAGCCAGAAGAACAATGTGGCTCCTGTGTAGCCGGTGAGACTACGAACCAGAGCGGCGGAGCTCTCGCCGGAGCCGAGGAAGAAGACGTCGCGCCGGGCGATTCACGCATTCGTAGCTTCAACCGACTGGTGCGGGAGATGTACTAGACCAAGCAGAAAGCAATTGCGGTGGATAGGGAGCTTGGCAGTGACGGGAAAAGCTCGCACGAGCTCGGCGACGCGACGGACACGTTCGGTGGACAGAGCAGATGGCGGTGCGAGCGTGGACGACGTCCTGTTTTGAAGACGGCAACGGGACCGTGACGTTGCCACGCACACGACAGGACGTGCGTCGAGGCCAGGAGTCACACGGCGAGCTCGGCAGGTGGCCGGCCAGGTGTTGGCTCCGTGAAACAGTTCGTCATGCAGGTGTTTGGTGAAATGTCCAAACTACCCTACGACTGATTTTGCAAAAAGCTAAACCTTCCAGGGGGTTTTCATGAAAAACTTAGAACACCAAAGTTTATCAAAATTTCATGATCTACACTTTTGTAAATATACACTTTTTCAAATTCGGCCTATAAATGAAAATACATTTTTGGAATTTGAAACCCTTTTTAAAAAGATTTACCCCCTTTTGAAATACTCTAAAAACTTGAATAACACTTGAAAAACTGTAAACACAACAAATGCAATTCAAACAGAGATCTACCACATTGCTTAAACAACCACAAGCAAATTCTTTTTAGATTTTGAAAATCATGTTTAAGGTTTAATCCACCCCCCCTTTGGTAATTAGGGTTTGGAGTTGAATTTGAAAGTTTGAATTTGAAAAGATGACCAACATTCATACATATGATCAAACACAACCAAATAAACTCATTTTAGTTCAATGCATAACAAGGTTCTCAATCAAGTGAATGATGCTTAATGCATATGATGGCATCATCAAGTTTTAATTAAGTGCTTAAACACCAGGGGTGTTACAACCCTTCCCCTTAAAGAAATCTCGTTCTGAGATTTAGAGGTGAAACAAAGTAATGGAAAAGGAAACATATCAAGAGCCTTTCTTTTTCACATCATCCTTGTTACAACTATGACTAGGTCTTTACAAAACAGCTCAAGATATAGAAGCATAAAACTCTGGGAAATTCTCTAAAAGATAATCTTCAGATTTCCAAGTAGCTTCCTCTTCTGAGTGTTGGTTCCACTGAACCTTATAGAACTTGATGGTCTTGCGATGAGTAATTCGATCCTTTCGATCAAGAACCTTTATAGGATACTCGGAGTACGTCACATCAGGTTCCAGTTGCACTCCTTCAACTTCCACGATCGTATCCTTAACTTGAACACACTTCTTCAATTGGGATACATGAAACACATCATGAACGGCGGATAGAATGTCAGGCAATTTTAATCGATAAGCCACATTGCCAATGCGTTCTAGAACTGGGAATGGACTGACATAGCGAGGTGCTAATTTGCCTTTCACTCCGAAACGGGAGATCCCTTTCATAGGTGAGACCTTCAGATAAACATGATCGCCAGACTCGAACTGTAAAGGACCTCTCCTTTTATCAGCATAACTCTTTTGCCTAGATTGGGCGATCTCAAGATTAATGTGAATCTGCTTAACTTTATCTTCTGCTTCCTTAACTATGTCGACACCAAAGAACTCTCATTCTCCAGGTTCCGACCAATTAAGAGTAGTTCTACAACCTATGAAAGGTAAGCATACAAAGCTTCAAATGGAGACATCTTTATGCTTTCCTGGTAACTATTGTTGTAAGAGAACTCTACCCAAGGTAAGCATTCATCCCACTTCTCCGCAAAGTTAAGCACACAACATCTCAAAAGATCTTCAAGAACTTGGTTCACCCGTTCTGTCTGACCATCAGTTTTGTGGATGATAAGCTGTGCTATACAAGAGTTTAGTACCCAGAGACTCATGGAGATGCCTCCAAAAAGCTAAGACAAACTGAGTTCCATGATCAGATACTATGGTCTTGGGAATACCATGAAGACTTACTATTCGTGATAGGAACAACTTAGCATAGATAGCCGTCAGGTGTCTGGTTTTAACTGGTAGAAAATGTGCGGACTTGGTAAGTCGATCAACAATGACCCATATGGAATCATAACCACTCGAGGTTTTTGGCAAACCTACTATGAAATCCATACTGATGTCTTACCATTTCCAAACTGGAACTGGTAAAGGTTGAAGTTGACCTCCAGGTTTCAAACGCACTGCTTTCACCTTCTGACAAGTATCACACTTGGCCACATATCCTGCTATCTCAATCTTCATTTTTGTCCACCAGAACTTCCGCCTCAAATCCTGGTACATCTTATTGCTTCTAGGATGGATAGATAAGCGAGAAGTATGAGATTCATCAAGAATATCTTGTCGCAACTTTGGAACTTTGGGTACCACAAGACGATCCTTGAACCAGAGAACATCGGCCTCATCTAACTTGAAACAAGTAGGTACTCCAGATTTAACCTTTACTTTAAGATGAGCGATGCAGACATTGGTTTTCTGAGTTTCAATAATTTGATCACGATTGCTGAGTTCCACTGATATATTAGCTAGACTACCATGCTGCACCATAGATATGCCTAGATTTTCTAACTCATAACAGAGCGTGGAATTTACCGTCTTTAGACTCAGACAGTTGCAACTACCCTTACGACTTCAGGCATCAGCTACCACATTTGCTTTGCCTGGATGGTAATGCACTTCAAGATCATAATCTTTAATAAGCTCCAACCATCTTCTTTGCCTCATATTCAACTCAGACTGAGTGAATATATACTTCAAACTCTTATGATCGGTATAGATATGGCAAAGATTGCCCAGAAGATAATGTCGCCAAATCTTCAAAGAGTGGACAACTGTCGCTAATTCTAGATCATGAGTTGGATAGTTCTCTTCGTGCTTCTTCAACTGTCTAGAAGCATAAGCAATGACTCTTCCTTCTTGCATTAAGACACACCCAATACCAATACCGGATGCATCGCAATATATATCGAAGGGCTTCTCAATATTAGGCTAAGCTAACACTGGAGCTATGGTCATTAACTTCTTCAAAGTATGAAAGGCTTCTTCACATACATCAGACCATATGAACTTGGTCTGGTTCTTCAGTAGACTGGTAATGGGCTTCGAGACTCGAGAAAAGTCCAGAATAAACCAACAGTAATAACCAGCCATACCGAGGAAACTTCGGATTTGATGGACTGTTGTTGGTGGCTTCCAATCCATAATGTCCTTCACCTTACTAGGATCAACTGCTACTCCTCCATTGGACAAGACATGTCCTAGGAATTGCACTTCCTTCAGCCAAAACTCACATTTGCTGAACTTAGCATAAAGTTGATGCTCTTGCAACCGAGTTAAGACAACTCTTAGATGGCGGGCATGTTCCTCTTCATTCTTGGAATAGATGAGAATATCATCAATGAAAACAACAATAAAATTGTCTAGCTCTAGCATGAACACTGAGTTCATTAGGTACATGAAGTGTGCCGGAGCATTGGTCAAACCAAACGACATTACCAGATATTCATAAAGCCCATATCTAGTGGTAAACGCCGTCTTGGGATATCTTCGGGTCAAATCTTGATCTGATGGTACCCTGATCACAAGTCGATCTTGGAGAACACTGTAGCTCCAGCGAGTTGATAAAAGAGAAGATCAATCCTTGGCAAGGGATACTTGTTCTTGATGGTCACTTCGTTCAAGGGGTGATAGTCAATGCACATGCGGAGAGTATGATCCTTCTTCTTCATGAAAATAGTAGGACAACCCCATGACGATGAACTAGGTCGAATGAAACCTTTATCGAGCAACTCATTCAATTGAGTCTTCAACTCTGCTAGCTCTTTGGGAGGCATTCGATAGGCCCTTGTAGAGACAGGTGCGGTGCCAGGTTTTAACTCTATAGAAAACTCAACAACTCTATCGGGAGGTAAGCCAGGTAAGTCATCAGGAAAGACGTCTGGAAACTCACGTACTACTGGAATATAATATATCCCCACTGTAGTTATAGAACAGACTTTTCCCACTTCCCTTTTTGGCATAGAAAGTTGAATCAAGAGTTGAGATTTACTGTCTGACACATCTACCATGATAGTTCTATTTAAAACATCGATCACAGCTTTGTGCTGCTGCAACCAATTCATCCCCAGGATCACATCTAAACCCTGGTTTGGAAGCACTACCATGGTTGTGGGAAAGATATGCCCACCCAGACTCAAAGATACTTTATAAACCACTTCTCTAGTTGCGATACGACCACCTGGTGTTTGCACATGAAAGTCCATTTGTAATTCAGACAAAGAAATACTATGCTTGAGCACAAATGACTTATCAATGAAGGAATGTGATGCACCAGAATCAAAGAGAATAACTGCAGGATGATCGTTGATAGGAAGCATACCCTGCAAGACTGGTTCTCCTTCTGGCATCCCTTCGCCCTGGGTATGAAACACCCGCCTAGTCCTCTGCTCAGTCTTGTTCTTTTGAACTCCAGCATTACCATTCTGCTTCTACTGCTGCTGATTCCCAGCAAACTTTTGATTGTACTGCTTCGGAAGGGGACACACATTGGAATAATGCCCCACCTTTCCACAGTTGAAGCAGACATTATTGGTTTGCTTGGCAACCACTTGATTATTTGGGCCAACATTCTGCCTAAGGTACTGAGAACCCCCAGAGAACTGCTATCGATACTGTTGCTGAGGAGGACGATACTGAAAGTGATTATGGTTCTGAGGGTGGTAGATAATCTTCTGCCTCTTCTGATTACCACTAGAAGACCCAACAACAACTTTCTTCTTCTTTGCCTCCCTATGGATGCGCAGAGAACTCTCAGCAGAGATAGCCATGCTCACCACCTCATGATAGGTAGCATTAGGATTGTGATTGAGCATGGTGTTCAGATTAGTTGAGAGCCCCTTGAGAAACCACCTCTTCTTCTTAGCATCTATACTGACATGTTCAACAGCATACTGGGAGAGATGGTTGAACTTGCCCACGTACTGTATGACTGTGGAATCTCCTTGCTTCAAAGTCAAGAACTCTTCTAACTTAGACTCCATCACACCAGCAGGAATATAATGAGCACGAAAAGCCTCACGAAATTCCGTCCAAGTGGCACGATGACCCGCAGGTTGCATAGCTGTAAAGGTCGACCACCAAGATCTAGCTGCACCACGAAGCTGCTGAGCTGCAAACACTGGCTTCTGCACCTCAGTGCAATTAACCAGCTCGAACTTCTGCTCCATGGTGCGGAGCCAATCATCAGCTTCCAAAGGCTCCTCTGCCTTAGTGAACACCGGGGCACGCGTGTCTGTGAAATCGACATAAGTCGTTTCCTGATTGTTATTATTGCGACCCCGGTTCCCATGACCACCTTGGTTGTGATGTTGAGCAAGCTCATGCAAGAGACGGGCATTATTTGCCGAAACATTGATCAATGCAGCCAATGTTTCTGCCAAAGTCAGAGGTACTGGTGGTGGATCAAGAAGTGCCCCATCATGAGCCCCAGCATTGTTAGGATCAGACATCTGTTTGCACAAACATTCTTTTATTGAAACACAAGCATAAAAGTACCAAGGTGCTCACACTTATATTACATGATCATCATAACAAGTGTTGGAAACTAAAGAGTTCTGAAAGCGATAAAGGCAGACTATATTACAAGATCCACTACTTGCATCCGAACTAGACAACTAGAGAAACCATGATCTACTCGTCGTCACTAAGGACCACAACCTCCAGCTCCAGCTCGTCCTCAACGATCACCTCTGGCTCTGGCTCAACTCCACCCTGAGCCTCAGGAGCATGTGCAAAGAACTGGTCTGCAAAGGCCAGGTCTGCCTGCAAAAGCTCTCCAAGGTCCTCTACCATGGCCTGTTGCTGATACTCGGGGTTCAGCAGGTTGGTGAGGTGATGCACTTCCTCATGAAGCACATTGTTGTACACCTCAAGGTTGCCTGTATAGTGCCCCAAGTTGAGGTACATCTCAGACAACAGGTACTCTCGGTCCAAGGCTTCATTCCTCTCTCCCATCGCCTCATACATGAAACCCTCAGCAAGAGTCACCTCTGTCGCCTTGTTGGCCAACTGTGTCTCCTTCGCTGCCAGTTGTGCATCCTTCTCTGCCAGCTGCTCCTGACACTGCTGCAACTCAACCTCGATCTCCTCCACCTTTCCCTCCAGGTCGTGGGTACTGCTAGCAAACTCGTCCCTGTTGGTCGTCATCCAGCCCAGATCGACCCTCAAGTGCTCAATCTTCAACTTGCGACGAGCACAACAACTAGCACCCTACTGGCTGCTCTCACCACCGTCTCCATGTAACGCCAGCCAGTAGCGAGGGACTCCCCGCGGTCCGGAAGACTTGTGAGCCGTGCGCTTAGTCCTAGCCATCCGATAGACAAGATTTTAAAGGAGGCAAGTAAGTAACATGATAGATTTTAATTGATTAAGAACAAATTTTAAAACCCATCCCAAGTTTCTGTGCTCTGCTCGAGGGCGCCGGACGCTCTGAGTTTTGGCGTCGGACGGTCCGTCAAGGCGTCGGACACAAGGATGTTCTGACGTCAGCGTCCGTTGTGTTCGTCCGCGTGTGTGTGAGTTTGGCACCGGACGCTGTCCATCGTCCATCGCCCTACGTCCGTTGCTTTGCTAGTCTGTCTGGATTTTCAGCGTTCACTGGAAGTCCGACGGACGCTCCCCTAAGAGTCCGTCGCGCAGCGTCCGACGCCAACGGACGCTCACCCAAGCGTCCGACGCCAACGGACGCTCACCCAAGCGTCCGACGCCCTGCCTTCTGCTTCTCATCTACAAGGCTTTCTGGAAGGTCGACGGACGATCTCTCAGCGTCCGACGCCTAGCGTCCGTCGCCCTGTTGTCCAGCGTTCGTCGCCTATATTTTGGGTTGTTTTGCTTGGGGTTTTTGCCTCTTTCTCATAGGGGTTGAGAACTCTTCTTGGGGGTTTCCGGTGAGTTTTCCTCCACTGCCGTTGAGCACCCATCAACTGGGTTTGGTTTTTGGGAAGAGTGGCCCGAATATTTCGAGAGAAATTTGAGGCTCCCATTCACCCCCTCCCCCCCCCCCCTCTAGTCGCTGTTCTCGGTGCTTCAACATATATTAGGCAAGTTAGTATAATAAGAATATATTGGTAGAACTACAAATATAAAGTCTTGAAGGAATTGAAGAAGGGGTTGAAGTAAAACCTATGTGGTAGTTTTACCAAATTGGGACTGGAATGTCTCTATCTGTTGTGAAGTAACTCAATAAGGTTAAGTATGTTCTCTGTGCAAGAAAAGTGTGTCTTAAGTATTAAGACCACTAAGGAATTGTGAGGTGGTATACCCAGAATATGATGTGGAGTGATCTATTTTGCAGTTAACGGACATTGATGTTATCCTTGGAATGGGATGTCTACATGCCAATAAAGAATTGGTAAAGTATGGTCAACGTGAAGGACTACATGATGGACATTCTCACTCATGCAGTTTATCCAACCAAGAAGTATCAGAACACCCAAGGTTCTACTAGAAGAATAATTGTGCACTCATATCAAAGTTTCCTTTCCAAAGCAGATGTAACCTTTGAAGGCGTCTTTATCTTCATCTTTATCTTTCTCTTCAGTCTCTTCGAATCTCGAGGACGAGAATCATCTTAAGGGGGTAGAATTGTAACACCCAAAAATTTGAATTTTTGAAATTGATTTAATTTTGAATTTTGTGCTCATGAAAATTTAAGAAACTAAAAACTTTTTATCAAATTAAAAAGTAACCTAGAGTTTAGCAACATGTTGTGCATTCATGCTCTTGCATAATTATTTTTGTGATGAGTAGTTTTATCAAAAGACAAAAAGGATTAAAAAATATTTTGAAAAGGTTTTGCAAAATCAGTTTAGAAAATAAAAACGAAAATAAAAGAAATGGAAAATCCTTTTTCTCCTCTCTCTCCCATATTTTTCCTCTTTCCAGCCGAGTAGCCCAGCTCGAATCCCTCCCTGCCTTCTTTTGCATGGGTCGGCCTCGCCCCCATTGGCCCATCAGTGCAGCAGCAGGCCCACGCCGCACACCGCCTTCTCCCTCCTCTCTCCCGCTGACCGCATGGTCCCGCGTGTCAGCCACCCTTCTCCTACCTTGGCCAAAGCCGCGACGGACTCTGCTCCACGCGAAGCAGAGCGAACTGCCCCGCGATTTCTCCGCGAGCAGCCGTATCTGCACGGGATGCTATCCCTAGACCCCGCTATAAATAGCGTCGCCCCTGCGCCAACTTCCCCACCTAGCAACTCGAGCTTTCGCCCTCGCCTCGCAGCATCAGCTCCGCTCGCGTCTCGCCGGAACGCTGTCACCGCCGCCGTACCTGCCTCCCTGTTCTCCGCCGCGGTGAGTGTGGTTCAGAGCTTCGCAACGCTCCTACGACCGCGCCAAGCCCCTCCCTTCTCTCTTTTCCGCCTCGGTTTGCTCACACGACCGCGTTGTCATTTGCAGGGAAGACGCCGCCGCTGTTCACCATCGTCGGCCGCTCACATCCGTCCCCACTCCCTTCTGACACTTCAGGTGAGTTCACCTCGAACTCCTCGTTCCTCCGGTGTTTTCAGTTCGAAAAAACCGAGCACCAGAGCCCCGGGACCCCTTGCGCCGGTGAGCTCAGGCTCTGTCCGGCAATGGAGCCGTCGGGCTCTCTGTCCTCTCCGGCAGGAGCCCCTTCCAAACTCCCCCATCTAATCTAAACCGTCCATCTGAGATCCAACGGTCACAGATCAAGAATACCCCTTCGCGGGTGGTTTTGCTAAAGAGGCCCTGCTCTTTTATCCAATAAACCCGCCATCCAAGAGCTGACCCAGTAAATCTGTTTTCCGATTTATTTTAATTCAATAAAGTTCAGTTTATTTACAAGTTTGCCACTCTTTTCAAATGACCATAACTTGCTCGTTTTAGATCCAAATCGATCCGTTCAAGTTGCGTTAGATCCGTAAATTCATGATCCATCCAGTAGAATAGATTTCATCTATGTTAATAACTTTTGAAAACTAAAGTTTAGATTAATCCTTTTTAATGAATTAATCTTGTATAGAAAATCTGGTTTAATTCATAACTAATTTGTCTTAGATCCGTTTTGTTCCGTTCCAGTTGCATCGGTTTCGTATCGATAATATCTGTTATCAATAGTGTCAAACATGTTTTCTTCTTTGAAATAAAATGATATTTGATTAATCTATAATTAATGGTTTTCCAATTAAAATCAATTACGGTTTTCACATCGATTTTTCCAAAATAAAATATAATTAGTTTAATCTTGTTTTTCTAAGCAAATATAATGTGAATTAATCCAGTTTGGGTATTTCTCTAAAGTATCCAATACATTCCTTTTCTATAGATAAAATAAATGAAATCTAGTTCTCTTTTAAAAGTTAATCTTTCGGTAGACGTTTCTTTATAGATCCGATTAGCGTGATTCTTGTGTTTGTGTGATCCTAGCAAGACGTAGATTTCTTTTAAACCCTTTTCACTGATTGGTGTATTGTTCTAAATAGATCTATTGTATGTTATGCATGTTTGTTCAGCTGCTTGTGTGGTGTTTATGATCCTGTCCAATCGGTGAGATTTACGTGGAGATCAAGAAGAAGTCCTCAGAAGATCGAGAATCAAGTGAAGAAAGGATCTAAGCATTTAAGGCAAGTTTAACATGGGACCATCCTTGTCACCCATTCACTATAATCAATTTAGTCATGATGCATGTGTCTTAACTTGATTCCTACATAGATCTATATCATAGCTTGTTATCCTTTTCCCTGTCGCTAATGGGATCTATGCATGTGGGTAGCCTTGCTATGCTCTACAATAATGAATTATGAGATGAATCTTGATTAATGATATATGCAACGTTGATTTAAAATTGGCTTTTATAGCAACATGGAATAGGACCACACTGTAGGGAAAAAGTTGGGACTTAAATGCAACCATGAGTGCTATATGGCTCTGGCTTTAGTTAAGTATGAAGTTTGGACTAGGATGCTTGTGGTTCGTGAAAGGCACCTTTGCCGACCTGGTTATGGGGTATAGCTTGTGTGGGGACCGCTGTGGGTGGTACCATTGGGGTGTCCCATATACCCCTTTGCATTGGGTCCGTAGGGTCCGCTACATGCTAGAAAAGACTTTTGAAAGACTTCGTAGTGTACCCTGCCCACTCACCTTGGAAGTGTTTTGGGAGTAATTAACCCGGGCATATGGGCAACATGGCTTGTGGGTAAAGTGCGTAACCTCTGCAGAGTGTAAATCTATCATGATAGCCGTGCTCATGGTCACGAGCGGCTCGGAAAACTCACAGTGTTAGTGATCATGTTGTGTAATTTAAGATGATGATTATTAATATATCATGTGGTTAATAATTGGGCTATGCATAACTAAACCTAATTATGGTTAAAAATTGACCAAGTTAAAAGCAACCGCAGTAAACCAGTGTCAGCCTTTTGAGCTTCATAACCCTATGTTATTCTTACTGAGTACGTTAAGTGCTCACCCTTGCCTTATCAACAATATCAGATTGCAAGAGTTAAAGGAGTTAGGCTTGTGATCAACCAGTCAGTTGTCCCTGTGCAGTTGGAGCCTTCGCCTGAAGATTGGAGTTGTCTGTCCGCTGTTTGCTATCGTGAGGTTATCCTTTCACCTTATATGTTATGTATTTAAGTATTGTCTTTTGATATCACCTTAATTTGTGACTATATGTGAGGTTTCACTTCCTGGGCTCACATATGGTGTATATCTGGTTTTGTTCTTAAAACCGGGTGTGACAGTATGCCAGGTGTCACCACTTTACAGCGGGTCATTCACCTCTCTCCGAACAGGATCTCCTCATTACAAACATTGCAGAAGTAATACGATAATTTATTTTACATCAAAGTGGCGGAAATTTGAAGTCATATTACAAACCATAAGTTTTGAAACATAACTTAAGTGTCATACGATTATAAAACACCAAGCTGCTGATAGAGTATATACAAACAACCGAGGTACTCTTGCCCAAGAGTCAAGCAAAGACCACTAATCTTCTTCATCCTCAACTGAAACAACGGTCATGCAGCACGAAGCTACACAGACCGGATTGGGACCCTCATCTGCAATAGGGGTTAACAAATCCTAAGTACGGGGTACTCAACAAGACTTATCCGACAAAGAAAAATATTTGGCGGAAAAAAGATATCCAAGTCATAGGATTCAAGATATGAGCATTTATAAAATACAATTGAAATTCATTTAATTCGTTCATAAACATTACTCAAGTACCGATCTAGATTTATGATCGATATCAAGGTAATAAACCATCCATGAAAGGAACCAACAAGTATCCAATTTAAGTTTTATTAACTACGATGTAAAAGATAGGGTTATGTTTATATTTCCGAGGAACACAACGATTCGAACCGGTTTATCCCAGCTGGGGCTTCCCTAACACACGATATATGCAGCACTAAAGCACGCATATGACTACCTTTCCCTGGATCCTCTCGCCAAAACCAGGGTTCCGCTACCCGAGAGCACAGTACACCTCCATCCAGTTCGCTAACTTGGAGGGTACACACTACTCTCGCCATCTCTCCACTCCCAGTGCGGTTTGACCGTTCTTAAGACGAGAATAGCCAGAGTCCGGCTTCCAAAAGTGTGTGATAAGTACTCCAAAGTCACAACCCATGGACTTGTTACAACGGCAAGGCCCTAACGACACAGGCGGAAAGAACCCGCTCACCAGACACCGCTGATGGCTCTCAAACTCCGTGTCCGCCCGGTCACGAATTATTACTTCCAACAACATTCCTTTCTCAAAAGAGCATAACCATTTGCCGAAGCAATACGCTATGTGTAAGTGACCGGAAATCACCTACTAGAAAACTCGAAGCATACTAAGCAATTTTAGCAAAAGTTTTCATCTTTAAACAAGTGACACGGTAAAGGTACAATAGTACAAGGATAAGGTCATGCATCAAGTAGGAATTTAATAAAGTACCGTAATGCAATATTATAACCATAAGTGTATTTAAAGAAAAGCTTTTTAAATACAAGGTAGGGTTTGAATGCACCGGGGCTTGCCTTGGTTGGAGGCATACACAAACTCAGGCTCAGAGTCAACAAGAGAGAAATCCACTTCAAGAGAGGGATTATCAAACCCAACCAACGAACAATCTACACGATATAATGATATGCTTAGATGATGCTTGAAATGATAGACATGATGCTTTGCAACAACAAACATGGACTTAAGAGAAGAACAAAACAGATTAAGCATCTTGAGTACAACTTTCCTTCATGAAAGAAAAGTTAAACTAAAGCATGAAACAAATTAATCCATTTCTTATTACTTGATTACCTAATTTAATAATTAGGTCCAAAAGCACTGAGCAACAACACATGAAAATACATGTCCAAACTGTGCTTGTCACTAGACAAATGACCATTTGCATCAATCAATAAAAAATCACCCAAAACCTAAAGTCATTAGGGTTTCTAATCATTTTATAATTAATTATACAAATAGCCATGTATAACAGTTCATCCAAAAATTCCCAAACTTTTTATACAGCAATTTACAAGTATATAAAGGTTACACAAAAATTCCCAGAATTTTTGGAGCATTACACAAAGCATGAAAATCAGGGAAAAGTCATTTTTCAATTACTTTGAGCATTTTTACAGGATTAAAAATGTACTGAACAAGAACATGTTATATTTTTATTAAATACTACACATCACAGAGAGCATACACAAAAAGATCAACTACGAAGACCGACCGACGAACGCACCGTCGCGACGGCCATGAACCGCGGCGGCGTTCGCGGATAGAGCATGACGGCTCGATTCAAGGAAAACTAAGCGCGCGAATAGTTCGAGGTGCTCACCCTGGTCACGGAACACTAGCTATCGCGGCCGGAGATGAAGCAGAGGGACCTGGCGACGAAGACCGTGCCGGCGGAGAAGATGAACCGAGTGGCAACGTCGACGTTCCCGAAGCTACGGTCAATCATTTGCAAAACGGAGGATAGCAACAGAATCAGTGAAGAACAAGGAAGATGAAACAAGAGCCAGAAGAACAATGTGGCTCATGTGTAGCCGGTGAGACTGCGAACCAGAGCGGCGGAGCTCTCGCCGGAGCCGAGGAAGAAGACGTCGCGTCGGGCGATTCACGCATTCGCAGCTTCAACCGACTGGTGCGGGAGATGTACTAGACCAAGGAGAAATCCATTGCGGTGGATGGGGAGCTCCGCAGTGACGGGAAAAGCTCGCGCGAGCTCAGCGACGCGTAGGACATGTTCGGTGGACAGAGCAGATGGCAGCGCGAGCGTGGAAAGAGGTCAAGGGGTGGATGACGTCCCGTTTTGAAGATGGCAACGGGGCCGTGATGTTCCCACGCACACGACATGGCATGCGTCGAGGCCAGGAGTCGCACGGTGAGCTCGGCAGGTGGCCGGCCAGGTGTCGGCACCGTGAAACAGTTCGTCATGCACGTGTTTGGTGAAATGTCCAAACTGCCCTGCGACTGATTTTGCAAAAAGCTAAACCTTCCAGGGCTTTTCATGAAAAACTTAGAACACCAAAGTTTCTCAAAATTTTATGATCTACACTTTGGCAATATGCACTTTTTCAAATTCGTCCTAGAAATGAAAATGCATTTTTGGAATTTGAAACCCTTTTTAAAAAGATTTACCTCCTTTTGAAATACTCTAAAAACTTGAATAACACTTGAAAAACTGTAAACACAACAAATGCAATTCAAATAGAGATCTACCACATTGCTTAAACAACCACAAGCAAATTCGTTTTAGATTTTGAAAATCATGTTTAAGGTTTAATCCACCCCCTTTGGTAATTAGGGTTTGGAGTTGAATTTGAAATTTTGAATTTGAAAAGATGACCAGCATTCATACATATGATCAAACACAACCAAATAAACTCATTTTAGTTCAATGCATAACAAGGTTCTCAATCAAGTGAATGATGCTTAATGCATATGATGGCATGATCAAGTTTTAATTAAGTGCTTAAACACCAGGGGAGTTACACTAAAGCTAGGGTTTTTAGTGGAGGAACAGAGGGGCACCCTGCTACTGTTGTCGAGATCTGGAGGTTCGTGTCTTTCACCAAGAAGATAGTTCCTACTCAGGTGAAACTTGTTCACTCTCGCTCTTTTGTTGAGGTAGTAGAGATGGACCGTAGAGATGGTTTTGGGAGAAATTTTGGGAATTCAAAGAACTTGGGAGGTCGTGAGGAATGGTGAGGTTAGGACTCATAACGTCAAGAGGATGAATGGAATAGGACATACAACACTTGCAGGAATGATGCTAGAGATGGCAGAGAGCGTGGTTTTGGTGTACTTGAAAATCCTAACTACAATAGAGGCTACAAGAGGAGGGGAGAAGAGGATGAGGGTTACAGATTCAGGGAAGAAGATTTGCGAAACAGGTTGTTGCGTGGCCATGAATACAGAGAGGGCAATGATAGGAGTGGAATAGACCCAATAGTTAAATGCTTTAGATGTGGTGGGGAAGTACATCACATATATCAATGTCGTAATCCACCCCTCTGCTACAACTGTAAGGAAAAAGGCCACATGGCACCTAGCTGCCCCTACAGGGAGATGAGAGGTTTGAAACTATGTGCTCATGGGATCCCTAGATAGTTGTTTTACAGCCTACATGTCCCTATAGAAGATGGAGATTTGGTTAAGAGTCCTTTACTACTGTGATGACTATTGTTGAAGGCAAAGGATCAGTGGCAAAAGTTACAACTGAGCTCCAATATCTTATCAATTCTAACTAGGACTGGCAAGTTAGGAAAGTGGCAGGAAATGAATACATGTTTGTTCTCCCTTCTGCCAAAGAGTTGGATATGTTGACCAAGTTCAAAGAATTCAAATGCAAAATCTCTGATATGATAGTTTCAGTGGAGAAATCTGACTTAATGGCAGGTTGTTCAGATGTTCTTTCTCAAGCCTAGGTTTTGGTGTGTGGGTTTCCATTTTGGGCCAGAAAGGAAAAGGTAGTGGAAGAGGTTGCTTATTTAGTTGGTGACTTTGTAGAGGTGGACTCAAGATCTCTATCTAGTTTAGGACCTATTAGACTGGAGGTCTCCTATAAAGACCCAACATCTATAAGAGGTTCATCAAAAGTTAATGGCAGAGGTTTTCACATCAGCTGGAACTTGGAAAGTGATAAGAATGAAAAAAGGGTCATTACCTTTGAAAACCCTTGGCAAAAGAAGTATAAGGAAGACTCTTGGGAGGAAGATGAAGATGATGATCTCTCAGACATCTACAACCGTTTTGAGGGTGCTAACCAATCAGGTCCAACTCCTACTGTTGGTAGGTCTGAATCAAGCAAACAAGGGGAGAGGAAAGGGGGAGCTGAGTCTAGCAAACAAAGTGAGAAAAGAGGAGGTGGTCCACAAAACAGTGAGCACAGACACATTCAAAAACCATCTCTGTCTGCTTTGTACCCCAATCATGTATGCAAGATGATAGAACCGGCTTCTATGGCGACTCTAGAGAAAGAGATAGAGGTTTCCTCAGTTTCAACGTTACAAGAGAAGGAAGTACACATAGAAGTCCCTGATATCCTAGACACATCTGCAAAAGCTGGGTTCTCTCAAGGTCCAAGCACAGAGGTGGTAGCCTTAAATTTTACACAAGTTTCAAGGACCAAGAAACAGAACATCACAAGGCCTGAGGTGCTGACTAAGCCGAAAACAAGGGTTCCTGGGACTGGGACTCCTATCCTACTTCGAGCTGAAAGAAGGGCTGCCAGAAAGGATGATCAAGGTATAACTCAAAACTCTAACTCCTTTTCTATCCTTCAGGATATCAATAATGAAAATCTTAAAAAGGTTGCTATAGAATGTGGTTTAGTTCTAGGAGTTGAGGATGATGAAGTAAATGCTTCTATTGATCTGATCAAAGCAAAAGAGGCAGCTTAGGCTGTGTTAGCTGCCGCAGAGAGGAAAAAAGCTGCTACTCAAGCAATAGAAGAAATAGTAGAGGTGGAAATATTGGAAGATGAGACCAATGGAGAACACCTACAAGTGATTTCAGAGTTAGAAGAAGTCCCTGAAGTTTCTTTCATAGAGGTGGTGGAGGACACATTAGATAAAGGCAAAAGAGCTATAAAGGTGGTGGAGAGAGATAAGGGAAAATTGTTTTCACAATGAGTACTCTTTTTGGAATATTAGGGGTCTAGGTGGCAAAGTAAGAAAAGCCCAGTTGAAACAAAACCTAAAAGACCATCATACAAACTGCATTTGCATCAGTGAAACCATTAAACACAAGTTCACAAACAGAGAGTTGGCTTCTATTGGTGGTAGCCATACCTACTCCTGGGAATTGATACCTGCTAGTGGTCATTCTGGAGGCCTTCTGATGGGAATTGAAGAGGAATATGCAATTACCTTTGATTTCAAAGGTGGTCCACACTTCCAAGCTATCACAATAACTCAAAAAGAAGATGGCTTTGTCTGGAGGTTGATCCATGTATATGGCCCTGTAAAGGATAATATGAAGCAAGCTTTTTTAGATGAACTAGAGGTGGTAATCAGAGAGGTTGATTTACCAACACTTATTGGAGGTGATTTCAATCTGATCAGGAAAAAGAAGAAAAAGTCTTCTGGTAATTTTAACCAAGGGAAATTAATGCCTTCAATGAGTTTGTTGCTAACACATGTTTGAGGGAGATCCATAGAGGTGAGGGTGAATACACTTGGACCAACAAACAAATAGATCCATTATGGTTGTTTTAGATAGGGTGTTCATGTCTATCAGCTGGGAAAATCATTTTCCTCTTGTTAATGCCCACTCCATCACTAGAGTTGGTTCTGATCATAATCCAATCTTAGTAGAGGTGGGTAGTAGCAGAAGCTCTAAATCGAGCATATTCAGATTTGAATCAGCATGGCTGAAGTAGGAGGGTTTTGTGGAATGGGTCATTTCCAAATGGCCAAATAAGGGAGGCATGAGAGGCATTGATCACTGGCATAACATTAATACTAGTCTAAGGAAAAGTCTTAGAGGGTGGGGTCATAATTGGGGAGGTGACCTGAGGAAAAGAAAACAGGATATCTTGCTGATTATTAATAAATGGGATTTGAAGGTAGAAAATGAGGGACTGATTGACTCAGAATGGAGATAGAGATATGATTTGGAAAATGAATTAGTAGAGCTTTACCACAAAGAGGAGATTATGTGGAAAAATAGAGGTGGGGAGAGATGGATTCTTGAAGGAGATGCCAATACAGCTTTCTTTCATGGGATAGCTAATGGTAGGAAGAGAAAGTGCTTGATCAGATCCTTAGAGGACAATGGAACACAAATACATGATGAGATGGCACTCCAGAAACATATAACAGATTTTTATAAGAAGCTCTTTGGTAGTGAACCAGCATCAAGGATCAGGTTGTCTATAGAACTTTGGAATGAATCTGTTAAAGTAAGTAGGGAAGAAAATCAAATTCGGATAAAACCTTTTACAATGACAGAAATTGAGACAGTTGTCAGGGGCTTAAGAGATGGTTCTGCTCCTGGCCCAGATGGCTTCAGTGTTTCCTTTTTCAAGAATTTCTGGGGGCAAGTCAAAGGGCATATTCTAGATATCTTTCAAGACTTTAGAGATGGAAAGTTGGATCTTTCTAGACTAAACTATGGTATCATCACCCTTATCCCCAAGGTTAAAGGTGTTGTTAACATAAGACAA
Organism: Microstegium vimineum; assembly: GCA_022036555.1. NCBI lineage: Eukaryota > Viridiplantae > Streptophyta > Magnoliopsida > Poales > Poaceae > Microstegium > Microstegium vimineum. Next base: position 35,711,893 of record CM039135.1, read on the forward strand.
TACAGACCTATATGCTTGCTAAATGTCATCTACAAAATAGTCACCAAGGCTTTAACCCTTAGACTCAACAAAGTTATTAACAAGATGATCAGTGGCAATCAGACTGCTTTCATTCCTGGAAGGTACATTTTAGATGGGGTTGTTGTCATTCATGAGGCCTTACATGAAATGAAAAGGAAAAATCAAGCTGGGATAGTTCTCAAATTGGACTTTGAGAAGACCTATGATAAGGTAAACTAACAGTTTTTAAAAGAGGTGATGGAAAATAAAGGTTTCTGTGTGGAGTGAATTGAATGGATTATGAAGTCAGTTAGAGGTGGGAGAGTAGCAGTTAATCTTAATGGGAAATTGGGGAGTTATTTCAGAAGTTACCACTACTACACAAATCTTTACCGCAGCGGTCAAAAGTGATTTACCGCAGCGGGCACCAGCGTCCGCTTGCGCTGCCACGCTACGGTAAAGAAACCCTTAACCGCATCGGGCAAAAGGGGTCGCTGCGGTATATCCATTTACCGTAGCGGGCAACATAAGGTGCCTGCTGCGGTTAACTACCATTAACCGCAGAGGAAACCTTATAGCGTCCGCTGCGGTTAAGTGTGGTTAACCGCAACGGGCAGTTAAGTTGCCCGCTTCGGTAAATAGTTTTCAAAATAAAAAATAAAAAAACAGAATTCAAATAATTCCCATAATTTGAATTCAAAACATTTCCATATTCCATATTTCATATATATGCAGCAAACATTTAAATATAAACCATCCAAGCATTGCACATGACATAATACACAGTTTTCAACATCCATATACACATCACATCAAACCAACGAAGTCCTTTTGAGTTACATTTACAAATTCCTCTAAACAAAGTCCACGGGCCACTTGTAATCACTTGGGCGCAGCAGAGTCGGCCATTTTCTAAGCCTCTCATACCTGGGTTCAGTAGCTAAGGGAGATTCTTCGTCGTATTATTGTTCTCCTTCGATGACGCATTTCTCCATAATGAACTTACAGATTTCCACCTTAACTTTCTTGAAGGATGGCTTGTAGGTGTTCACCCAATATTTTACTCCTTCCTTGAGCTTCTTCCAACTTTGAGTGTACTCCCTGCACTGCCTCAGGTGCTCGCATGTGTATAAGCCACATGCCTTGGATCCAACCGGTTGATTGGCGCACTCCACGATCGTTACAGAAGCTTTAGAACAAACACATATGGAAACAAAGCACAAATGAACTTTGCAATTACTTTACGTACCGGGAAGTCACGTCGGATTTTGATGTGGTCGGTATTGTTCGCCTTGCAAGTATCGGTCCTGCGATCCCAGCATTCAGGATCCTTCAAGTACGACTTATAAACCTTGGACAAAATGTAATAGAGTTAGACATGTTTTGAATAATAACGATAACCGTAAAAGATGAAAATGCTTATTGACTTACACTTTCAAGCAATCTTCAAATGTCTTGTACCCTGGTTTTTTTATTGTCCTCAACGAGTCAAATACGACCGCTCTGCCATCTTGAGGATAGATGAGATATGCAACCCAATGGCCCTCGAGGCCGTTGCTGCACGAGTCAAACATACTATTAGTTAGGATGATTACAAAGCTTGATCCTACCCACTTCGGATCTATACGGACATGTTTTCATACTTACCCAAAGTGATATGGAGTCATGATACACCATGGCCCATCCTCCTTGACCTTCAACATTACTGAGCACATGTAGTCTGCCACTTTCTTCTTCTGATTCCTCATATTGTCTCTATATTCCTTTTCTCTCTATTTGATTGTCTTTTTTTTATCCGTTGGCATGTGACCCTTGATGTCATTCTCATTAATATGCATTGGAGAGAGAAAAAGAGTAGGACAATGCTTTTTGTTGCTTACGGTGGCAGACATCCTGCATAGATACGTCAACGTACCATATAGTCTAATAAGTGTAGAGTTGAGGTATACAACAGGAGAGATCTATGGAATTAACTTGCAAGTCATCACTTACATTGCAAACAGGGTGAGTTGGACGATGTCTAGGTCTTCTCCCCACAGCAGCCTATACATGTCTTGGAAGTCCACCGGAATAGTGAAATCCTCGTTATCGGGCAAGTGGAAGCAATCCACTACAATCTTCACGATGAAACTTGGCATGCCTCTTTTTGCCGCTTCCATGTACCAAAGATGAAACCTCCTTGTATCCCACAATTCTTCATCAAGGAGTGCTTGCTTGGTTATCATGAACTTCCCATTCTCAAAGTGGTCGGGTGTAGGGTCGAGATGGCGGACTAGAGGGGGGTGAATAGTCTTTTCTAAAACTTAAGCGCAACGGCTAACCGAAACAAATGCGAAATTAAAACTATTGGTCTAGCCAAGACTACACCCCTCTATCTATAACTTTAGCACCTAACAAATTATACTAATTGGGCTCACTAAGGTACCAAGCTAGGAAGCTCACCTAAACAAGTCTAGGTTGCAAGGTCACACAAACCTAAGCAACTAGTACTCTAAGCAGAAAGGGAGCTCCTACACATGCTAGTAAGCAAAGCACAAAGCACCTAAGCTCACTAGCAATGCCCTCTAGCAATACTACACAAGTCAACTAAAGAGCTCAACTTACTTAGCTACACAAACTAATAAATGTAATTAACAAGGGTACACAAGCCAATTAGCCACGCAAACACTACTTCTAAGCTACACAAGCTAGAAGGTAACTAGGTAAGCTACACAAGCTAAACTAGTTACAAGAGCAACAACTAATCACTAGCACAAGTATGAAAAAGTAAATACAAGCTAGTGATTTTGAGAATGCAAACCACTGAGAAGATGTACAAGGTTGACACGGTGATTTTTCTCCCGAGGTTCACTTGGTCGCCACCAAGCTAGTCCTTGTTGTATCGGCTCACTCACTTAGAGGTTTACGACTTTTTACAGGCCTCACTCGCCTAACCCCCTCAAGGGTTGCCTCCTAACCAACACAAGATGAGGGAACTCAACGATACTCTAAACTAAAGTTACTCTTCGCGATCTCCCGCGGGTTGAGCACAAAACCCCTCACAAAGCACTTCTCCGGAGCGACGCACAAACTTCTTGTGTGCTTCGACAGAGCCACGATCACCAAGCCGTCTAGGAAGTGGCAAACTCCAAGAGTAACAAGCACCAACGGCTTGCAACACGATCACCTAGTGCCACTCGATGCAAACTCTCAATGCAACGCACTAGAATCTCTCTCACACATAATCGGATGATCATTATCAAGTGTATATGAGTTAGAGGGCTCCCAAGCACACCATCATAAGCCACAAAGGCCCTAACGTGCCCAACAACCGGCCAAGGGCAGCCACCAAGTCTACTTATAGAGGGAGGGGAAAAACTAGCCGTTTCCCCCTCTCTAATGGCTCTCTAGACGGCTCCGGACGCTAGGGTCCGGACCAATACAGACGCGTTCGGACCTTTAGAGACGCACTGTGTCCGGACTGCTACAGTGCGTCCGGACCAGTACAGTCCGCACAAAAATGTCCGTATCTCTTAGCTCCGAACTCCGATTTCGATGATCCTGGACTTTTTGGAAAGCTAACTCAGAGGCCTACACATCCCTCATATCCATTTGATCCATATCAAAATGAATCAAAGCAGTATTCCATTCCCAAGAGCTGTCCAAGTGTTAGGAGCATACGAAAAAACATTTTTCTCTTCTCCGAGTTGATTCAATTCAACTCCAACACCTTCTCCTTTGTAAATGTGACAACACCACCAAGTGTACATCACCATGTGCATGTGTGTTAGCATTTTCACAATGTTTTTCAAAGCATTTTCACTTGCTCTCACCGCGCCACTCGATTCTAATGTATCACAAAGTTAGATCGCTCACGGTGGCACTAGATAACCGATATGTAAACAAGTTTGCTCCTCTTAATAGTACGGCTATCTATCCTAAACCCTGTCATAAACTTCTCTACACACCTATGACCGGTGAAATAAAATGCCCTATGGTTATACCTTTGTCTTGCACATTCCATTCCATATCCTTCTCCAATGTTGATGCAACACATGCACCAACCTATCACCAAATGATATGATCCACTTCATATCATCACGTGACTGTATTGGTTCATCGATCTTGACCTCACTTTCTCATCACCATGTGCATGTGTGTTAGCATTTTCACAATCATTTTCAAAGGATTTTCACTTGCTCTCACCACGCCACTCGATCATAATACATCGCAAAGTTAGATCGCTCAAGTGGCACTAGATAACCGATATGCAAACAAGTTTGCTCCTTTTGATAGTACGGCTATCTATCCTAAACCCGGCCATAAACTTCTCTACACACCTATGACCGGTGAAATGAAATGCCCTATAGGTTATACCTTTGCCTTGCGCATTCCATTCCATCTCCTTCTACAATGTTGATGCAACACATGCACCAACCAGTTGTCAAATGATATGATCCACTTCATATCATCACGTGACCGTATTGGTTCATCGACCTTAACCTCACTTGCTCTTTACCGTTGCATCGGTCCATCGGCGCCAAGCATCACTCACTTGCCTTTCACACTTGCAACCGGTCCATCAAGCCAAGCCTCATCTTGATCTTCTCCACCTTGATCACATGACTCCATGTCATGTCTCATGTGCAATTAAACTCCTTCATCACACAATCACATGTGAACTAATCTCCTGTATATATATCACTCAAACACATATTAGTTCACTTAAGTTGTCACTCAATTACCAAAATCACATAGGAACTCTCAATCTCCCCCATTTTGGTAATTGATGACAACTCTACAAAGATATGGAAATTAAGATCATTTTTGGACATTATGTCATTTATCCAACATTTAAGCTCTATACCATGATTTGGATAAATGCCACAAAATCCGACTTGGTAGTGATAGCTCCCCTACATGTGTGCTCAGCAAAGGTTTGAATTAAGCTTTGCACACATGCATGAATAAGAATTTTGGGAGTGCTAGCACTACTAAGTGATGCTAAGGGATATAAGATAAACCTTTGAAGATACCTATTGTAGATCCATTTTGAAGTTCATCCTTAGCACCATGGTTAGCTAGATACCACATAAACACTAGAAACCTCGTGAGATCAACATTATAAGCACAGTTTCTAGATACCAATTGAAGGAACAAATACCTAGCTTACCAACCTATGCATGCTAGTTTATCAAGTCATCATACAAATCCTATAACTAGCATACACCACACAAACATGCATATAAAGATAAGACTTATCAAATATGCAAGCAAGCACATGAATATGCACATATCAAATGCAATCAATTAAGTTCATGATCTTGCTCCCCCTACTTGTGTGCATCTCTTAGTCATCTCTTAGTCCAAGACTTTGATCCTTTGATCTTGTTCCCTTATGTCCATGTCCATGTCTCTATCCCTATTAGTGAATTTTCATTTACTAATATATCTTTGTTCACTGTTCACTAATCTCTCTCCCTTTGTCATCAATTTCCATAAAAGGTATGCTCATATTGATGCAAAGGTTGCACTAGGGTAGATGGTTGATACTTGTATCTTTTCATTTTTGATGGACACTAACACACATGTATTGGAATGACTCTTCATGTAAGATCATTGACCATTATACCATTGAGTAGGGCAACTCTCCTTTGGTCAAAGCAATTGTCATCCAAATGAGCTTTTCAAGCAAGAGAACTTTGATTTGATCACTTAAGGTTGAGGATCACTTGTTAAGCTTGTAGGATATCACTTGTGAGAAACCACTTGTAGAATTGCTTGAATTAACTAAATGTGGATCATCACAAGTATGCTTAAACTAGACATCTTTTGCAAGTATCAATATGAAAGTTGATACTATATATTTGAAAGATTAGCATAAGTCTAGATACCATTTGTAGGTTACATCTTGATATCCATTTGCATTGTTGTCTTGTGCTTGAACTAGATTCATCTTCATGAGCTTCTATATTGGACTTGAACTAAGATGAATAGCATAAGCTTTCAAGTCCGATTTAAACCCTCTCTAAGCTTGTTCACACACATTAAGCGGTTATTTTCTCCGAGTTGATTCAATTCAACTCCAACACCTTCTCCTTTGCAAATGTGCCAACACCACCAAGTGTACATCACCATGTGCATGTGTGTTAGCATTTTCACAATCATTTTCAAAGGATTTTCACTTTCTCTCACCACGCCACTCGATCCTAATGCATCGCAAAGTTAGATCGCTCAAGTGGCACTAGATAACCGATATGCAAACAAGTTTGCTCCTCTTGATAGTACGGTTATCTATCCTAAACCCGGCCATAAACTTCTCTACACACCTATGACCGGTGAAATGAAATGCCCTATAGGTTATACCTTTGCCTTGCGCATTCCATTCCATCTCCTTCTCCAATGTTGATGCAACACATGCACCAACCAGCTGTCAAATGATATGATCCACTTCATATCATCACGTGACCGTATTGGTTCATCGACCTTAACCTCACTTACTCTTCACCGTTGCATCGGTCCATCGGCGCCAAGCATCACTCACTTGCCCTTCACACTTGCAACCGGCCCATCAAGCCAAGCCTCATCTTGATCTTCTCCACCTTGATCACATGACTCCATGTCATGTCTCATGTGCAATTAAGCTCCTTCATCACACAATCACATGTGAACTAATCTCCTATGTATATATCACTCAAAAACATATTAGTTCACCTAAGTTGTCACTCAATTACCAAAATCACATAGGAACTCTCACCGGGACAATCATAGAACCTCATACATCAGTTGATTGACTCCTCGGTTGTGTACGCCTCGATCATAGAACCTTCAGGGTAAGCACGGTTATGGGCGTACCTATTCAAGGTGGACATGAAGCGCTCGTACATCCACACTGAGCCCAATTGCTCGATTTGGTCAACCATGTGCATCATCAAGTGTGGCATAATGTCAAAGTAAGCCGGTGGAAAGAACATCTTGAGCTGACAAAGGGTCTTCACGATGAACTCCTTTAAGGCAGGCAACTCTGCCTTATCGATGACCTTCTGCGTTATGCAGTTAAAGAAGTATGACATACGTGTTATCACCATCTTCACATATTTTGGACTGATAGCTCTTATCAATATTGGAAGGGACACCGTGAGCATGACGTGACATTCATGTGAGTTGTAGCCGGTCATTGTGAGGTCTTTCATGGAGACCAAGCTCTTGATTTTGGAGGAGAAACCGGTCGGCACATTGATACCCCTCATCAATTTGCAAAAGGTCACCTTCTTGGCATGCGTGAGGTTGTATCCAGCCAATGGGATATCGACTTTACCGTTTTGAGGCTTTCCAGAGTGGAGTTCCTTTCTAATGCCCTCGTTGAGAAGATCGGTCCGTGAATTGATCCCATCCTTCGTCTTGCCTGTGATGTCTAGCAGAACACCGATCGTGCTCTCAAACACATTCTTCTCGAGGTGCATGCAGTCAATTGCATGGGGTGTATGTAGTGTTTTCCAGTACGACAAGTACTTGAAGAAGATCGACTTCTTCTTGAAAGGGATGACTGGGACGTCGTCATCAGGAGATGCCTGCTTGTCGTGCTTTCGCTTCCTAGTTGGTTTTGTCCCTTCCTCTGGTGGTTTCTTCTTTTTGCCGAACTTGATCTCATCCATATCCTTCACCATCTCATACACCTTTGGCCCCCACTTTTTCTGCGTCATTGTTCATTGTGGCTCATCCTTATTGTCAAAGTATCATTCCTATCACTTCTTCTATACATGTGTTTGGCCTTGAGGAACCTTCTATGTCGATTGTAGACCATCTTGGTGGAACTCAAAAGGTAAGTGTATCAAGTCCCATCGATGCAAACTACACATCTAGTCTTCCCTTTGATCTGCCCCGATAGTGAGAATAGACCGGGGTAATCAGTGATGGTGACAAAGATGATGGCTTTAAGTGTGAAGCTCTCCTTTTTGGACGCATCCGTCATCTCGACACCAACATCGAATAACATCTACATTTCCTCCATGAGCGGCTCTAGGAGGACATCTATATCATTGTCAGGCTGCTTCGGTCCAGAGATAAGCATCGTCAACATAAGGTACCTACGCTTCAGACACACCCAAGGAGGTAGGTTGTAGATGCTGAGAACGACCGGCCAAGTACTGTGTGAGTTTCTTAGCTCACCGAACGGGTTCATCCCATCGGTACTCAACGCGAACCGGACATGTCTGGGCTCGTCACAAAACTCAGGGTAGTCGTTATCGAAATCCTTCCACTGTTGTCCATCGGAGAAGTGTCATAGCTTGCCATCGTTCTTGACCCGATCAGGAGATGCATGCCATGACATGTCCGATCGACCACAGGTAGGTACCACACAGATAGTGCGGGGCTTTTCCTCTGCGTGTAACCCTCTTCTTCCTCATCTTGTTGAGCCGAGATCTGCTTGGCTGCAGCACTGGTCTTCTTATTCTTGTTGTTCGGAAGAATGTCCTCTGCATCCACGTGACAACCGACATTCCTCTTATACCGACTAAATCCACAGTGTGGACAACTAGTCATGTTTTCATACATCTCGCCCCGGTACATGATGCAGTGGTTAGGGCAGACATCAAACTTTCTAACTTTCATCGCCATTGGACGGATCAACTTCTTCTCTCGATATGTATTAGCTTGAACCTTGTTACCCGTAGGGTACGTCGTAGCAAGGTAACTTAACAGCTCATTGAAGCCAATGTCTGACCAACCATGTTGAGCCTTCATCATCAACAGATGGAGGTTGAAACGGAGTGCCTTGCACCCCTCCGGACATTTTCCACCATCCTGATACAGAGGATCAACTGCCGCCTGCTTCATCTCTCTAAAATTCTCCAACCACTTTGGGCTGTCAAACATAACATCATCCTCGTCGATGTGGTTGACCAGGTCCTCAAAGAGCTGGACATCTTCGGGTTCCCTCAAAGTAGCATCTTCAATAGTGTCACCATCATTGGCACCATCATCTGGAATGTTCTCGAGCAGTTCATCCACTATGATGTAGTCATGAGAATTGTTGTCGTCGTCGGTGGTAGGTGGCACTAGCACCGAAGGTGGTGGTGGTCGAACATGATCTTGGTTGTTCACCGTCGTCGTCGACGAGCTCACTCTAGATACACCGCAACTCGCATCGAGACTTTCACCATGAGAAGTCCAAACCGTGTAACCCTTCATAAAACCGTTGACAATCAGATGTGATTGCACCGTACCATCTGGGTAGCCTCTGAGGTTCCGACATTTAGAACATGGACATATGGTTGTCGTCCGCTTCAAACTAGCATGATGAGCTTTCGCAGCTGCCATAAACTTCCTCAATTCGCTAAGGTACCGAAGATCAAGCAGTCTATCAATGTGGTACATCGATTCAGACCTGTCCATCGTAGCTTAACACATGACAAAACAACAAAGTTCTATATATAAAAAATAGATCTACTTCATGAATCTAGACACACATGATGATATATCGCACTAAAAAGTGAGAATAAAAGAGAGAAATAGGTGTGTGGAAGAGCAATCATGTACCTCTTATATATTGTCCTCTCCTCCCCAAATCAAAGCTCTAAAACTCAATTTGATGATTTAGTGAAAAATTCAGGCAATAACTCCGTCCCAACAAGATGAGAGACGATCAAGACAAAACTTTAGCGCAACTATATATATCACACGGTACATCTAGATTAAAAAAACACAGGTTTTATATGATTTAGTACATGGATCTATGAAGAATCTAGACTAAAAACACAAACTAGATCTAGATCCCATGAATGGTGGATCCTATGGATCTAGATCTAGATCCATGAGGAATTGCACTAAAAAGTGAGAAAACGAGAGAGAAAGAGGAGTGGGAGAGCAATCATGTACCTCTAATCGTGTCCTACTCCCCAAATCAAATCTCTAAAACTCAATTTGAAGATTTGGTGAAAAAATCGGGCAAAACCTCCTCCCCCCCCCCCCCCCCACCCCCACGTTTTGGAAGAGGAGAACTCGTGGGGAAGGAGGGAGGGCTAATATTATTTATAGGACGGGGATAACCGCAGCGGGCAGCATAACCCGCCCGCTGCGGTAAATCAATCTACCGTAGCGGGCTACATAAGGCGCCCGCTGCAATAAATGGTCATTTACTGCAGCGGGCGGGTTATGTGGCCCGCTGCGGTAAATGGAATAACCGTAGCGGGCGTTTAAGATGTGTGCTACGGGGCGCCAAATGTCAACGCTGCGGTAAATGAATCATGTAGTAGTGGCCACCGTCGTTCTGCGCATCGCCCGAACGTGTGTGATTGTTGTTGCGCCGCTGACGACGACGCGTCTCCCACTGCTCCTCTGTGAGGAGCAGCTGCCATGTGCGCTCTCTACCAAGCTCGACGTCGCCGCAAGCGTGCTCCATCACGACCGTACGCGGCGAGCTGGCTTCATCCTTCTTATCACCACCGGCCATTGCCCTAGCTCTAGATACCAATTGTTGGAACCCGGACAGTGATGAACGCTCTCAGCTCACGCTCACGAACACAAGCTAGAAGTGCAAGAGATTTTTCGGCGACGAACGCCCCGGCCGCCGAACGACCTGTATGTTGGCTTTGATTGCACAATGAAGATACAACTCAAGACGTGGACTCTCTGCTGTCTACAGGATGTCTTTATACACCGGCGGCGCTGCGCCCACGAGCTCACGTCACGTTTCCGGACTCCACGTACGAGCCGGACTCAGACTTGAGATCTTAACAAACTTGGAAACTTGACGTTGCGCACATACGCATCAATCCTAGACACATACGACACACGCACCTTGCCGATGGACACCAACACAAGCACGTACCCGCGCGCCATCAACGACTCTAGCACGCACACGCACGCCGCCATGCACGGACAAAACGAGACGGCGTGGTTTATTCTAACATGCTTGGCGAGAGAGAAAGCAAAAAGAAATCACACGGTGCTGAGAAACCATATCGTCCACACAGGCTCATCCATGGTGAGCAGGAGCTCACGTGTTCATCAGGACGAAGACGATGGAGTTGGGATAGGGAAAAAAATCATAAAGTCATATTTATTAGAGCAAGAAACTTGCATTGTATGAGATGATTTCTATATGTGGTTTGTTGACGACGTGGATGCTATGAAACCGCGTGTAGTTTCGACTGCCCTACCAGGCACGGAGGCTCGACGGCACCTCGCGCCATGCTTCCATTGATTAGGCCGCGCCGTACGACGGTACGAGTAAATAAATGGAGGCCGCTTTCGGTCACGGCATGGGCCGGGGGTTCGATCCATCATTCGTGAGGACGACGGCCTGTATGTCGTGAAAGGACTGAACACTGAAGGATGATGATGGCCAAGCCCGTGCCAAGTGCCGTCGAACAACAGTGGCCTATTCACTTTCAGGCACAGTACGCCCCCTGCTGGGCCTTCCTACTAATGTACTCTAGTTTCTCGCAGGGAGAGCTGGACCGCGCAGTGCCCAACGTTCAGCACGTTAAGCCCACGAGAAACTAGCAGCGCGTGGGGCTGGGCCGCCGAGAGGACCGCCGAGAGCGGATGATTTGAGCAGAAGTCGCGTTTAAATTAAAAATTCATTTTTGTAAAAATATTTGTAATAAAAATTGCAAAATTTCAATTATGCCGTGGATTGAAGTGGCCGGAAGTAAATCCATCGATTAAGTTAGCGGAATTTTGGTTATCGCAGTTTGAATTGGCAGAAAATCTTTTTTCTGCCAACTCATCATAGATTAAATTATTTTATGTCAACTTGGATGAAGAAACAATTTCTATGAAAATTGTAGAGGAAAAATATATCTACAACTTTATAGTTTATGGATTTTCATTTTTCTTGGTTTTGATACTAAAAAAATTATGCAATGTTTTATATCTGCATTTATTTTTGTATAAATGTTATCCCTATACAAGGTTATACCAAAAAAAAAGTTCTGATTTTTTTGTGAAATATACCGCACTAGCTAGTAGATAAATCGAGACAAGTTATTTATGTATTCGAAAATCTACAACCTTTTAGATCACAATATTTTCGTTTGAAGCCATCGTGCTACAAAAATGATTGAAACAATATATAGATTTACAAATACAGATATGACCATTGTATAAATTATTTAGGTATCAAAACAACCTCAAAATAAAAAAGGTAGGAGTATATACATAAAGTAATAGATCCTTTTTTCTCTATAATTTTCTTATAAATTATCTCCATCTGAATTCATATACAAAAGTTATGATTTTTTAGATGGGCTAGCAGAAAATGAAAAAAATCACCAATTCAAATGGTAGTGATCAATATTCCACTAGATCAATCGGCAAAATGTACTTTCTGCTAGTTTAACTAGCGACACTAGATAAATAAACTATTAAATAGTTCCTTAATAGCCGCTAGTGAAAATCGATTTCTACAGACGGTTTTTAAAATGAACCTCTGTAGAATTGGTTATCCCGAAATCGAGTTTTTAAAATAAAAAAAAGAATTAAATTGTAGGAGAGGCTGACTAGCAAGTCGTGCATTTTCTTCACGTAAAGTCGCGTGATCCGCTCGCAAGTCGTGCATTTTTTCACGTATAGTCACGTGCTACGCGTCCGTGGGGTTTCGAACCTACAACCTCACCCTCGGTCGTACCCTTTCTGACATTCCACCCATAAGTCACTTATATCTAGATTCGATTTTGTTTTAGTTCCCCACATATTATACTAAATCGAGTGTAAATTGATTTCGAACGTAGTTTTCGATGACAAGATGATTTCAAATGAAAAAATTATCAACTACAAAGTTTCATAAATTTTTGAGATCTATAATTTTCATTTTGGCCGTTTTTCCATCAGAGGTCATTTGAAAAACTAAAGAAAATCAGGGTTATTTACAGACGGATTTCTTAAGAAACCGCATATATAGAAATCCTATTTTTTACAAGCGGTTTATTAAGAAAAATAGAATTTATACAACCGCCTATAAAAATCAAGTATTTCTAAAGGCGGATTTCTTAAGAAAAACGTCTGTAGAAATCGATTTCTACTGTTTAATTTTTACTGACGCACGATAAGCGAAACCGCAATTACAAATTATTGCACACCGCCAGCGTAGAGCTTTTTATACTAGTATTTGTATTAATTTCTTTTATGAACGCGGAATACCCAGCCCTGAAATTCTGGCTCCGCCAGTGTCCCTCCGTCCCAAAATAGAGGTCGTTATGGGATGCGTGTCGGTCAAACTTTCTCAATTTTGACTAGGTATGTAGAAAATACGTGCAATATTTATATCTTCAAACAAGTTTTTTTAGATAGTATATTCAAAGATCTATCTAATGATACTATTTATGTATTATAAATATTAATATTTTTTAATTTGTGATTGGTTAAAGTTAAAAAAGTTTGATTTTTTGGGAAGCGGGAATGACATCTATTTTGGGACGGAGGGAGTAATGGGTAATTTAATAAATTTAGTTTTATGGGTTATTTTGTATTATTTTGGAGGGGTATCTAATCTTTACATCTAAAAAGACTCTAAGTCATCATTTACCCAGTAATATATACCAAATCTTGATCCCTACTAACACGTCTGCATCCGATACAAATCATACTCTACTCGGGCCTCACACACCCACGTCCTACCTCGTTGCGATACAAAGATCAGATCAAAAAATATAACCCCGGTGCAACTCTGGTACATATCATATCGATATAAATAAGTTGTTTTCTTACAAATGATCCATTATGCCCTTGATTTATATTTGTTTATTTAAGTAGTATACTCAGCACATTTATTTTCTCGTTGGAAATAAAGAAATGAATAATTAAAAAAGATTAGAATGTTGACCGTACGTCACTCAAGGCCCAAAGCCGAATAGCCCAGCCGGCCAATTCCTCACGCGCGAGAGAGGGCGCAGCGGACCCGCGAGCGCACATGACGTAGGAGAGTTTGAGTGTGAACAGGTGATTAATTTGGATATTTTTTGGACTGGTCCACTCTATGTTTTTTAGTTTCATTTCGTATTTTTTAGCTAAAAGGTTTCATCTTCACATAGTTATTTTAAAGAAAATATGTGGAGTTGTGAGACGTCTGTACTCCACAAACTCCAGTTTTATACTTCTTTATGTGGGAATAAAACTAAAAAAATTGAAGTGCCTCTTAGAGCAGCTCCAATGTGTGTGCTAAGATGGCGCTAGAAGGAGAGAGAAAATAAAAGATGAGTTGCAATACATTGGAAGGGTGGTGCTAGCTTGGCACCTCTTGGCACCTGTTGCATATTCTAACACCTGGTGCTAGGAGGAGAGAGGAGAGAGAAAACTGATTGGGAAGAGATGTGGAGAGTGAGAAAGAATAATAGTTTACTTCTCGTGGGTCTCATTTAACTGGTGCTAGTAGAGTTTATACATTGGAGCAAAATAGAACAAGCAAGCACCACCTGACGTGGCGGAGCTAAACACCACTAGAGGTGCTATACGTTAAAGTTGCTCTTAAGATGCTCAAAAAATGGAGTTGGCCCCTAGCTCCACCTTTTTTGAGAGCGGAGTTTGTGAGCTGAAAATATTTAGCAACATAGAGTTAAAGTGGGGCTGTAAAAATAGGAGTGGAACAATCTCAAACAACCCCTCGGTACTTACTATTAAGATGCACACCCAACTAAGGTCTCAAATTTAGAGTCTCTGAGTGAAGGTATGCAAGTGGATATCAATAATGTTTAAGTTGAGTCAGGTAATGAACTTAGTTCATCTCCCCCCTAAATTAATTAATCATGTGGCGTAGTATCAATTTTTGGGTAGCAAAACAGGGAAAGCTTGCATCCCTAGTCTCAAGTGGAAGCGGAGTAGTAGCGCACTAGCGTGTAGTATGTACTTCAGTTTCGGCCGCGGTAAAGCAGCACAAACGGATGCACGCGGTGAAACTTTGAATGATACTAGTCGATTTGTGTTTCACATCATTTCCAATCATCCACCGTCGTCGAAAGATCCAGTGAGGAATAATTACCCAAAAAAAAACAATGAGCAAAAGAATGCACACACACACACACACACGCGAGGCCACCGTCATTTATAACGTGCATAAATCCGTGCGAGCGATCTAATGTCACACATTATTGTTGTCGTGCTGCTCTTTGATGCTGCTGTCGACCGCCACGGTGCGAGCCATGACTCATGCATGAATAGAGGCCCAATGCGCACAAGAACGCACGCCATCTAACTTTTCCATCCACATAAATGTCAAAATAAAAAGTTCTCGTGTCCACAGGCCGGCCGCACCATGAATGATGAATATAAGCGCTCTGCTCAATCGAACCCGGCCGGCCCCGATATATTGGGCCCAGGTAGAAAACTTTACTGTATAAGCGAGCATAGGGGGGGAAAAGGAAGGAAATTAAACTCCCCTGCACTGTAACTCTATAAGTATGTAACTGTATATGTACGTTTCAAACGGATTAGTAATAAAATGTTGTCGCAATGAAACTCAGTGTACAATAAGTAAACGTATAGTACAAGTATGTACACAATTAGTATTTAGTAATATGTACAAAATTAGTACTATTTAGTAAGGCTCCAACTGCGCATAAACGTACTATATACGACGATACTCCATCTTGTCCATTGATCATGCATGGTGATCCATCAAATCTGTGACCAGTAAATGGATTGCATGCATGATCTGACATCAAATGATTCACCTGTTCGTTCATTTCATCGATTAGGCCCGTTGTAGTGAAGTTTCATCGATCCCATTAAGTAATGTGACACATTGGTAATTTAAGTGATATGGCGATGATTTCAATTTTATGTCTAGGAAACCGGATGACACTATATATGAGGGAGGGATTGCTTCATCAAACGTGGGTAGGAGATCTCGGGCGATGCATGCACCTAGTTTGCACCTCCCCGTTCTCTTGCCTCCCCATTCCTTGGTGTTGTCTCTCTCCATTCTCCACCCTCTTCACCCCTTCTTTTGACTCCCTTCTTCCTTCTTTCACCCCTAAATAAGCCACATCTCTAGAGGGATGGTTTCTGAGCCTGTTTAGCAGGTCTTCTTTTGGTTTTGGTCCCTCTGGCATAGCCAGAGTGAATGAAGCCAGAGACAAATGCAACTCCTTGCTAAGTGTTTAATAGTCTTTAGACGGTGAAGCCGTTTTGTGAGGATAAGTCTCCTAGAAAACTTTATTCGTCGGCCAAATACATGTATTGCTAAGATGGCTTATCTCATTCTTCAGTAAAACATATGTAAAAACTAACATGGCACTCATATAGAATCTGCAAGATGAAATTTATCATTAAGATTGAGCTTGTACACTAGATTTTGTACCTAAAGATGGCAACAAGGTGGGTCTAGACTCAAAATGTGCAATTTTAAGACCCGGTAGGGGCGGGTCCAGTTTCGTCGTGCGTGGGTTTACGGGTTCGACGTCTCGAAATGGGCGGGGTGGGTGTGGGTTTGAAATGTCCCCCATAGGAGCCCGTCACGGACCCAAAGTTAAGAATGTTATTGTAAAAAAAACCAACGTAATGGCCGAAATAAGGTTCTAGCCCTAGGTTGACTCTCTACTGTCTCTAGTTCCCATTCCCCCCATCCCTACCATAGCCCACAACTAGCAACCGCTAGCCATAGTAGCACATCGTCACATGGGACGATTCCGGCCACAGCCTTGCCAAAGCGTCCGCTAGCTTCTGCAGTGCTGCGCATTGCGTCGTACCTGCCCTGTGGCCTCGCAGAGGCCGCCGCCCCTTTGGCCCTCCGCGGTTCCGCCAGACCACCCACTACTACAGAAAAATCTTTTGCATAGTGTCTCCATTTAGGGCCTTGAGGCGGTTGGCCTCATTGCCCGCCTCGATTATTCGAGTCAGGGCAATGAAGCCAGTGATCACCTCGGTTAATGCTTAACCGAGGTCAGCATTGTAGCTTAACCATTAACCAAGGTGGTTATCTGTCTCGGTTAATGTATTAACTGAGGCGGTCACCTATACACTCGGAAATTCCAACCCAGCCTGCTACTGTTTTCTGGCACCGCTCCAAGTATATATAATTGGATGAAACCCTAACCATATGACCACTCTCCCTCACTCGCACTCTCCCTCACTTGGCGACAACGCTGCTCTCCTCTCTCTCCCCCACCGCTGCACTGCACCTCGATCTCTTCTTCCTATCTCGGCTCTCCCTCCTCACTTTTCTCCCTCAAGAGAAAACATTGTGGGCGAGCTAGGGAGTCACGGGCGAGGCACAGTGGTGTGGCCGAGGAGTAGTGATGCGAGCATCGCGGGTGGTGCAGAGCAACGGCGAGGCGTCTCAGGCGACCTCTCCCTCTCCTCCGAGCACCATGACCCCTCCCTCTCGTCCAAGCATGATGACCCTTCCCTCTCCTCTGAGCATGATGACCCCTCTATCTCCTCCGAGCAGCGATGGGGGCAAGGATTTGGCCACCACTGAGTGGATCTGGAAACCGAAGACTGCAGGGGCATGGATCTGGCCACCATCGGGCGAATCTAGCCACCACAGAGCGGATCCAGCCACCAGAGACTATAGGGAAGCGACGACGGATGGTACTAGTCTTGGTGGGCTATCGGGCTTGGTGTTTTTTTATTTTCTGAAATTATTAGCCACGATGAGTAATGCAACTTAGTTGCCTCCTATAATAGCATTAACGTAACTACGGTTGTGTTAGATTAACCACTTTGGTTAATCGATTAACTAAGGTACTTTTTGTAACCGCCTTGGTTAAGGCACCATGACCTTTAAGCCTAGGCCGACGGTTGCAAAAACCACCTTCGGTTAACCCTTTTCACATGTCCCGGTTAATATTTTGTAGTAGTGGCCGCACCGCCGCCCTGATGAGAACCGGCTAGCCAGACGCTAGTCGCCGAGTCCTTTGCTGCTTGCTCGCCTTCCCCTATCGACTGATGAGGATGAGCTAAGCTGAGCGACTCACGCTCCCTGGGCATCTGAGCCTCCTCCGTCGTCTTGCCCCTGACAAGGATTAGCGATCATTGTGCGGGTGGGATAATTGTTGTGCAAGCCATTCTGCAATGATTTCATGTGCTGACTATTGTAAAGTTACCAGGTTTCGGAGACCTAGCGGGTTCGGAGGCCGGGCTATTGGATGTTCCCCCATAATAGGTTTTAGGGCGGGTTCAGTTCTTGTTTTCTGTTCTTGGGTACGGGTCTGGGAATGCTCCACCCGCCCCGTTGTCATCTTTATTTGTACCAACTTGTTATTACTACTACCCTTATTGTAATGTTTTGATTTTGTAAGAATATAAAGGGCTTAATTGCCAAGACACTGTCCCCAATATGTCATTATTAATGAGCAACTTTTTTTACCACCGTTTGATTTTTACCGAGCTGCAGTAGGGTTCCGATCCCCTCCTTTCACACAATCATGTGATTTTGGTTCAAACAAATTATGTTGTTCAATCGACTAGTGACAAAAAGAACCAACAGATTGATCCACGAACTTGTACCTAAAAGTACACCCATATGATTACTAGGTCAGTCTTAATGGAAGTTTCATAGAGTTTTATGGGTATTTAATATGGTGACATAATAATATATTTATGAAGAGAGAGATGATAAAAGTTTCATGAGAGGAGATAGCATTGTTTTCAACGTATGAGAATATTAGAAACTGGGACATGAAACTAGCGCTTATGGTTATGTCAAGCATTATATCTATCATGCATAAGAGATAACTAACAGTCAAATAGCGTTTAGCTCTAAAGACAGGCAGGATAATATAATAAATATAAAGTACAAAGAAAAGACAGGCTTTGACTTTTTGTAAGCAATATATATATATTTGGTAGGTACCTGATACAACCCTTGTTTTTTAATGACATGATGAACATAAATAGTAATAGCTTCGTTTTTGTTTACAGACATAGAAGTTAATTAAATTGAGCGTTGGAAATTATAAAACTGTAAAATTATGATCTGAGGAGCGAGATGGAGAAATTAAAGAATATCGATCCATCACTCATGCGTCTAGCTAGCTAGCTAGTGGCCTGACAAAACTTTTCCGTAGATCACGTAAATCATCCACCATACAAACTCAATAATCTCATGCAGAAAAAGGAAGGGGGCATACAGCAGACACGGGGAGCGTGTGATGAATTGGTTGTACGTTACGAAATATTGCAAGCAAGAGCAAGGCAATAATAATAATTTAGGCAAGAGACATGCGTGGTCGAGCTACCCTATGCTAGTGATCGAGAAAGGATCGAGTTGCGTGCATGGGCTTGGCACCTGCAACTGCGAGAGGTAGCATCAGCGCAGAGCTGATTAATTTTTTGCTTCTTAACTGGGCGTGGTGCTGGACGCCGAGGACTCCGGCGAGCAGTCCTCCCACCGGCCGGTGTCGGCTGAGGCTGCGGCTGCGGCTACGGCGGCATCGGCGCCGCCGTCGTCACAGCAGAAGCAGCAGCAGCAGCGTTGCACCATGCGGCGGTGGAAGCTGCGGTGGCACCCGCAGGCCGCGCAGCGGAGCGCGGCGGTGGTGCCCTCCTCCCCCTCGGCCAGGAACTCGCGGCACCCGTCCACGGCGTGGCCGCCCATGCTCGCCGCGTGGTTCCGCCGGCACTCCCCGTAGCGCACGCCGGCGCTGCGGCACCCGCTGAAAAGCACCGGAGGAGGAGGCGGCGGGTGACACCGCCTCAGGATCACCATCCTCTTCATCATCTATCGCCTGATGATATGCTGATCCACCCACTCCGATCGGATCGATCCTCTTGTTGGCCGGCCAACTACTAGCTAGGACAAACAAACTAACTGTTTCTTGATTTCTTTCTCTCCTCTCCTCCAGGACGACGTCTCGCTCTTTGCTTGGCTCGGAATGTTTGAGAGAGATTACTACTATGCTAAGTACAGCGTATATGAGAGAGAGAGAGAGAGTAATGGCTAGCTAGGCCAGCATCTTGTGGTTCGACGAGTACAGGCGAGAGCAGCAGCTGCCCTAGCTAGGTGCTAGCTAGATCACAGTGCTAGGTAGATCACAGTGCAGACATACACAGATATTTATAGCCCAGCTTGGCCATGGCGCGCCCACACGCACCCCCACCTACACGCACCTAACGCCCGCCAATGGCTTAGGTTGTTTGACATGCTGGGCTGCATAAAGCTCTCACATGCACGACCCTTTCAGTCATGCCTGTGGATGAGAGCTAGGATCGGAGAAGACCTCATGTCTCAGGCTGGCTGAATTGATGGTCCAGCCAATTCCACCTAGCTACCCCGGTCGCAAACCCAGCCCGGCCAACAAGAAAAATACTGTGTCCACGGCGCTCAAGTGCATACCGTCCGTGATCTGCTGTAACGTGTCTACTCTCATAGATCTAACGCTCTTAATTCCCTCCGTCCACCTGCACTGTGATCCATGGTTTAATCTGGCACATGTAGGCCCATGAAAAACACGCTGATGAGTGTCCTGACATGTAGTGTACAACACTAGTAGAGAACAGAACCTTTGAACCTTTGAACCGAATGCAAACTTGCTTTAGTCTCGGTATTTTTATACGGCCGGGACTAGAGAGATCTAGTAATATCAACCGGGACTAAAGTCCCTTGCTCAACGGCTAGTGCAGCAGCCTTTTGTAGGTGGGGCTCTTTATTCCTACCATTTAGTCCCGGTTGGTGTTAATAAAAACTGAGACTAAAGGTACCAGGACATTTAGTCCCGGTTGGTGTTACGAACCGGGACTAACGGTCTCTTGCTGAGTTGGTTCAAAAGGAAAACGTCTCATTCATTGTTAGATGTATTGTATAAGTGGAGTGATAAGCTGCATATGAGGTTGTGCTACCGGTTTTGGGTTCGATTCTCACGAGGCGTATTGGTGGTGACATATTTTGTATCTTCTCACCTATTACAAGCTCTTAATATACAGTAATTAAGACTCATGCCTACGGTTGCCAGACCAGTTGGTCAGGCTTCCGGATGGCATGCCCCGTGACCTGAGCTCGATTTTCACTATCATAATACATAGTAAGACTCAAGCCTACGATTGCTAGACCAGTTGGCCAGGCTTCTGGATGGCATGCCCTATGACATGAGTTTGATTTTCACGTAAGTGAATTTCAGTCGGTGGTGGTGAAAAAAGCCCTCACATGTCTCATATTTTCTAAAGCACAGGTAAACGGTCGAGCCCACTCATGGGTAACAGACCCATGTGTAGGCGCGGGGTGTTCGGTGGTTTTTTAGGCTAAAGTGAAAAGTCCTTCTCAGGTATTACATTTATTTTCATATTGTATTTGGACTCGGATACAAATAGCTATCGGATACATATACGAATACGAAATGTCTCGGTTACGATTATGAATAATGATTATCGAATACGGTATGAATCCAATTCGAAGAATGTCGAAATCAAATACCTATTAAAACTAGTATAATGTCCGTGCTAACGCCACAGTTTTATTTTAGGGATGTACATGTAACAACCCGGATTTTCCAACAACCAAAAATCCGAATTTTCAAAACTTTTTCGTGTAATGTTTGGACCATGTAGTCGTTTTTTTTTGAAACAAGACCATGTAGTCGTTAGGTCTAACCGGAGCCGACCTAAAGGAGTTCATCGACAAATCGTTGCATACATATAGAATTGTCTGTAGGAGAGTGTTATCGGTTCTTGAGTTGGTTTCGGTTTATCAGATACCCTTGAACCTCTATCAAATTTCATCCGTCAAAATTCCTTTTGACTCGTACCGTTCCATTCCTCCCAAATCTCTCCTAAGCCTCCTTGGAAAATTCTTTAGAATCCATTTGAATGTTCATCAACATAATTATTGTGAGCAGATCATGGGAGAAGGCTTTTTCCTCACCCTCCCAGCGGCCCAGATCGCCTCCCCACTCTCCCCGCGGCCCAGACTTACCGGCCCGCTCTACTCCTCTCCTCTCCTCTCACGTTGGCCCACTCGCGCCCCCGTAGGCCCATATGCGCGGCCAGCCCAGCTGGTCCATCAGCCGGCCGAGCCCAACCCCAAACCCTAGGGGCGGGTTGCTCCCAGGCGCCGCCACCACCCCGACCGGGACTGCCACGCTCCCACGCGACCCCGCAGCCGCGCGCCGCGCCTCGTGACCCGCGTGAGCCCCCGCGCGCACGCGACGCACCACGCCTACGCCCCGCACCCGTGTCATTCCTCTGGCACCCGCAGCGCGCGCAGGAAAGAGAAATAAAAAAATGAAAAAAGAGCGAGAGAGAGGAATCGATCCATCGTCGTGGAGTGCCGAGCGTCGAAGTGGGAGGTGGGAGGGGCTGAGGAGTTTGATACACACAATCTTAGCCCTTGGATTTGAGTGAGTAAGGAGAGAGAAGATATTACAAGCAATCTAAACAGTCCGTTTTAAAGATGTTGTTTTTCTAGGTAGATTTTTATGGGTGGACGGATGAGAGACTTCTCAGCGGAGTGCATTTTTCAGTGTGGACGTAGAAAAGAAAAAAATGGTGAATTAGTAGGGTAGATTAAAACTCAATTTTAAAATGTATCTGCCCATGCGAAACCAAATCCAAATCTCTTGGATGGAATTAGAAACAAACAGTGATGTCGTATTCTCTTGAGCAGTTGAGACTGCCACACACTCTTACAGCCAAGTGCAGTTATGCCCAAGCGCATGTGTTAAATGCAGCAAGGGATTTTCTTCTTCTACATATATCTCTTTCTTTTTTTTTCTAGGAATTCTCTTCTTATATATCTCTTTCTGTTTTTTTTTTTCCTTTTACTATTAGCATGGCAACGCTGGACTTGTTTGTGAATTGTGCGTGGCCGTGAGATCGGCCATAATCAATCACTGAACCGGCCGGGGAGTTGGGAAAGCGTGCCAACAGAGCAAATTGCAGCGCAGGGCATGAGAGGAGAGCGATGCGATGCAGGTGCCAGGATGAGGCAGCAGGAGAAAGAGAAATAAAAAAAAGGAAAAAAGAGCGAGAGAGAGGAATCGAACCATTCCTGTGGAGTGCCGAGCGCTGAAGTGGGAGGTGGGAGGGGCTGAAGAGTTTGACACACACAATCTTAACTCTTGGATTTGAGTGAGTAAAAAGATAGAAGATATTAGAAGCAATCTAAACATTTCGTTTTAAAGATGTTGTTTTTCTGGGTATATTTTTATGGGTGGATGGATGAGAAACTTCTCAGCGGGGTGCATTTTTCAGTGTAGACGTAGAAAAGAAAAAGATGGTGAATTAGTAGGGTAGATAATGAGGAAAAGCAAAATATATATATATATATATATATATATATCATAGTTGCGCTAACCATTACACCACATTAGGAGTCCCTAGATTAAGCATAAAGAGTAAAGCAATAAATAAGAGATAAAATACAGTTGGTGACCCACCCGACCCCCGCTTCCTCTCCGAGGGGACACGGGGGAACCCGCCGCCGCCACCCCTCGGGGCCTCTCCGAGGGGCCCCCCGGCCGCCGTCGCCGCTCCTCCCCGGCTTGCGGCGGCGGCGACCCGCTTCCCTTCCTCAGTCCCTTCTCGTCCTCCCTCGGCTCTTCAACAGTCGTTCCCTCCTCTCACCTATCTCCATTGGCGGCTGCGGCGGTCGACCATGTGGGTGGATCCGGTTCTCCGGCGGGAGGTTCAGGTGTCTCCGGACCTGGGGCAACCATGTGGGCAGCGCCTGCGGCGGTGCTTCTTGGGTGACGGCGACTAGATCTGGATCTAGCCGCCAACACCGTCCTCCTCTGCGGCGGATGATCTGGACGGCGACCTGTTCCAACGTCCAGCGGCCGGTTCATGGGGCGGCAGTTTGGGTGAAAACCCTGCCTGACATCTTACGCCGGGCCGGCGGCGGTGGCACTCACCGTGCCTCGCATCTTGTTGAAGGCGTCGTTGAAGCTGTTGCGCCCGTGGGCGTTCAATAACTGGGTGAAAACCTAGCCTGGTTTCTCCGGGCCGGCGACGGTGGCGCAACTGGCGCGTCGTCGAAGTTGTTGTTCGTCAGGGCCAGGATTTCCTACCACGTATTACCTTGTTGCGCAGCTCAAGACGGAGGTGATGCTCGATGGCGTAACAACTCGCTTTTGGTGGGCAGGCTTGCATCTGCACCAAGTGCTTTGTGCTGTTGCCTTAGAAAAAACATCCAGTCTTCAGTGGTGGTCGGTGTCCAACGTTTTCAGTACTTTTTTAGGTCTAACAAACGTATATTTAACGGCTTTGTCTTGACGTTGGTGATCTTATTCTAGTGGAGTTGGCATTACGTTGGTGATCTTATTCTAGTGGAGTTGACATCGCGGAGCAAGTCTATTTGTCGCGTAGGACTACTCGAACTTCTTGTTGGGATGTAATTTTTCCGTCAGTTTCTTTCTTTTTAATTTCTTGTTATAATAATTTGGCCCGATTCTACCTATGGGTAGATGAAACCGGATAGTTTCTATCCTTTATTAAAAAAAAGAGATAAAATACAGTTACAAAATAGGAGTGGTGGGGGAGCACACAAAGGCACATGGCCTTTTTTACCTAATGGCCGGCCTGGACACCTGCTAGGATAGTATTCATATTTTCTGCTAGGTCAAATTTATTCGTATACGTATCCGCAGGATATATATTGCCGATATTACATTTGTATTTGATATCCATATAATGTATGCGTTTTCATATCCGTATCTCAAAAAATATCTGGATATCCACATAACTATCTAAATAAGTGTTCATATTTATTCGGTCAAATTGAAGGTTAAATAAATATCGGTACCATTTTTACCCCTAAACTTAGATGAGTAGTCCTCTACCTTTAAGCTACAATAAAGATATACTGATTTTATACATCAAACACATGAGCTTCAAGTATCAATGTATTTTTTTATCATATTTTATATTTTTCTGCTACCAACTTTAGTGTCGGTTGGGAATTGGCTTAACAAAATAATGCGCTCTCTGTGAGATTCAAATTCAAGACCTCATGTACTGCCTCATGCGTAGATAATTACCCTACCTACACAACGCATCTAACAATAGATGAGATGCTTCTATTTTGTTCTAACCCATCAGAGGACCTTTACTCTCCATTCGTAACATCAACCATAACTCATTCGTAACATCAACCATAACTAACGTAGACTTTTTTTTAATCAGGATTAGTGTTACCCACTGGGATTAAGAGTCTTTCAAAACTCATAAAACTTGGAACCAGGACCATATTAGTCCCGATTCTAACTATAACCGTATCGAAAGTCTATTCTCTGCTAAGTGTTAGGACTATAGGAAAGGGTACACTGATTTTACATCAAAATTTTGAACACGGCTGCAACAAATGATTTTTATTTAAAACCTTGGATATAGATCGTACGAGACGTATAGGGATGACACACCGTTTAGTTGCAGTGCTGCTGTTTCTCTGTTTTGTTTTGTTTTGTTTTTTAGAGAAAAAAAAAACACTTGTCGTACATACATAAATGTGATGAAATGAACCTACGATGTGGGGCCAGCTGAGCTGATGTGAAGGATGCCACAACGGTGGAGCGCGCCATTGCCATTGCCATTGCCAGCCTAGCGAGACGGCGAGGTTGGCAGCTGGGTGTGGGGTGCTTTTGCCTAATTGGCTTTTGCATTGACTGGTTCTCGGATCTCCATTTGGGAGGATTAGTGCACTGCATGCCGTGTAGCCGTGTAGCCGTGACCGTGAG
Organism: Microstegium vimineum; assembly: GCA_022036555.1. NCBI lineage: Eukaryota > Viridiplantae > Streptophyta > Magnoliopsida > Poales > Poaceae > Microstegium > Microstegium vimineum. The sequence continues at coordinate 35,737,479 of CM039135.1, forward strand.
CCGTGACGCCGTGCCAAGCAGGGTTCGTACTAGATCTCTGTTCTCCGGGTGCCCGCCTCCACTGTTGGACAGATTTCCCGCACTGTTGCAGCATGTGGTGAGCAAATGGGAATGTGCGCACGATTGGGAGACGGAAATTGAATGGCCGACCAAGCCAAAGATTCCATCGACTGATAGAGCCTGAACGACAAGAGTTTTCATGCTCAGTTCTCTGTTACAACAAACCTAATCAACACTGAAAGGAGGGTCCCAAAATCATCGCTGCCTCATCCATTGAATTATGACATACTCCCTTATCCCTAAATATGTATCGGTTTTCTTCATATCATAAGTTTGATTAAATTTATACAAAATATACACAACTAATATATCTCTAATTTATTATAAAAAATAATTTAGACAATCAATCTAATAATATCAATTACTACCTTCGTCCAGGAAAGGAAAAGATGTAACTGTAAGAATCGTATCAGTCAAGATAGCCCATGTTTAACTAATTTTATATTACTATTAACATTTATGTATTTATATAATTTTATTATAAAAATATATTCTATAACTAATCTAATGATATTTATTTCATATAATGAATATTAGTACTTTTATAAAATTAGTCAAAATTCGCACTGTTTAATTTCTCGAAAAACAAAAATTGCATTCTTTTAAGGACAGAGGTAGTATATATTATAAATATTAATATTTTTTTATATAAAATTTATTAAATTTATTTCTCAGAAATAAAAACAGCAGATCATTTTCTTTTGGTTGTGGTTCAGTTATTTATATATAAATAATAACACGGCAACGAGTTCTTAACGGAGCTTTTATATGTGAATGATAACTTGTACGTATGCGTGAGTGCTCTCGTAAAAGTAGATATACTCCCTCTGTATTATAATTAGATAACATTTTGAATAAACTTTTAGTCAAACATTGAGAATATAAATCATCAATAACTTTTAAGTTGTTGAGATTCTAAATGTGAAAATTATATGAATAGATTTGTCTTGAAAAATACTTTCATAAAAGTATACATATATCATTATTCCATAAATATTTATATAAAAACAAGAGGTTAAAGTTGTGTTTGGAAAATCTAATCACTGTCCAAAACGTCATCTAATTAGGATACAGATTGAGTATACCTTTTTTTTGTTAACATGATCTCTGCGTATATAAACTCCCTCCACAACGGCTACAGTGTCAATGCTTTGGTAGTAGGTCACTGTACAGAGTCAGTGCAATATGTATAGTTTATGACTGAGCTGAAATCCAAAAGAGAGAAGATGGCAGCAATAAGTCCATGCGGTCCCGCCTCGTACCCCTGGCGACGCATTGCACTAGTGTCCCTGTCCTAGACGTAACGAAACCTCTAGGCTCTCAAACCATGAAGGCACTGTAGAGAGATTAGCCTGTACAGTACGTGGGTGGGCCCGGGCTGGTTCATTGGCCCACCAGATAGGTGTGGGTCACTTCACTTCAATCCAAAAACGTTTTGCAGTGTCAGAAACCCGTGCAATTTTATGATTTAAATCTATATAGTACGTAATTATATTTACATATATATACATATAGATAATATTCAACCTTTGGAATGGAGAAATTTCATAGGATGCCTTTTTAGATTTAAAAACTATACTCTGTAAAGTACCGTCGGCTTTTATTTGTATTTGGTAATTATAGTCGTCCAATCATAGAATAAATAGGTTCAAAAAATTCATCTCTACGAACAAAATATATAATTAGTTAGATTTTTTTATCTATATTTAATGTTTCATGCATGTTTCAAAAGATTCATCTCTACAGACAAACTGTACAATTAGTTATATTTTTATCTATATTTAATACCTCGTGTATGTGTCTAAAGATTTGATGTGACAGAAAATCTGGTAAATTTTTGGAATTTGAAGAAAGCTAAACAGGCCCTAGCCTTTGTATTGCAGGAGAGGCTCATATGGAAATCTAAAGGAAACTTTCCTTTCACTTCAAATCCAGGAAAACTAGAGGGAAAAAAGAATCCACTTGGAGCTCAGTGGAAAAATCCTGTGCACGGTGAACAAAGCACATAATGGACTAATGGGAGAGCTGGTGGAGTCTAATCAAGAGAGTAGAATGAAATATGTAGGTTAGTTAAAGAAGGAAATATATTTTTGCTCCTAAAATTACTTTTAACATTCCTATGCTTTTCCTTTGCCCGTCCAAATGCCTTTACGCTGATGCTGTTCCCAAGAAGATTTTGAATATAAGACTGTCCGTACTGCTAAATCTATTCTCTATCCGTCCTAGTTATCAAGATTATCTTCTCTCTTTATTTTTTTTCCGTACCCATCATCCTCTATATCCCATACACTATACCAACTAGGGGTTCATTTGTTATTTTATCTAAATATATACATATAAGATCTTGTTTTGAAGAATTTATTGAAACGAATTTAATAATGTAAACGAAATTTAATTTAGTTTTTTGGTTTATGAGTTATAGTAGTTTTTTATTAGTAAAAAAGCAACGACACGCACCATGAGAGCGCGCAAGCCCACGAGTGCATCCACGAGTGCATGCCACATCCTGTAGCTCACCCTGGGACACCCTTGATACCGCGGCCTTTCACAGTACCGGCTGCGTGCATTTTTACTCGATACGGCTCATGCAGATTTGTTTTGCAGTACCCGCTGGGGATAGCCTAAAGCGCTGCCCCACTACCTGCGTGTACGACCACACGTACTACCATACTCGCAGCCACCTCCATCTCCGTGGTTGTATTTTTTGGCGACCGATCGATCACATCGGGCGCGGCGCTCCTGCCTGCGAAATGAAACGTCTTCGGTACGGTGATTTCGGGCCGCCGGCCGGCCAGCTTCGAAGGTGAGATACGTGCGCGGTCGGGGGACGGACGGATACGTGTGCGCGGGTGAGACCTCTCTGACTGCCAAGGCCATGGGAGAGCATGGGCGACGGCCTTGACGGGACGTGAGGCGAGGCGACGGGGCGGCGAAAAAGCTCTCGCCTCTGCTGCCGCTTTGGCACATCCCGGTAGCGGGCGATCGGCGCCGTCGTTGTCGCAATATCTCAGGTTACAAGATGACACGCCGAGGCCGTGACAAGGCCAGCTTGACTATGAACCCACGCTGCTGCTGCCAGCTTGACCATGAACTCCACTACGGGCTTCGGCGCAACAGAGCTGACTGAAGATTGATACGCTAGCTGCTGCGTTAGCTGACAGACGACGCGTTGTCCTTTGGAAGAGTGCTTAGTACGTAGTAGTAGCACATCATCACCAGGCAGGCAGAGCTAGCAGTCCACGGACAGGTCAGGGACCGGGGCCGTGGATCACTGTTCATGTTTACCTTGCTAGCCGCCTTTGGTCTCCGTATCACATTGGGATCGGATCATGCAGTGATGCAATGCCGACAGAAATGCTGGGAAGCCGTCATCTGTCAAGGGAGGGGCCAGGACCTTGATTCTTGAAAAGAGCTTTACGGAGTACAGACATCAAAGCTTATAGTTATGGGTCGTTGATTGAAGATTTGTCCATTTCATGCCGTAACGATAATGACCTCAAAATCTATATAAAAAGAAAGGCAATGCAAGCTGTCCTTTGAACGATTGTAGCACTTGGTAAGGTTGCAGTCTGTCAACGCCTGCAAATTCAGGAATGGCGATGAACGAGCTGGTGTTATAGTTCAGGTAGATCGGCGACGTCAGGGTTTCTTGTGGACGGAAGAACAACACCCATCTGGTGCCCAGAGCTAGCCTATCGTTGCATGGAAACGGATCTGCACCAGAAAGGAGCAAGGGGGCTCAGCATCAGAGTTTCAGACGTCAAAAACATGTCTTCCACAAGAAACCCTCAAGCACAAGAATTGCTCCGTGCGTCAGGTGGTTTTGTGCAAAGAGGAGGGCCGACTCTCGAGCTGCCTTCTTCCGAGAGAGGATACAAGCATTAGTTGTAGTGTGCAATTTTCTTCTCAAGCAATGTAACCAAGAATCGCGTACACAAACTTTGAAATCTTAGGTGCCTTGATTGAAGAAGTGAAGCCTTTAGAAATCTTAGGTGCCTTTGACTGTAACTTGAAACCAGCAGTGAAGTGCCTCTTCAAGTTTCTAAAGGCTTTGACTGAGGGGGCTTGATTGAGTTATTAATTCCATCGCCCAAAATATAGATTCAGACATCATCATCTTCATTAAAAATCATTGCCCTACTGAAATGAAAAGACAGAGCACCTGCCATTGCCCACAAAAACTAAAAAAAGCATTGGTTCAGGTGATTTGCTAGGATCTAAAACTGCAAGAAAGCTTCAGAGGACAAAAGCAAATGGAAGGAGTGAAACTGAAGGTTGACCTTCTGCAGGGATGTGTTTAGAATGTATGTTAATTGGTTGTTTTGACTTGTATCTTGAGTCTGAGATTCTATATTTCTTAAAGCATACTAGATCTCATCTCTCTCTTCTTTCTTTATTTTCCTATTTCTATATATATATATATATATATATATATATATATATATATATATATATATTAATAAAGAGATAAAATTTTAGCCATTTTTTTTGTCCATCTTTCCCTAAATAACTGTCTATGTCTATTTTTATATGAATTGTGTTATATATATTCTAATACGAGTTGAGTTTTTTTCGTCTGTCAATTTAGCCCAGTCCAGCCCAAACTCATTTGGAATCTTGGCAGGCCACTCCAATCTCCTGCTCAGCAGCCCACCAGCGCCTAAACTCATTTGGAATCTTAGCAGCCCACTCCAGCCTCCCGCCAACATCCGGCCTGACAAAAACTCAGCAGCCCACTCCAGCCTCCCGAAGCCCACCAAGCACCAGCGGCCTGAGAAAAAACAAAAAAAAAAACCGTTTTCCCACACACGGGATTTGAACCCAGGTCTCCACCCTCAAAATATAAAGGCCTACAACCACACCATAGTCTTTGGTGTTAAATAGTGAACTTTTGTTTTATTTATCGTTCTAACATCTTCAAACCTTTTAGATGGCAACACCCATAAGGTTGGCAAGACAAATAAATAAATAAAACTATGGAAATATGAGATAATAAATAAATAAAACTATGAAAATATGGGATTGCATATGTTAGACAATGAGCGAAAATGAGTTTTTTTTACTTTCTATAACTACGTAGCCTTAGACTATTATTTATTAGATTTGATATGTGCTTGGTTGTTGGCCTATGTCACTCACCACTGCACACTCACTCATAATTTTGTGACGAGAACTATTTAATAGGTAATATATTAGAGAATGATCAACGGTTTAAAGAAGCATAGTACTATATTTATTATTTGTTTTTTGAACATCAAGCTCATTTGTAAAATAAAACATAGGTTTTAATTTTATAGAAGGGGTAAAATAATAAAATATAGCTTTTAAATTTTATAGATAAGGTTAAAATAAAAAGAAATCTAACACTCTTGTACTCATTTTTTATTAACCTTGATAGCTTTTCTCTCTCCCGTTGCAACGCACGGGCACATTTGCTAGTCTTTTATAATGGCTATTTGTATCGCCTTGGTACAAGGTTCATTTTTATAAATAAATAAATCTTTCGTCGTCCAAAAAATGTTTTTTCATTGTTCTTACAAATATCTGGAAAGGAATTTCCTAGATTATATACTGTTCATATATAGCTTTTACTGTAAGGACAAATCAGCAGTTCTTGATGGCCACAATGCAGTTGAGTTCAGTATTTGTTTTTCTGATAGTTCAACCTGAAGGCTTGACGATGAGGTGTTGATGGTCAGTGCTTTCTTTCTTTTCTCACAGACGATTCACGGACCTCATAAACATATTTCACGATCCCAAACACACATATGCTGGAAAGATAATCTGCTTCATCAGATAACCCAAAGCGAGGAACAAACATCTGTAAACATTTCAACGATGGATAATTTTTAGACGTCCTGTGGCATTTTCCTAGCCCATAAAGAAATCCTCTCGATACTATATATCATTAATAAGAATACACATTATCAAATTAGTCGGAGCTGCAAGCCCCCGTGTCGTCCTCCCACACGGACAGCTCGGGCGGCACCAAACCCTAGCCGCCGCCCGACGTCTTCCACCCCTTCCCTCCCCTCGCCGCCGCCAGAGGGTGCCGCCGGAAGGCCCGCGCGGCTCCCCATGAAGGTGGCGGCGAGGATCCTCCCAGGTGAGCCTCGCGGGCGCGTCCGTGCGGGCATGACGACCGGCGGCGGGGGCGGATGCGAGCCTCGCGGGCGCGTCCACTAGAGGGACGACCGACGGCGGGGGCGGATCCGTGTGGAGTGAAGGCGAGGAGGGCGGATGCGGCCCTCCGGAATCTGGGCGGCGGTGGCGGAGCAGTGGCCTGGACGGCTGTATCGGGAGCCAGCGGCGATTCGACGCCTTGGCGCCCGGATCCAGAGCCCCGGTGGCCAGCCCAGGCTAGAGCCTCCGCAGCGGTGATCGTCAAGATGGAGGAGTCGGCATGGGGAACCAGGTCTGGCCTTACGGTTGGACCCTAAGCCCCTGCGGCTGGGGGGCGGTGAGGTTCTCGACTCATTGCTGCTGGCGGTGGAACGTCAACGACGACGTCGGCGCCAGTTAGAGCCGGCAATTGTTTTCCGGATCTGAGAGTTGGCGGCCTTTGTGGCCGAATTTGGCGATGGTGCACATCGCTGGTGTTTGACGTAACAACATGGTCCTTGGTGGGATGTGGCAAGGGTGCTGACTACCATGTTTCGACGGCGGTGACGCTTGTGGGCGACACTTTCCTCGCTGGAGGCGTCGTCATGTTCTTCAAGTGGATCTCTTCAGGTGAAAACCAACACCAGTCTCTGGTTGGGCGACGGTGACGTCTCTGGATGGCATTTTCTCATTGGAGACGTCGCTTTTGAAAGATCCCTTGGGTTGTCGGCTAGTGCCGGCATCGAGATGGTGGTAGATTACACATGCATCTGGTGCCTTGTGCTGTTGCCAGATTACTGGATCCGGAGTCTCCAATGGTGATGTTCTCATTGGGGATGAAATTTTTTCGTCGTTTACTTTTATTTTTAGGTGCACCAGTGTTATTGGGTGACTTTTTGTCGTACCTGTAACACTGACTTTTTGTTGTAATAATTGGGCCTGATGAAGCCGGAAATATATTTTCCTTTATTAAAAAAAGAAATCCTCTCAGAAATGATCCGATCACTTGCTTGTGAATTTTGATGTCAAATGGGGACATGAGCGCTTGGCATCCTTTGAGCTCGCAGCCCATGCCCATCACCACGAACAAGGCGACTGATTCCCTACAATGAATGAACCAGGCACATGAATGGCGAGACATTCCACATGTGCACAACAACGAACTATGTTGCTTTGGTGCCTGGATAAGTGTTTCATGCGCGTATGACACAGGAATTGGTTCCTGCCAAGAATTAGCTTGCCTTATTAGGCTGATCTCTTCACCAGTTTATTGGGTCTTGATTCGCGCCTAGATCAGGGGCGTCCAACCCATCTTATGACTGAAGGGCTCCTGTCACACTACGCTACATATAGAGGTGGGTCGTCGGCTCGCAATATAAGGTTCACTGTGAGTTAACCTTCCCACCGAAACCCTAACCTATTCCGATTTGAGAGGGGTGTAGCCAATGACAGAAAGCCACCAGTCACGCCACCTCTGCATGCCGTACACTCTACAGCTACACCAACCATCGCTACCCATGTGCTGCATCCATCAACGAATCAGCAATGGTCAGATCGTCCTCTTACTGGGGTCAGGGTCAAAGACACGTTAATTTTCTATTTGAAAAAGTAATTTGCAAGTGAATAAAAAAACTTTAGTGAAATTTTAATAAGTTATCGGGTCAGCTATATCGGGTCAGCTGACCCGAATGGCAAGCTCTAGATTCACCCCTGTCACCCTGTGCAATGGGAAAGACGTGTCTAAAGCATTCACTAGTGTACTACATGACATGGTCTATGTAAATGCATTAAACCACTTGGGCTCTTAGATCTTTACGTTTAGATTCCGCAAATATGATACTCTCTCAATCACGCATAAAGCTCTGGCCTCCTAGGCCATCACGTACTGCTCATCGGCGCAACATTTTTAATTTTTAATTATTTTTTTAATTTTTAAAAATTTTATTTTAAATCTTTATGTTTAATTTTTTATTATTTAATTTAATTTAATTTAATTTATTTATTATTTTTAAGATTTTTATTTTCTTTTATTTTTAGTTCTAATTTTATTTTAATTTTTAATTTTTACTTTATTTTACTTTAGTTATTTTTTTTATCTTTTGTTTTATACATGTAACGTCTCTATTCAGCGGAGTGTATGTAGTGTGGTAGTCTATATCAATAAAAGCAAGCGATAAAGAATATGTACTATTTCTATTTTTATGTTTTGTTTTATACATGCAACGAGCACTGGAGTGCATGCAGTGTGTTAGTTTATATCAATTATAGTAATGAAGAGGTTATAGTATTTCTATCAGGCAAATATAGCTTTATATCGAGCTGTTACCAACATTTTTTTAACTTTTTTAGTTTTTAGTTTTTAAATTTTCTATTTTTTTATTTTTAGTTTCAAATTTATTTAAGCTTTTGTATTCTCTTTTTTCATTTATTTTCTTTATCTTTTGTTTTATACCTGCAGCGATCACACGCTACAAAGTACGTGTAGTATGATGATCCACATCAATCATGGCAATAAATAGTTGGTAGTATTTGTACTAGGCCAGTGCATCTTTATATTGAGCTATTATTGAGCCATAACAATAATTTTGAGTTCTGATGTAAGTTAACTTATCAGATGTTCTATCTCTAGTAATTTCCATACGAAGAATTTTCTTAGCTGCACCTAAGTCCTTCATCTCAAATTCTTTACTCAATTGTGCCTTCAATTTAGCTATCTCTAATTTCCCACGTCAAGAACAGGTAAGGGACAACCCTGTAGCTCCTCCTCCCCCACGGCCGCTTGATCAACCGCAACGCAAGAAGGATGCCCCCATTGCACCACATCATTGGCACCGACAGTCGTCGATGCATCTCCATGCTCCACCACACCCTTACCCATAGTGAGAACACTTCATCATATATCCCATACTATTTTCATGTTCTCCTATGCATATCAAGTACCTTATATGATGTACGGTTGATCTCCGAAAAAGTTTACCCATTGTATGTGTTGCTATCCTCGTGGTCAACTTTGCTATTGTTGATAGAATTGACGTTCTTCGCTATTTTGTTGCTCCGATCATCAAACCCTTTGGTAAAGTTGTAGTTAGTATCCTTGAACACACCTTTGTAAAAAAAACTTTTGCCATAGGACTTAACAAACCAAAGATATCAACATCCTACATCCTCGTGTCGTTGTTCCTGCTATTTGGTTAAATTGGAGCTCTTAGTGGTTTTTGTGTTCCCTGATAATCCACTGTAGAAATCACCAAGACCTTGAATCTACATGTTCATGACATCCCTGCACATGATCCAACAAGTTGGTTCAGCTATGAAATCCTCAATGGCCGAGATATCATGACCGAAGTTCCACTACCCCTGCTATTCAAACAAATTTTGTCAATGACATTCTCGTGGATCCAGCAAACCATTTTATGAATCATTTGGCTATAATGTCCTTTATATACTTTCACATGCTACAACAAAGGTTTCATAGATATATGATCAAATAGGAAAGAGATATGTTTCTATCATGTGCTCGATGTCTCTGCTGCCCTATAGTTGTGTTGATGTCGGTTGGCATGTGTGTTCCTGACTTCAACCGCAATATGTATGATATACTTACACACATCTCTGCAAGTTGTTTGGGTCATAGGAACCACAACATTGTAGTTATAAGCATCGTCATGTCATGACTCCTACCATGTCAACAACCATGCAATTCCATCTTGCTATCTCGTTCCCCGCCTAACTAGTGGTTGAAACATCATACCCTTTTGTCACAATATGTTCCATGAAGTGTCGTGCAACCTCACACAACATATCTCCAATTGTCTTTATTATAACCATGAAATCGGTCATCATACCACCGTTGTCCACCACATGATATGATCAAACGATGCACAAATTGCCATAATCATGTTTCCCTTTGATCTATCATCTACCTTAGTGCATTGGTTAATCATGATATGTTCCTAAGTACCTATTCACATATCCAACCCTTTTTGTTCTAATGAATATGATTATGCTAGTACAAATTTGCATTGATAATTTGAATCCAATCCTTTCCATATATACCTTTCAATTCCCACATCTTTTAATCATGGCTCCCGTTTTGGTTAGTTTTTGCGCTCATACGTTAGTAGTTGTAGGCCCGACCTTTTCAAAACCTTTATGTTTTGTTGTTTTAATGATTGGTGTACTATCTTTAGGTCCTGTTGTGATGCTTGTACAAGTTAATTGTTGTCGTTAGAAGTAGAGCTATGCAAGAATGATCTAGCAGAAGCAAAAGTTTGAGAGCTTGGAAAACTTTTAGGAGGCAAGTGTAACATGATTACCCTTTTTACCTAATAACCATTTTACCATTCCATATGAATGTGTCTAATACGATGGACCCACAAAGACTTTACCTAGTACTTTTGATACCGTATATTCCTTGTTTTCCCTGGGTTTTTGCATATGGATAGTTTTTCTTAGCTTGTAATCATCAAACGTTATAATGTTAATTTTGATTAATAACTTATGGAATCAATGTTAAAATGATGCTTTTGAGCAACATGAACAGAATGGTGCTAGAGCATTGGGTCTTTTTGGTGCTCTAGTTTGCCCTATGTAAGGACTGAATCATAAAGCGACCAACTAGGATTTATAGTATAACCATAAGGACTACATGGCTCTGATCTTGGCTAAGTAACTAGATTTTTCTAGTTTGTCAGTGGTTACCGAATGGCGCAAGAGGGGGGACTTGATGAGTGTATGGGTGTCCCAATCTTTCGGTGGAGATAGATAACTTCAATTTGACTGGAACGACGTTCACGATCCGACTACATCCATCCAAGGACGCTGCGCCTTAGCGATCGATACACCAAATCCAGCGGTTGCTCACGATCTTGCGGATCACAACCAACCAAACCACTAGGGTTATTCCTGCAGGCAATCGAAGAACAAGCAAGAACAAGTAGAACAAGCACTTAATTGCAAATAAGAGATGAAGTTTCAAATCTGATACACATGGAGGTGGGGTTCCGAATCAAGTAGAACGGATGGTCTAGTCGACACACGTGTCTACAAGGAAGTAGCAGCAGCTAAACTTTCATCTAAACAAAACCCAATCTGTTTGTGGCGGCTCTAGGGGATATAAGGAGGAGGGAGGACGACCAAAAGGTTCATGGGGTCGTCCTACAACCCTAGGATGAGTCCCTAATGGACCCAAGGTTATACATGGGCCATGGGCCCAAAATTGGGTGACGCAGCACCGTTGGTAGAAAAGTTGTCGGGATTAAACTGTCTACTACGCACACATCTGATAAGATATATATATATATATATATATATATATATGATTTCAGACCCATTGGAAAGTAGACTTGATAAGCTTTCCAAAAAGTCCTAGAATGTCCCAATCGAAGTCCGTATGAAGTCGTGGCAACCGTCGCAAGTTTGGACTCTTCTGCAGTCCGAATTGAACATCCAAAACGTGTTGTACTTGGACTCTTGCTTTCCTTGGATCCAAATTGACATGGTGGCCTGGTGGAGGACGTTAGGAACACTTGGAGTTGGTCCTCAATAAACTTCATTAACCATCCATGCTTTCCATATGCAATCGAACTTTCCCTTGATCCATGTAAGCAATTCTGAAAATGACAATATACATACCTTGCGGTGCAGCATTAATTCATCAAACATATCAATTATAATACTTATATAGAATGGTTGCACCTTTGGTTTAGAGGTAGTTAACATGGTCAAATGTGAGCCGATGATGTCCTCATCAGGACTAGGTTGCAGAATGACTTCCTTGACTGTCAAAATGTATACTAGACTAAGGTTATAGTGTGCCAATCTTGATGGGGGGCTCTATTCGCCTAAGGCACTGAAACCTCATGGCTAGTAACTTGTTATGAGGTCTTTAGAAAGGCCTCATAGTGAACCCTGCTGACTTACCTTGGAAGTGAGTCAAGAGTCTGGTCACCCCGGGCATATGGGTAACACAACTCATGGGTAAAGTTTTACAAACTCTATAGAGTTATATAAAACTGATATATCACCCTTGCTCATGAATATGAGAAACCTATATCCTTTTTGAGATAGATGGTTCTATGGATGGTTTTGGACATGAATAATCTTGATGATAATTAATTATTTCTACCCTGGGTGCTAAGCATAACTTAGTTACATATATAGGTTTAATAATAATATATGACCAACTAAAATGTATATTGTTGTACAACCGAGTCAAGACTTTTAAGCCTTGCATAAACTCATGTTATGCTTGCTGAACATGGTGAGCTAACTCTTGTTGTTATCACCTTTAAATCCTAGATGTTTACCAGATAGTTGATTCAAGTGATGAGTTTCCTGCTTAGATCCAAGAGTACTAGGTGAGTGGTCCCCAGTCAACCATCCGTGTGGAGTATGGAGACTCGAAGAGTGAAGACTAAGAATAGTTTCAGATGTGTTTTGTTATATATGTAAGTTTTAATGTAAATATATTTCGCTATGTAATAAAGATTTTCCTTTAATAATCTCCATATTTGTTGCTATATGTATCGCGTGGACATCCTGGACATATATAGTTAGCACTAGGTTCGCCATTAAATGTAGCTTTTAGGAGATCTCTAACCCGTGTTAATTTTCAATCATGGTACAATGTATTGGCCATGGCTGCGAATTCACAATTAAGAAACCAAAGGAATCTTTTGTATGGGGGTTGTATTATGAATAATCTTGGCACTATTGGTTTCGGTGATTAACGACAATTAGCGATTGTTATGGCTAACGTGTGTTTTGCAGAGGCTATGCGTAGCTTAGCCATAGTGATCAACATGAATGGGCATCAATGGTTATCACTTAGCCCCCAAGATGAATATCGTTTCGTATTTCAAAGAGTCATGGTGAAGACCCTAGAATGATAGGCTAAGTGCCATAAGGTGATGAAGGACACTTAGAAATAGATAGGGCTTCTCTTTGATCTTTGACCATACTATTAAGAGGGGTTGAGACTAGTAGCTTGACTTAGGAGAGCTTCATGACTTAGGTGTGGTGCACACTTGACAACCTTAGCTCTAAGCAAGCCTATGGTGAACATAAGATAGCCTAGAACAACTTCCACATTCATCGCGACAAAAAACAAAGTTGAGAGAGAGCTTCTATGGGCGTCGGACGCTGAAGTCCAGGGCGCCGGACGCTGTCCGGCGCGCCAAACGCTGGCGTCGGACGCTGACGTATGCACGGTCGAGCGTCCATCGCCAACATAGAGAGTTCCATAGACGTCCAGTTTGCGACGGACGCGTCCGTCGCCTGGGCGTCGGACGCTCGCGAGCGTCCAGGAATATTTTCCCAGAAACCCGAGAGCAGCTAGTTGGCGCCGCATGCTGAGGCGCAGCGTCCGTCGCCAAGCGTTGGAGCGTCCGATGCCTGCTGACGTGAACAACAACTAGCCGTTAGGGCTAGCGACGGAGCATCCATCGCCTAGCGACGGAGCGTCCATCGCCAACTTAAAACGAACAGGTTTTCAGCCCCGAGGCAGTTTTGTGTGTGGGCTATTTATAGCCCCACCCTTGCTCATTTCAGTTGCTGAAGTTCTTGAGAAGGTTGAGAAGAGAGCAAGAGCCCTAGAGAGAGAGAGAGTGATTCGCGAATCCATCCATCCTCTCCTCTAGTTCTTCCAAGAGTTCAAGTGTGCATCCTCTAGTTGTGAAGCTTGAGTGAGTCAAGCGAAGACAAGGCTTGTTACTCTTGGTGATCGACATCACCTAGACGGTCCGGTGGTGCTTGGGAGGAAGGTGATCGCCGGTAGATTGTCGGCGACCCTTCTCCATCGACTTGTGATCGGTTGTGGGCGGTTCACCGAGCTACAGTGGCGAAGAACCAGCCCGTAGAGAGCACTCTACCCTTGCGCGGGTAGAGGGGGAGCAATACCCTTGTGCGGGTGCTCCAACGAGGACTAGGGGAAGTGTCAACTCCTCGATACCTCGGCAAAACGTCGTCGTGTCAAGATTTCTATCCCTAGCTCTTTCATACCGCATTACTTTCTGCTTTGTTCTTACTTTCATTGGCTTGCTACCGCTTTCATAGTCTAAGGCACACTAATCGGTAGGCACGGGGTGATTGGCACTTGATAGGATTTCATATTTGCTTTAGAAATTTGAAATAAGCCCAATTCACCCCCCTTCTTGGGCATCTTGATCCTTTCAATTGGTATCAGAGCAAGGTTTGTTCTAAATTAGGCTTCACCGCCTAGAGCAAGATGTCCCATGGGGATGGACCACCACCCATGTTTGATTGGGATGATTTTCCTTATTGGAAAGTGCGGATAGAAGCCTACCTTGAGGTCGTGGATCTCGGTGTGCACAAAGCCGCTACCGTAGGTGGCACCGTGTTTGCCGATGATCTCTTCTTTGAGAAGAACAATGCCAAGACAAATAACATTCTTTTCCATGGCATTGGCAAGGATGTGTTCAACCGTGTGCGGAATTGCAAAACCGCAAACGATGTTTGGACAAACATTTGTACGCTACACGAAGGGACCAAGTGTGAGCGTGAGGAACGCTACCATTTGGTCATGGCTAAGTTGAACTCCTTTGCTATGCTTACTAATGAAAATGCCAATGAGATGTACTCACGTCTTAATATTCTTGTAGAGGAGTTGAATGGACTTGGGCTCACCCAAATGCAACCCGCCGATGTGGTGCGCAAGATTCTTTGTGTCTTGCCAATTGACAAGTATGGCCACATTGTCACTATTCTTCACCAAGGGTATCTCTCCGCCTCTACACCAACACAAGTGTTGGGCAAGATCAATGCTCATGAGATGTACATGAAGATCGGTGATGGCGGTTCTTCATCCTCCTCCAAGAAGAAAGAAAAAGAGAAGGAGGAGAAGAAGAACTTGGCTCTCAAGGCATCCTCTTCGGAGAAGTGCAAGATGCAATTTGTGTATGAGAGTGCAAGTGATGAAGAGGATGATGATAACCTCGCCCTCATGGTGAAGAAGACAACAAAGATGTTTAAGAGGCTAAACAAGAATGGAGTCAAGTTTGACTCAAAGAAGAAGAAGTTCTTCACAGGCTCTTCAAGGAAGCCCCTCTCGAAGATGGATTGCTACAATTGTGGCAAGCTTGGACACTTGGCTCATGCTTGCCCCAAAGAGAAGAAAGACAAGTACAAGAACAAGAAATTCAACAACAAGTTCAAGTACAACAAGGGAAACAAAGACGAGTCAAGTGATGAGGAGAAGAAAGATGACAAGCCATTCAAGAAGAAGAAAAACTTCAACTTCCACAAGAAGAAGAAGGATGGCAAGGCCTACATTGTTGGTGATTAGCTCATCGACATTGAAGACACAAGTGACTCATCCGATGATGAGAGTGAAGATGAGAAGGTGGCCGCTTTGGTGATTGGGTCTTCTACTTCACCGCCACCTCCTCCATCATCACTCGGCTCATCCTCTACACACCTATGCCTCATGGCTAAAGGTGACAAGAAGATACAAAAGGTAGAAGAGGATGATGAGGCTAGCTCTAGTGATGATAGTGACGTTGACTTTGAGGAACCTTCCTATGATGAGCTAATTGAAATTTGCAACAAATACACCAAGCTCATTAGGAAGTATAAAACTAAAAGTGAATCACTAGAGAAAGCTAATGGAAACTTGCATGACAAACTTGATGACTTGCCTAGTGCTAATGATGATTTGAAGCTTGAGAATAAAACTCTCACATCTAGCACTAGGGAGCTCAAAGCCTCACTCAAGCAAGCTAATGAGAAACATGATAAGCTTGAGAGGTCAACGCAAGAGCTCCATACAAGGTACAACTTGCTAAAAGATGACTACAACCAAGTGAGAAATGAACATGGCACACTTGTGGTAGCAAATGAATTGCTTACAAATGATCTTGCTACACATGTTGCTATTAACCCGGTTGTTAAGTGTCATATAGCTACTTCTTGTGATGACTTGCTTGATGAAGTTGCTAGTGAGCAAAATGCTAAGTGCAAGGGCAAGAAGGTTGCTGAGGCCGATAAGTATGAAGACTATGTGAAGATGAGGCAAGAGAACTCAAAGCTCAAGGAAGAGCTAATCAACCTTAAAGCCAACAAGCCCTTCACTATCAAGTCGGCCAAGCAAGATGACAAGGATGCAATCACCTTGATCAACTCCCTCAAAGAGGAAAATGCTAAGCTCATGGTTGAGAAGATAAAGCTTGCAAGTGGAATGGAGAAGTTCACCAAGGGCCACAACCTCCAAAGTGAGCTCTTGATGAACACTATCATGAAGACCGACAAGACCGATATTGGGTTCAAGGAGAACCAACTCATGAAGGCCAAGGTCAAGATTGAAGCAAAGAACTACTACAAGAACAAGGCCACAAGCTACAACTATGAGCAAGCAAAGCCAAAGCCTAGAAGATGCTTTGAGTGTGGACAAGTTTGTCACTATGCTCATGATTGCAAGACTCCACCCCAAGACCTTACCCAAGCACACAAGGCCCTTTGCTCATGATGCACACTTCGTCATCAACAAGGACTCCAAGGGTAGACCCCTAGTTGTGTTTCTCGGTCCTAAGATGAAGAACAAGACCAAAGTTCTATGGGTTGCTAAGGAGTTGGTGGACAAGGCTATGGGACCTCGCCAAGTGTGGGTTCCCAAACAACAAGCTTAACTCCAAGTTGCTTGTGTGTAGGTGAACTACAAGACCGGTGGAAGTCATTGGGTGATTGATAGTGGTTGCACTCAACATATGACCGGTGACTCCCGGATGTTCACCATACTTAAGGAAAATTGTGAAGGGCAAGACAAGATTACATTTGGTGACAATTCAAAAGGCAAAGTACAAGGACTTAGCAAAATGACAATCTCAAATGATCAATCAATATTCAATGTCTTACTAGTGCAATCTCTAAGCTTCAACTTGCTATCGGTTGGTCAACTATGTGATCTTGGTTTCCAATGTCTCTTCACTCCCAATGAGGTAGTTGTGACCAAGATTGAAGATTCTTCATTGATATTCAAAGGGTTTCAGCACAACAATCTCTATCTAGTGGACTTCACCTCAAATGAAGCTAGTTTGCAAACATGTCTATTCTCCAAGAGCTCTTTGGGTTGGCTATGGCATAGAAGATTAGCTCATGTGGGAATGTCAACCTTGAAGAAACTTGTCAAGAAGGAGATGGTTAGAGGTGTGAAGGATGTGGTGTTTGAGAAGGACAAGTTGTGTAGTGCATGTCAAGCCGGCAAGCAAGTGGCCAACACCCATCCCACCAAAGCTTTCATGTCAACCTCAAGAGTCCTAGAGCTACTTCACATGGATCTATTTGGACCTACCACCTATGCTAGCCTCGGAGGCAATCTCTTTTGCTTGGTGGTAGTTGATGACTTCTCTAGGTACACTTGGGTGTTCTTTCTTCAAGACAAGGGAGAGACTCAATCAATATTCAAGAAGTTTGCAACTAGAGCCCAAAATGAGTTTGATGTGAAGATTAAGAAGATAAGAAGTGACAATGGGATCGAGTTTGTGAACACCAAGATTGAGGATTATTGTGATGTAGTTGGGATCAAGCATGAGGTGTCCGCCACTTATGCCCCACAACAAAATGGTGTAGTAGAGAGGACGAACAGGACACTAATCAGTGTTGCAAGATCAATGCTTGATGAGTACAACACCCCCGAGAAGTTTTGGGCCGAAGCAATCAACACCGCATGCTATGCGGCCAACCGGCTCTTTATCCAAAGGCTTCTCAAGAAGACCCCCTATGAGCTTGTGAATGGGAAGAAACCAGATATATCCTTATTCCGAGTGTTTGGATGCAAAGTGTACATCTACAAGAAGCGTCAACACTTGGGCAAGTTCCAAAGGAAATGTGACATTGGTTTCTTACTTGACTATTCACTTAAATCCAAGGCATATCGAGTATTTAACAAAGCCTCTGGCCTAGTTGAAGAAACATATGACTTGGAGTTTGATGAAACTAATGGCTCTCAAGAAGAGCATGAGAATCTTGATGATGTAGGTGATGAACCCTTGAGGGAGGCTATGAAGAATATGCACGTTGGTGCAATCAACCCACTAGAGGTGGAAGATGGTGAAGATGATGCAAATCAAGTACCCTCTCCACCTCACACGCCTCAAGTTGATGAAGAACAAGTGAGGGAAGCACAAGAAGATACCTTCATCCCACAAGATCAAGCCAAGGCACAAGCTAGTGATGTTGATGCACCACAACCTCCTCCCCAAGTGATTGATAGAAGATCCACACCTATGCTTCAATCTCATCCACAAGACCTCATCATAGGGAGTCCATCAAGGGGGGTAACAACTCGATCTAAACTTGCTTCTTATGTTGAGCATCACTCTTTTGTTTCCTTTGTTGAGCCTTCTAGTGTGGAGGATGCACTTGCGGATCCGGATTGGGTGAATGCCATGCATGAAGAGTTGAACAACTTCACCCGAAATGAAGTGTGGACACTAGTAGAAAAGCCCAAGGGAGCAAGAATCATTGGCACCAAGTGGGTGTTTAGGAACAAGCAAGATGATCAAGGCGTGGTTGTGAGGAACAAGGCAAGATTGGTGGCAAAGGGGTTCTCCCAAGTTGAAGGCTTGGATTTTGGGGAGACCTTTGCACTGGTTGCAAGACTAGAAGCCATTCGTATCCTTTTGGCATATGCTTCACATCACAAAATGAAACTTTTTCAAATGGATGTGAAGAGTACCTTTCTAAATGGTTTCATTAATGAACTTGTATTTGTCTCACAACCTCCCGGGTTTGAAGACCCAAATTGTCCTAATCATGTGTATAGGTTGTCCAAGGCTCTATATGGATTGAAGCAAGCTCCAAGAGCTTGGTATGAGAGGCTAAGGGACTTCCTACTCAAGAAGGGCTTCAAGATCGGGAAAGTGGATACCACACTATTCACCAAGGTGCTTGATGGAGAAATCTTTGTTAGCCAAGTATATGTCGATGACATTATATTTGGGTCAACAAACCAAGATCATAGCAAGGAATTTGGTGCATTGATGTCCAAGGAGTTCGAGATGTCGATGATTGGCGAGCTAACCTTCTTCCTTGGCTTCCAAGTGAAGCAATTGAGGGAGGGCACCTTCATATCTCAAGAGAAGTACACTCATGATGTGCTCAAGAAATTTAAGATGGAGGATTGCAAGACAATCAAGACCCCAATGCCTACTAATGGGCATCTTGACCTTGATGAGGGAGGTAACCCGATCGACCAAACTCTTTATCGCTCGATGATCAGTAGTTTACTTTACCTCATCGCATCTTGGCCGGATATCATGTTTAGTGTGTGTATGTGTGCTAGGTTTCAAGCAAACCCTAAGGAGTCGCATTTATGTGCGGTTAAAAGAATCCTTAGGTACATAAGGCACACCCCTAGCATTGGCCTTTAGTATCCTAGAGGAGCTCCCTTCCT
Organism: Microstegium vimineum; assembly: GCA_022036555.1. Lineage (NCBI taxonomy): Eukaryota > Viridiplantae > Streptophyta > Magnoliopsida > Poales > Poaceae > Microstegium > Microstegium vimineum. The sequence continues at coordinate 35,757,049 of CM039135.1, forward strand.
ACTTTGCGGTTATTCCGATTTGGATTATGCCAGGTGTAAGGTTGATAGGAAGAGTACCTCCGGCGGTCGCCATTTGCTAGGAAGATCACTTGTTTCTTGGTCCTCTAAGAAGCAAAATAGTGTGGCATTGTCTACCGCCGAGGCAGAATACATAGCCATGGGAGCAAGTTGTGCACAAATCTTATACATGATCCAAGCACTCATTGATTATGGCGTGTTTTTAAAAGATGTTCCACTCTTGTGTGATAATGAAAGCGCCGTAAAGCTTGCAAATAACCCGGTTCAACACTCTCGCACCAAGCACATAGATATTCGTCATCACTTTCTTAGAGATCATGTGGCTAGGAAAGACATATCACTAGTGGGAGTTTCTAGTGAAAATCAATTGGCGGATATCTTCACTAAACCACTCGATGAAGCAGCCTTTTGCAGGTTGAGAAGCGAGTTGAATGTGCTTGATCACTCTAACTTCACTAAAAGATGATCTTGTGTGAACCAACCTTGCATCATGTGTAATATAATCATGTTAAATTAGTAATGCACATAGGCTTGGCTAACATGGTTGGAATAACCGTTCTTGAACGTGTGAAGAAGTCCAATCATGGTTTAAACTTGCAAGAAACCTAGATTCAAATTCTTGTAATGCATTACATATGCATGTGTTGTTTGCCATTTCTTTTCGGTTAAGTTTGAGTATCCTCTGTGTTCGTCCACTTAGGGGGAGCATTCCAAGCTCAAGTCACTTCTATACCCCTCTTGTGGCCATATGATGTCTCATTGCAAGCTTCCATTCGAATATTTTGAGCTAAAACTAAAGTTAAAGCCTATGGCAAAATACATGTAAATGAGAGTTTGAGAGATGGTTCTCAAATCAAGTCCAATCAGGTGTTATTTGGATCTTATTTGGATTGGAACTTGGTTGGGAGAAAGACGCAAAAATATAATTTGAAAAACTCTATTTAAAAGGCGTCGGACGCTGCCGACGGACACTCGGCGACAAATGCCTCAGCGTCTGTCGCGATCGTCCGGAGATTAAAGCCGCTCGCCTAAAGGGCGTCGGACGCTTGCTAGCGTCCGTCGCAGAGGCGTCAGAAATGTCTGGCGCGTCCAGGAGCTCTCTGGTCCTCTCTGTTCGAGCGTTGGACACTTCACAGCGTCCGTCGCGTTGGCACCGAACGCGTCCGTCGCCAACTGGAGCTCTCTAGACCCTTACTGCATAAGCGTCGGACGTTGTGACCTAGCGTCCGTCGGACCCGTCGGAGCGTCCGTAGCGAACTTGCAGAGCGCATATGTTTTCGAAAATGCTCTTCTCTCTCGATCGTTTTCTCACTCACTCCGTACGCCGCGCCGCCCTATCCTAACCGCCGCTGTTCTCCTCGCTTTCGCCCAGCTCGCGCCGCTCCTCGACGGAGCACCCTCGCCGCTAGAGTTCCCTTCCAGCGCCGCCGGCCAGGCTCCTCCCTCTGTCCTATGCGTTTCAGCCAGACAGAGCCGCCCGAGAAGCTTTCTTCCTCTGCATTGGCTTGGATCTCCCAGATCTCTGCTTCAGGTCCTTTCCTCTCTTTGTTACTTGTTTCTCCTGTCCAAATTCAAATAAAGTAATTCGATTCATCCCTAAATCAACCTCCTCCCTCTCTTGCTTAGGTTGCGGTTTGAGATTGAAATTGATCGAGATATCTTACCCCTTCTTATTTCGTGGTTACTTGGTCATAGGTATGGATTGCAGAAATCGATCTATATCTTCCCTAATTCATGCTTTTCCTTAGCATCACTCATCTCTAGTAAATTGCTTATTGTTATATATCTTTATCTATCTATCGTGCAATGGTTTGTTTGGGCAGTGGCAGTGAACTCGGGGCAAAGCCCGCGAGTATGGAACAAGGCAAAGACTCAAGAGGACAGTTCAGGGCCGTTGTGCAACTCTCTATCAGTTGGGCAGTGTATTTTGAGGTTGTTGATCAGTGGCAGTGTTCGTTTGGGATTCTCTTTGTGGCAGTGGTTTCTGTTGATTGGCAGTGGTTCTTCTGAGGCCAAGCAATGGCATGCATGAAGAATGGCGACCCCTTTCCTGGTAGCAGTGATGACCCTCCACCTCCACCGCGTCCACCCACCAACCAGGATAAGGGGAAGAAGGTTGTGTCGAAGAAGAGGAAGAGGTCGCTGATGGATCCATATTCAGTGGTAGCTTTAGCAGCGGCAGAGGCAACAGAGATTGCCGAGCAGGGTAGACATCGCGCCGGTTTGAGGATCTCTCCTCGCCATGGAGCACATCGTGAGTCCCCCTCTCATGCAGAGGAAGAGGCTGAGTCCCCAGAGACTCCAGAGGCAGAGAACATAGAGCAGGCAGACCCTTCGGGGCATTCGTCAGTCCAGGAGCTGATGGCTCGTCATGTGACACGCGCCCGTGGATCGGAGCCCCCTCCTAGGCCCGATGGACCATGGCGCAATGACAGGGCTCCTCCACGCTCCAGTTTGCCAGACCCAGTGAGGCACCAGGTCACTGATCTTACAGCGAAGCAAATCCAGCAGATGCGGTCTGTGGATTTTCAGACGTGGTTCCCTCCAGCTCGTGACCCCCGTGCCGGTCAGGACTTCTACACGACCATGCACGGGAACTTCTACAGAGGGTACGTTCTTACCCGCGCACCTCTTCGAGCTCATAGGGTGTGCCCTCTTCCGACCATTATTGAGGTCGGTGGTCTAGAGATAGCTCAGCATCTCGAGTATCTTCAGGGGTTGACAGGATTGGTTGGCAGGATTGGGACATACCAGGAGGATTGAGTCAGGCAGTTCTACGCCTCTTTGTGGGTTTCTCCGGATCACAAGTTCATCCATTTTTCCTTCAAGGGCAAGGATGTGAGGATATATGATACACAGTTTCGGGAGATCTTCCACCTCGAGGAGTCAGCTATCAGGATCCACAGTTTGTGCCACGGGGATTAGGAGGCTCCTCACCGTCCTCATGAGGGAAATGTGCCCTCAGTTGACTTTGTCCGACCTTGTTTCAGAGAGTCGTTCAGAGAGGGTTCTAGTCGCAGCGTCCTTGACCTCACGCCAACTACCCGTATCTTGAACAAGGTTGTCAGGAGGACTATACTTCCCAGAGTAGGAGCTCGTGAGACTTTGACACGCCTACAACTTTGGCTCCTAGCTCATCTGGTCAGGATGGAGAAGTTTGACTTGTGGGATATGATCATCTGTGAGATGGAGGACATCATAGCCTCAGGGTTCAGAGGACACTGGCAGCTGCAGTATGCGCACTGGATCTCTTTTCTGCTTGTGTCCCGTGGTGGTTATGCATTATATCTCACCACACTCACCCGTTCTGACATCGAGTTTCCAGAGTATAACATGCGTCAGTTGGTGATCCACAATGGCCGAGGTCGGTTGAGGCGTCAGGGTCCTCACACCAGGCAGACAAACATCCCGCCTGCATCAGAGGAGCAGCAGGATGCTACCGTTCAGGGACTTGCAGAGGCTGAGATGGCAAAGCTCGATGCCAAAATTGATGCAGCTGCTGATGATGCTTATCATGACGATCTTCCATCAGACAGCTCAGATGAGGACTACAAGCCTATCCCAGAGTATGCACCACGGTCTCACGACCATGAGGCCGGTGGGTCCAGTGCAGCTCCCGCTCCAGCCTCAGGTTCTTCCGAGGCTACCATATTTACCATCCTTTCGAGGATGCAGGAGGATCAGACTCGTCAGGCAGAGGAGCAGAGGAGATAGGCTGAGGAGGTCAGGAGACTTACAACCCAGCAGCTAGCAGCTCAGGCTCAGGCACAGGCTCGGTAGGACGAGTTTCAGTTACAATTCCTGGCCTTCCAGAGGTAGCAGGCCGAGTCACAGCGACAGACCACAGAGTTACTCAGTCGGCTTCTCGGGTCCAGCTTCGGTCCGTCCTCGACCCCACCGCTAGTGCTACCTGACACCTCTCAGCAGCAGCAGTTCACTTCTCAGGTTCAGGCACCCCCAGTGGTGATCCCGACTCCAGCTTTACAGCCCAACAGGCTTCAGGGTCAGGCATCGGCTTCTCCTGCCTTCCAGACACCGATGACTCAGGTGTCCGCGTGGTTAGCCTCCCCCGGTGAGTTTCAGACAGGCTTCACACCTACCCGGGGACTACCATAGCAGAGACGTCACGTGATCTTTCCACTTCCTATTTGGAGATCACTAGCGAGCTCTCACCTGTTGGCGCTCAGCTTGGCACTCTGCTTGCAGACAGAGGAACAACAACTCTAGATACTCAGCCGCCTGCAGATGACCCTCCGGCGAATGGCACCTATCTTTCCTCAGTTGCATCGTCGGAGGCTGCCTCAGACTGCTCTACACAGACTGTGACGACTCCTCCTCTGCCTCTTATTCAGACAGATGCTACAGCAGTTGCAGTAGAGGTCGTTGAGCCACCCGCACCAGCTCAGCCACAGGAGCAGGCAGAGGCAATCACTGTGGCAGTATCTTCACCTCCTCAGTCCTAGCTAGCCAAGCTAGTAGCAGCAGTATCACTTGTGGCTCTGGCAGTGACCACTCCCTCAGCGCCTCGTGTTTTCACTCGTCGGGCTCCCAGACCTGCTATCACCGAGAGCGGACAGTCTGAGGCCCCAGTTCAGGATGATACACCTCCAGAGCCTCAGGGGGAGTTAGGAGAGATAGTGACCGCTACTGAGGTAGCAGCTCCAGTTCCAGAGGTCACCCCAGCTGAGCCTACACATGCAGAGACAGAGGCAGATGGACAGTCAGATGATTCAGATCTTCAGGACTTCATCTTGCTTGATCGCAAGGCTTCAGCTTCCTTGGCTCCACCTCCACCTCCAGACGCTTAGTTTTTGGTGCTAGACGCCAAAGGGGGAGAGAGAGTTGAGTATTAGAGATAGGGGGAGGGTTTTGGTTCTTTGATGTGCTTATATTCCCCCGTACTCATGCATCATGTCTACTTTATTGCATTTGTGTATATTTGTGTGTGGGATGATGTTTGTGAGACTTTCCTGTGATGTGATTGTGTGACAATCTCTTTTTATTTACTAATATATCTTGTGAGTTGTCACCTATTCATGATATGTCTCTGTGCTTGAATGGTAATTGAGCTTCCGCGCCATACTCCGATACATATGTGAGAATATCATGAGGTACTCCGATCTTATTTCATATTCATGAGTACCATGTTTCTGGCTTGGCTTGGATAAACCATGTATTATTCATCTTCTTTCACTAACCCTTTCTCTATCCATCCAAGTCACTTGAAATCCTAACCTTTCACTCTTATATCCATACTCAAGGAGTTATTGTCGTCAATCACCAAAAAGGGGGAGATTGAAGAATCTTGGCCATATTGGTTTCGGTGATTAACGACAATTAGCGATTGTTATGGCTAACGTGTGTTTTGCAGAGGCTATGTGTAGCTTAGCAATAGTAATCAACATAAATGGGCATCAATGGTTATCACTTAGCCCCCAAGATGAATATCGTTTCGGATTTCAAAGAGTCATGGTGAAGACCCTAGAATGATAGGCTAAGTGCCATAAGGTGATGAAGGGCACTTAGAAAAAGATATGGCTTATATTTGATCTTTGACCATACTATTAAGAGGGGTTGAGACTAGTAATGTCGGTGTTATGACCCAGGGGGTCAAGACCACCAACTAGTAAATTTGTATATTGCGTGCTCCCTCTCCCAGATGTGATGCAAGAAGAACACAAATTTTATCCTAGTTCGGGCAAAGAAGGCCCTACGTCCAGCGGGGGAGGATGGATTATATTATCTTGCACCAAGGTGCTCGTACAGGGGGGGTACAAGCTGGTTTACACGGGGGTGCTCAGGATGAGCTGAGGCCTAGGACTAGCAGGGTCGACCCCCTGTCCGTCATTCGAGGGGTTGAGGTTGAGGCGGAGGAGTCGTTCGTTCGACCCCTATCCGTCAGTCGAGGTCGAGGCGGAGGGGTCGTTCATTCGACCCCTGTCCGTCAGTCGAGGTTGAGGCGGAGGAGGATCCCTCCTACTGTTTTTCTAGTAATGGATCGGCCCATGACTGATCATTTTGTCGGCGAGGCAGGCCTTCGCTTGATGGCCTTTCTCCATTGTTTGAGTGGCTGGTTGGATTTTGCCTTAAAAAATGATTGCTATGTTGAGCGTTAGATTATCGCAGGTTAGGGTACCCCTTACCTTTGTACCCGACAGTAGCCCCTGAGCCTCTATGCGGATAAGAAGAATCCACATAGGGGCTTTTGGTGATGATCTGCAAGGTTAGTAAAGGGTCTGATTCTCCGTGGGGTGCGCGCGAGCGCACCCCGCGGGGGTAGCCCCCGAGGCCCCTGAGGAGTGATTAAGAACTCCTCTGGGGGATTTGGTTTGTGTTTTATCGAGGAGGATTAGTATTAACTGGAGTCATAGCGCCCTATCGAGGGGTCAGCTCTGTCTGCCAGGCTACGAGTGTTTTCGACCCTCTTTCGTCGAGGGGTGCCGTGCGTAGTCTGGCCCTCAAGCCTCATGTGGCTGGGCCTTTGCTACCTCATAGCGTCCTTCCCACGGATCCTTGTGCTTAGATTGTGGGGTGAAGAGCATCGTGCTATCCTCGTTAGGATGAGCCTCGACGTCCTCTGTGAGCTGGTAACGAGGGAAATCCAAGTGAGAACTCGTGCCCCGTTCGATAGGGGTCGATAGAAGCCCTGAGGCGTCCTCATTAAGCAAACCGTACTCTGTTCGATGAGAGTTGGTGGCTCGATGCCTCCCGTCGTAGGGATCCTTGGGTATTCCCTGGTTATGCCTCGGATATGTCCCGGGGGGCCTCGAGAGTTCGTTCTCGAGCTGGGGCTCGCGCCGGCCCCCCCTGGGTCATCCCTGACTCGAGTACCCGAGGGCGGCTGTCGAACCCCATTCGTGGGGCCAGCCTTCGCCCCCTCGAGATTTGGGGGTGGACTGGAGTCCATAACCCTGGGTCCTCCCGAACCTCAGGTACTCGAGGGCGGTTGTCGAACCCTGTTCGAGGGCCAGCCTTCGCTCCCTCGAGATTTTGATGGACGGGTCGACGACCTTTGCTTACCTCCGAAGATAACGCCCACTGTTGCATGTTGTCCGCCGTAGGCACACCTTTTTAGGAGATTTCCGTTCGACTGCAGCTGTATCAGGCATAGGGTGCGGCGTGGAGTGCGGCACGGAGCCCGATGACGTGCCGGGTGCGCCTTATTTTATGGAATACGAGGGGGTGGTAGGTAGGCGCATTAAGTGCGGAGACTTACTTGCCTTTTCGTCGGATCCACCCGTTGGGCTTCCGGTTATAAATACTGAGGGTGGGGAGTCGGCTCCCTCACGCTTGCCATTGCCTCCCTTGCCTCCTTCCCCTTTCGCCATTGCCTTCGTCGCCCACCGAGCCGGATCTCTGCGCGCGCGAGAGTAGGGAGAGGAGAGATTGGGAACATACCTTCCACCCCCGCATCCGAGCGCATCCGCTTCCCTGCTCGCATGGCCAGCTACAGCTTGCGCGGCCCTGACGCCTGGCTTCCATCGTCAGTGACCGTGGGGCGTTTGGGAGATTTGGTGGAGAGCGGCCTTCTCCGACCTATCACCTTCGCGGACCGGCCGGAGTGGATAGTGTCACCGAGGGAGGATCATGAGCCCAACCCGCCGGAAGGTTACGTGGTCAGCTTCGAAGCTTTCCACTGGGCGGGGCTGGGATCCCCCCCCCCCAACCGTCTTCTACGCGAGATCCTCCACCACTACGGCGTGGAGCTCCAACACCTCTCCCCCAACGACATCTGCCACGCGGCGGTTTTCACCGCCATGTGAGAAGGATACCTGGGGATGGAGCCGCATTGGGAGCTGTGGCTCCACCTATTCGAGGCGGGCTTGTTCCACGCTTCGGCCGGGAGCGGTAGCCACAAGATGGTCAGGGTTGGGTGCTGCAGCATCTCCCTCAAGAGGGTGGAGTACTGGATCCCGGCCAAGCTCACGTCGGGTCACTCAGGATGGCACTCCGGGTGGTTCTATCTGAGAAACAACGACGGCCTGTTCCCCGCCTACACCGGAGTACAATTGACTCGAGGCCTGACCACTAGAGGTACGACGTCGAGCAGAAGAAGCAGAAGCGTCTCGACCACCTGCTTGAAGCGATTGCCCGTCTGAAGAAAGCGGGGCTTACGGCGGCCATCGTGGCGTCGGCGTTTCATCAGCGGCGAGTAATACCACTGATGGTCCGCCCACTACGTCTCGACAAGATGCGCCCGGGGTGGACCTCACGGGGTGCCGCCTCATGGGGGACGAACTGCCCCTCGAGAGGGTGGTCCGCCAAGTGCGCGCCTCCTTTGCCAGCGCGTTCGAGGTGGAGAACGTCGCCAGCGTCCCCATGGTGCCGGACCAGGGCTATGTCTAGCTGGTACGACATCTCTTCTCTGTCAGTGCCCCCTTGTTTGTCTTCTTCGTCCCCTTTTGCCCGTTTTCTAACCACGCCTCGCGTTCCTGAGGGGAACGTCGTTTACCGGAAGTCGCTGCCACCGGTGAAGGAGGAGCGGAACGACTCCTAGGTGAGACGCTTTCAGGCCGAGCAGGACAAAAAGAACAAGGATAAGGCCAAGAAGGATAAGGGCAGAAGGGCCCGAGAGAAAGAGGAACATGAGCAACGCCGGTCGCGGCAAAGGAAGGCCAGCCTCCTCGAGAAGGAGTCCCGCTCGGAGCAGGATGAGGACAAGGAGACAAGTAGTGGCGAGGTTGTTGGCGGCATGGCATAGTGGTGTAGGGTTGTGACCATTACTTTGGTCCTGACGGATATTGTTCTTTGTGCAGGAAGAGGAGATGGAGCAGGAGGAGGAGGAGCAGGTCGAGCCGCGCAAAGGGCTCGAGGAAGACAGACTGACATCCGGGCGCCGCGCAAAGAGCCGTCAGCCCCTGCCAAGGTCACGGCGCCGGGAGTAGCCTCAGCCCCCGGTGGAGGAAAAAGCGGCTCCTGGGGTGTCGGCCTAAAGCCCCCAAGCGGTTCGAGGTCCGCTAGCCGGACCCCCCTGATCCCGATGGGGTAAGTTCTTTTCTTTCTGGTCCTGAACTCCCTTCTGCTTTGGTTGCAACTCGCTCTAATCGTAACACACGTGTTCCTTTTTCAAGGTGAAGTGCTCGTTGGAGGGCGCGTCCCCCACCCCGGCCAAGAGGCTGGAGGTGGAAGCTGCGGCTAAGATGGCGGCCGGAGCCAACCCCGCTGCACCGTCCCCCTCGACCCTCACCCTAGAGGTGGCGTGGGTGGGCAAGGCGTGGGAGGCGATGCAGCGCAGGCATGCGCAGTCGGCCGCCGAGCAGGCTCGAGCGGAGGAAGAGGCAGGTCGACCCGCCTCGTCGTCAGGGTCTGCCGGTGTGGCGGTCGAGGTCGTGCTCACCGCCCCGTCGGAGGGGGTGCGCCAGCAGCCTCAGAACGCGTGGAGCCGGTGTCGAGGTCGGCCGTGGTGGAGAGGGTTGAGCCCCAAGCTGCCGTAGAGATGGAGGCGGTCGACTTGACCTCCACTGGCGATGAAGAGACGCTGGAGCGCCAGGCGCCGATGTGGTGGCCCGAGAACCTTGCGTCGTGGGAGGCGCGTCAGCGGCGCGAGCGCGAGAAGAAGGCGCGGCAAGAGGAGGGAGCGATTGTCGCTGCGCCGGAGGTGCCGCCGTCGGTGGAGACCATCGTTGAGGGGGCCTCGGCGTCGCCCGCGGCGAGGACGGCGACGATGATGGAGCTGGCGGAGCCAGAGGGGTCCGTTGTGGTGCTGCGGGGGAGCGACGCGCCGGGCGTGGCTATGTCCGAGGCGTCAGCTCGGCCTATCCTCGAGGTCGAGCAGCCATCTACTCGAGGTGCTCCGCCCTCTAACTTAGTCGACGTGGAGGGAGGGGACCGTAGTGAGCCTGGGAAATTGGGTGCTAACGTGTGTTTTCTTCACCGCGTAGGGTTATTCTCACGGCGGGGACCTCTTCCACCAAGAGGCGATGACCCGGAGGGGCCGGCGACGGCCCTGCAAGATGACTCTGAGGCCAGGAGTGCCCGGCTCGACGGAGCGACCTCCTTCCCCACTCTGGCGGAGCGGGTGATGCTCCACGGGGGTGACCTCAAGATGCTCCAGGGCATCATGCGGGAGGTCAAGGAGAGGATCGACCGCCGCAGCAAGTTCTGGGGGCAGGAGCCCCTCGAGCTGGCCGACCCCCAAGACCCAGGGCGCACCTTCTTCAAGCTCGATGATCAAGCCGAGCTTGGGGAGTGGGAGCATCTGGAGGAGTTCCAGGCGTGGCTTGACCATGTGGTACGCGTGTCGACGGAGGTCGCTTCCGCGGATTTGTATCGGGGGATGGAAGTAAGCCTCGTTTTCTCTCTGATCTTGCTTGGGTCATTTTGCTGTTCTTTTCTGATGACCTTCCTTTTTATCCCTATCAGGTGTTGAGGGCGAGGTCATACGATAAGTCCCAATTCATCCTCTGGGCGCAGGAGCAGTGGAGTCAGCTCCCCATCCTCCGCGCCTCGCTGGAGAAGACGGAGGCTGAGGCAACCCAGGCAAAGGTCGAGGCGGCCACCGCGTAGGAGGGGGCCAAGGCCGCTCAAGAGGAGGCCTCCCGGGCACAGTCGAGGGCCGAGGCCGCCCTCAAGGAGGTTGTCGAGGTTGGGTAGCAACGGGACGCCGCCCGGAGGCCCGGCGTAAGGCTGAGGAGGAGCCCCCCTCGCTGAGGGGGGAATTGGCTCGAACGGCGGAGCAGGTCCGACAGCTCGAGGCCAACTTGGAGCAGGTGGGCACCGACCGCACCTCCCTCGAAGAGCGGGTCCGGCAACTCGAGTCGGATATCGACGTCGTCTCCCACGACCGCAACGCGCTGAACGTCGCAGAGCAGAAGGTTCGAGCCCAGATCTCCATTCTGGAGGAGGCGGCGGCTGCCCAAAAGAGGGCCCTCGATGGTACTGGCAAGATCATCGAGGACCTCCGGGCTAAGAACAGTGACCAAGCTACAGCCCTCGTCGACGTCCGCCGCCAACTGCAGAAGGCTGGGCAGGCCTATGTCACCCTGGAAGCATGCGCCAAAGGTGAGTTTTTTAGAAGTGTTATTGAGCTCGCTTGGTCTCGACCCTTCCCTTGCTTTTTGGTTTTGATGGAGTCTTCTATTTGTTCTGGCAGAACTCGAAGGGGACAAGGCCCGAGCCCACGAGGATCTGACCAGTCTTCATAACCTCCTCGGGGCAGAGACGAGCCTGAACGAGAGGCTTGGGGACGCCATCTCCTCCTTCTGCGACGGCATGGGTGTCGAGACGGAGCTGCTTTGCGGGGGACGTGCGTGGAGATTCCCTCTTGCGCCGGCTCTTCGCCGCGACCCGTGGAGTGACGGAGCAGGTCCGTGCTGCCCTTCACATAGGCATGAAGCGGGCGCCCGCGGTCGTCCGCTCGGGGTACTCCTACGACCTCGATGTCGTTGTCAGTGGCTTCGTCGTCGACCCGGAGCTGACCGATGAAGCGAACATGGCGAGATGCCATGAGCTGATCGACGCCGCAGAGGTGCCCGGCGGTGAGTTGACGAAGTTGTTCGAGGCCGAGGTGCTTCCCCCACCGGACGGCGATGGCGATGAGTAGTCGAGGCCTGTGAGCCAAATCTAGACAAGAAGTTCCATGTAATAGATTAGTTTTTGTGACAATATGATGTCACATACAATGGTAGCTAATTTCAGTTCAAGCTGCTTCGCACAACCCCCTGGGGGCTTCCTAACTTTAAAGCATTTTATTCGGGGTGCATCTGAGTGTTTTTATTTCTCGAGTCATCTCTATTTCTCTTTGCCTGAGTTGTAGCTTTTTGACTAAGTGTTTGATGCGCGCTCGTGTCCCTCGAGGGGGGAGCGAGTGGGGGTACCATAGCCTGGAGGCGTAGGAGAGCCCCCGGCTCGACGGCCCTCGACCCTTAGGGAGTTCAAGGCGTTTTTTACTTGAGTCGTTGCTTTTAGACTAAGTGTTCGACGCGCGCTCGTATCCCTCGAGGGGGGGAGCGAGTGGGGGTGCCAAAGCCCAGAGCTGTAGGAGAGCCCCCGGCTCGACGGCCCTCGACCCTTAGGGAGTTCGAGGCTCTTTTACTTAGTTGTGGAGCGTACTCGGGGCAAAGGTGGAAAGAGAAGTGCTGAGTTTTGAAAAAAAACGTTCGAGTTTTTAGAGGACTTAGGAGGGGGTCCCCCCCTGCAGCCCCCGAGGGAGGCTTGACTTTGCAAGAGCAGAGTCGAGGCTACCTCAGAGTTATGAACGAATGTGAAATGTATTTCGAGAACATTTTATTCATTCATAATGCGATAAGTGTACAAAATGCGGAAAATGTACGAGGCCTCGAGGCCTTAGGGGTAGAAGCGACGTAGTTGTTCGATGTTCCATGCGTTGGTGAGGATCTCGCCCTTGCTGTTCTTCAGCTTGCAAGTCCCTGGCTTTGGCACCTCTGCCACGATGAAGGGTCCTTCCCAAGGTGGCGTCAGCTTGTGACGCCCCTTCTTGCTTTGTCGGCGGTGCAGTAAGAGGTCACCGACGTCGAGGTCCCTTTTGCATATGTGCTTGTCGTGGTAGCGCCGTAGCGTCTGCTGGCACCTTGCTGACTTGAAGAGGGCCCTGTCCCAGGCTTCCTCGAGCTGGTCAAGGGAGTCCTCTCGGGCTGCTGCGTTGGCTTGCTCGTTGTAGGCCTTTAATCGAGGGGACCCGTACTCGAGGTCAGTGGGGAGGACGGCCTCGGACCCGTAGACCAAGAAGAACGGGGAGAACCCTGTAGCTCGACTTGGCGTCGTTCTGAGACTCCATAGGACAGAGGGCAGCTCACCGACCCATCTCTTGCCAAGTTTGTTTAGCCGGTCGAAGATCCTTGGCTTGAGGCCCTGCAAAACCATACCATTGGCGCGCTCGACCTGGCCGTTAGTTTGAGGGTGGGCGACTACAGACCAGTTCAACTTGATGTTGTGGTGGTCACAGAAGTCCAAGAACTTTTGTCCGGTGAACTGCGTACCGTTGTCGGTGATGATGGCATTGGGGACCCCGAAGCAGTGGACGATGTCGGTGAAGAACAACACAGCTTGTCGAGATTGAATGTTGGCGATGGGTCGAGCCTCGATCCATTTCGAGAACTTGTCTATGGCCACGAGGAGGTGGGTGTGACCATCTTTTGTTTTCTTCAGGGGGCCGACCATGTCGAGCCCCCATACTGTGAATGGCCAAGTTATGGGTATCATCTGAAGAGCCTGGGCGGGTAGGTGGGTCTGCCTGGCGTAGAATTGGCATCCCTTGCAAGATCGAACAAGTTTGGTAGCATCGACGACGGCTGTCGGCCAGTAGAAGCCTTGTCGAAAGGTGTTTCCTACCAGCGTTCTATGCGTCGCGTGGTGGCCGCAAGCCCCCGAGTGTAGGTCCTTCAGTAGTGCCCTCCCCTCCTCGAGGGTGAGGCAACGTTGAAGTACACCGGTAGGGCTACGTCGATACAGCTCGCGGCCATCCCCATACAAGACGTAGGTTTTGGCTTGTCGGGCTATGCGTCGAGCTTCGGTGCGGTCCTCTGGGAGCTCGCCCCGTATCAGATACTCGAGGTAGGGTGTGCACCAGTCCATCGAGGGCGTTGGTGTTGCGGTTGTTTCGTCGATCTCCATGACCTCTCCTCCGTTCGAGGGAGGATCGGTCGGGGAGGAAGGGTCGACCTCTTGCTCGAGGGCGGGAGCCCCCGAGCCTAGGTCGACGGACGGCTTGTGAAGGTCCCTCGAGAAGACGTCAGGAGGACTGTACCTCCAGTGGATGCGGTTTTGGCTAGCTCATTAGCGGCTTCGTTGTACCAGCGGGCGATGTGGTTGAGCTCGAGGCCGTAGAATTTTTCCTCGAGCTTTCGGACCTCCTTGCAGTAGGCTTCCATCTTGGGGTCGTGGCATCTCGAGGCCTTCATCACCTGGTCAATCACAAGCTGCGAGTCCCCTCGAACGTCGAGGCGTCGAACCCCGAGCTCGATGGCGATGCGCAGACCGTTGACGAGGGCCTCGTACTCGGCTACGTTGTTGGAGGCGGGGAAGTGGAGGCGGATGACGTAGCGCATGTGGACCCCTGAGGGTGATATGAATAGCAACCCGGCGCCTACCCCTGTCTTCATCAATGAGCCATCGAAGTACATGGTCCAGAGCTCGGTCTAAACTTGCGCTGGGGGTAGTTGGGTGTCGGTCCATTCTGCGATGAAATCTGCCAATACCTACGACTTGATGGCCTTCCGAGGAGCGTAGAGAGAGTTTCCCCCATGAGCTCGACCGACCATTTGGCGATTCTCCCAGACGCCTCCCGGTTCTGGATTATCTCCCCGAGGGGGAAAGATGAGACCACAGTAACTGGGTGGCCCAGGAAGTAGTGCTCGAGCTTTCGCCGAGTGAGGACGATGGCGTACAACAGCTTCTGGATGTGGGGGTATCTCACTTTGGTTTCTGAGAGCGCCTCGCTTATGAAGTAGACGGGCCTCTGCACCAGCAGGGTGTGTCCCTCTTCTGCCCTCTCGACTACTATGGCAGCGCTGACTACCTGGGTAGTTGCTGCAACATAGAGCAAGAGGGGTTGGGCTGGGCTTGGGGGCACCATGATAGGTGGCGAGGTGAGTAAGGCTTTGAGTTTGGAGAGCGACTCCTCGGCCTCGACGGTCCATGTGAAGTGTTCTATTTTCTTTAGGAGGCGATAAAGGGGTAGTGTCTTCTCTCCGAGCCGTGAGATGAACCGGCTGAGGGCAGCGAGGCACCCTGTGACCCTTTGTACGCCCTTAAGATCGTTGATCGGGGCCATCCTAGTGATTGTGGTTACCTTCTCAGGGTTGGCCTCGATCCCACGTTGGGAAACTATGTACCCTAGGAGCATGCCTCGAGGGACCCCGAAGACACACTTCTCTGGGTTTAGCTTTATGTGATTTGCCCTGAGGCACCCGAACGCGATCTCAAGGTCCCTGACTAGGTTCTCGACCTCTTTGGATTTGACCACGATGTCGTCGACGTAGGCCTCGACGGTTGGCCCTATATGTTTTCCAAAGACATGGAGCATGCATCGTTGATATGTGGCCCCGGCGTTTCGCAAACCGAAGGGCATAGTGAGGTAGCAAAACATGCCAAAGGGGGTAATGAAGGAGGTCGCGAGCTGATCGGACTTCGTCATCTTTATTTGGTGATAGCCAGAATACGCATCAAGAAAGTAGAGAGTTTCACATCCCGCAGTGGAATCTACTATTTGATCAATACGTGGTAATGGAAAAGGAACCTTAGGACATGCTTTATTTAAACTAGTGTAGTCTACGCACATTCTATCCTTTCCATTCTTTTTCTTGACAAGTATAGGATTTGCTAACCACTCGGGATGATGTACCTCCTTGATGAATCCGGCCTTCAGAAGCTTGTCGACCTCCTCCACGATGATTCTGTGCTTCTCCTCGTCGAAGCGGCGCAGCCGTTGCTTCACCGGTTTGGATCCGGCCCGGATGTCCAAGGAGTGCTCGGCGACATCCCTCGGAATGCCCGACATATCCGAGGGACTCCACGCAAACATGTCAGCATTCGCACGGAGAAAGTCGACGAGCACGGCTTCCTATTTGGGCTCGAGGGTGACACTGATCGTCAGCGCCTTCCCATCCGCGTGGCCGAGGTCGAGCGGGATGGTCATGGTGAACTCTGCAGGCTTGAAGTTGTCGGCGTGCCGCTTGGGGTCGGGGATCTCCTTGGAGAAGTCGTCGAGGGTCGCGAGGATGGCTGACTCCTCGACCGCCTCGGCGTTTTCCACGCACTCGACGTCGCAGTCATAAGCGTGCTCGTAGGGGGTGTCGACGGTGATGACTCCCTTGGGCCCTGGCATCTTTAGCTGGAGGTAGGTGTAGTTCAGGATCGCCATGAACTTGGCGTATCCAGGTCGACCGATGATGGCATGGTAGGTACCGTGGAATGCGACCACCTCGAAGGTCAAATCTTCCTTCTGGAAGTTTGAGGGGGTACCGAAGCAGACGGGTAGCTTGACGCGGTCGATCGGGAGTGCCTTCTTTCCTGGGACGATCCCGTGGAACCCCCCCCCCCCCCCACACTGGGCAGGAGCATGGTCCTCGGGATCCCCAGGAGGTCGAGGGTCTCAACGTAGATGATGTTGAGGCTACTTCCCCCATCCATGAGTACCTTGGTGAGGCAGGTGTTGAGTATGATCGGGTTGACAACGAGTGGGTAGACCCCTGCGTTGGGGACGTTCTCGGGGTGGTCCTTCTGGTCAAAGGTGATCGGCGTGTGGGACCAGTCGAGGTATCAAGGAGCCTGGGCTCGAACGGAAAAGACTTCTCGACGCTCCCTCTTGCGCTGACGCACACTGAGTCGAGTCGAGGGTCCCCCGCAGATCATGTAGCAGTCGTGAATCTCGGGAAGCCCCCGTTCTTGCCATCACCCCCGTCTTCTGGATCCTCCCTCTTGTCGTCTTTCTTGAGGACAAGAGAGTCGAAGTACTTATTGAGCATGCGACAGTCCTCGAGGCTGTGGTTGGCCGGTCCCTTGTGATAGGGGCAGGGCTCTTTCAGCATCTTGTCGAAGACGCCCCCCTCGAGAGGGGACCTCAAGGCTTCTTCTTGTCTGTCGCAGCGACAAGATCGTCAGGCTCGACATCGCGTCGACCCGGCTGGTTCTTCTTCTTCTTCTTCTTCTTGTTCCTCTTGGGCCCATTATTCGAGCCCCCGGGCTCGTCCCCCTTGGCCTTCCCCTTGTCTGGGCATGCATAGAAGAACGCACCAACGGCTTCCTCGCCGGCTGCGTAGTTGGCGACGATGTCCATGAGCTCGTTGGCGGTCTTGGGGGTGTTCCGTCCCAGCTCCCGCACCAACTCTTTGCAGGTTGTCCCGGCGACGAACGTCGTGACGACGTCGTGGTCAGAGATGTGGGTTAGCTCAGTACGTTGCTTGGAGAACCATCGGGTGAAGTCGCGGAGGGTTTCCCCTGACTTCTGCTTGCAGCTGCGGAGATCCCAGGAGTTTCCTAGCCGCACGTAGGTTCCCTTGAAGTTCCCCTCGAAGATCCTGACTAGGTCGGGCCAGCCATGGATCAAGTCTGAGGGGAGTTCCTCGAGCCATCTTCGAGCGGTGTCGGAGAGGAAGAGCGGGAGTTGCCGAATGATGACGTGGTCGTTGTCGGCTCCTCCAAGCTAACATGCTAGCCTGAAATCAGCAAGCCAGAGCTCCGGCTTGGTTTTGTCGTTGTACTTGATCAGGCTGGTGGGTGGACGGAAAGGAACAGGCAAGGCGGTTTGCCGGATGATCCTGCCAAAGACTCATGGCCCTGGTGGTTCCGGAGATCGACGTCGATCCTCGTCACTGTCGTAGCGCCCACCTCGATGAGCACTGTAACCTCGAGCCTCAGCGTCACCGTGTCGGCGTCGTTTGTTGTCGTTGATGTCGCGTCGCGTGTCTCGCGGTTGTCGATTGTCGAGGATGCGGTCTCGAACTGGTTGCCGCTCCGCTTCGCCTTGGGGCGCCTTGTCTTGGTGGACAGATACCTCTCGATCTTGTCGAGGGGGCACGTCCCACTGCTCAGAGGTAGCTCCTCTGCGCCTCGAGGCCGAGCTCTCCGCCTGCTGTACGGCCGCGGTTTGGAGAAGCCCCTGTATTTCATCCCTGATGCGTTGCGCCTAGGGCGTCGATGGTGCCGGCATGTCGCGGAGCAGCATCGCGGCTGCCACGACATTCTGGCTAGCGCGGTTGTAGACGTGGCGCTCGTTCGCCCCTTCGTTGACGATCTGTCGATGGACATCCCAAGCCCGCTCGCTCATCTGGTGGAGGGGTGCTAACGAGGTTAGTCGTCGCACGTAGCAGGTTCCCTGAGGACCCGTAACATGCCTGCATCTGCGAGCCTACAAAAGCAGAACAGAGTCTGGCGTTGTTGTAGAGCCCGTGTGGAAACAGGTAGCGCGGCGGCGCGGCCGAGTATGTCGGAGAAGCCACAGGGACCCTCTGAGATGACGGTGTGGCGAAGCCAAAGTCAGGCTCAGCGAGGTACCCGCTCGCGACCCGCAAGCATGGGTCAAACAGGCTCCCGAAGGGAGGAACTGTGTCGCCAGCTGAGGCCGGGGAGATGGCGTCCAGTGTCTCAGGATTCGCGCGGTGAAGAGTGCGGCGGCGTCGTTCACGCCTCCCCCTGGTCGCAGGCAAGAGGCGCGAGTGGTGGGACCGTCGTCTGGTCCTCCTTGGCCCCAGCGTAGCGGAGCTGCTGCTATCCATGCCACTACCTGAGAGTAGAACCATGTCGTGGCCGTGGCCCGTGGACATGAACTCTAGGCTCCCGAACCAGATGATGGTGGCGAATGGAAGTGATGGGATCGTGGAATCCATCTGGGAGAGTAGTTCGGAGTTGATCGACAAGCAAAGCCCCCTACCTGGCGCGCCAACTATCGGTGTTATGACCCAGGGGGTCAAGACCACCAACTAGTAAATTTGTATATTGTGTGCTCCCTCTCCCAGATGTGATGCAAGAAGAACACAAGATTTATCCTAGTTCGGGCAAAGAAGGCCCTACGTCCAGCGGGGGAGGATAGATTGTATTATCTTGCACTAAGGTGCTCGTACAGGGGGGGTACAAGCTGGTTTACACGGGGGTGCTCAGGATGAGCTAAGGCCTAGGACTAGCAGGGCTATCCTAGGAGAGTCGCTTGGTTGCTTGGGATGTTGATCAAGCAGGCAAGGAGTGGTGTTGCGAGTGTGAGCAGATGTCCGAAGATCTGACCCGCTGCTCGGCTTGGAGGTGGAGTTCTGATTCCCTTGCCTTTTCCACTATCCCAACGTCCCCTTTTATAGACCAAGGGGAGGCACGGGAGTACAGGGGTCCTAGACTGTAGCGGCATGGGAGGTGTGACCATGGCGCCATGCTTGCAGTGGGACGTCGATCGTTGTAGAGGCGTGGCCTTCCCGTCCTTCTGGTGCTTCAGGGCATGGTGATGGCGGACTGGACACTTCCGCACGTCATGGCGTGGTACGATCGATCTCCTGTAGACGGGTACGGGCTCCACAGTTGAAGCGGGACGGAGCGGATAGGACGGGTCCCATGCTGGAGTGGTTGGAGGTGGCAGTCGACCCCCGGGTCGAGGAGTATCGAGGCCTGTGGGACCCTGACTCATCCCTGGAAACGCGGTCGAGGGCTTGTCCCATTTAAGACTCGAGGGGGTGCCTTTGACCTCCGTACTTGAGGCGTGGCCACAGTGGTTGTACGATCAACGGAGAGTCGGGGCATGGGCGGCGAACTGATGGATTTGACCGTGGTAGTGGGCACCCATGGCGTTAGGCGGGAGTAGGTAAGCGCATTGGATTCTCCTTACCCATACTGGGAGTAGGTAAGCTAATCGAGCCTCTTGCGCGTGGGTCGTTCGATCGACCCGCTGTCCATCATTTGAGGGGTTGAGGTTGAGGCGGAGGAGTCGTTCGTTCGACCCCTGTCCGTCAGTCGAGGTCGAGGCGGAGGGGTCGTTCGTTCGACCCCTGTCCGTCAGTCGAGGTCGAGGCGGAGGAGGATCCCTCCTACTGTTTTTCCAGTAATGGGTCGGCCCATGACTGGACATTTTGTCGGCGAGGCAGGCCTTCGCTTGATGGGCCTTTCTCCATTGTTTGAGTGGCTGGTTGGATTTTGCCTTAAAAATGATTGCTATGTTGAGCGTTAGATTATCGCAGGTTAGGGTACCCCTTACCTTTGTACCCGACAAGTAGCTGGACTTAGGAGAGCTTCATGAATTAGGTGTGGTGCACACTTGACAACCTTAGCTCTAAGCGAGCCTATGGTGACCGTAAGATAGCCTAGAACAACTTCCATATTCATCGCGACGAAAAACGAAGTTGAGAGGGAGATTCTGTGGGCGTCGGACGCTGAAGTCCAGGGCGCCGGACGTTGTCCGGTGCGCCAGACGCTGACGTATGCACTGTCGAGCGTCCATCGCCAACACAGAGAGTTCCAGAGACGTTCAGTTTGCGACGGACGCGTCTGTCGACTGGGCGTCAGACGCTCGCAAGCGTCCGGGAATATTTTCCCAGAAACCCGAGAGCAGCCAGTTGGCGCCGAACGCTGAGGCGCAGCATCCGTTGCCAAGCGTCGGAGCGTCCGACGCCTGCTGACGTGAACAACAACTAGCCGTTGGAGCTAGCGATGGAGCGTCCGTCGCCAACTTAAAACGAACAGTTTTCAGCCCCGAGGCAGTTTTGTGTGTGGGCTATTTATAGCCCCACCCTTTCTCTCCCACCTTGACTTTGTTCATTTCAGTTGCTTAAATTCTTGAGAAGGTTGGGAAGAGAGCAAGAGCCCTAGAGAGAGAGAGTGATTCGCGAATCCATCCATCTTCTCCTCTAGTTCTTCCAAAAGTTCAAGTGTGCATCCTCTAGTTGTGAAGCTTGAGTGAGTCAAGTGAAGATCGAGGCTTGTTACTCTTGGTGATTGACATCACCTAGACAGTCCGGTGGTGCTTGGAAGGTGATCGCCGGAAGATTGTCGACGACCCTTCTGCATCGACTTGTGATCGGTTGTGGGCGGTTCACCGAGCTGGAGTGGCGAAGAACCAGCCCGTAGAGAGCACTCTACCCTTTCCCGGGTAGAGGGGGAGCAATACCCTTACGCGGGTGCTCCAACGAGGACTAGGGGGGAGTGTCGACTCCTCGATACCTCGGCAAAACATCGTCGTGTCAAGATTTCTATCCCTAGCTCTTTCATACCGCATTACTTTCCGCTTTGTTCTTACTTTCATTGGCTTGCTACCGCTTTCATAGTCTAAGGCACACTAATCGGTAGGCACGGGGTGATTGGCACTTGATAGGATTTCATATTTGCTTTAGAAATTTGAAATAAGCCCAATTCACCCCCCCCTCTTGGGCATCTTGATCCTTTCATATTAGAACATATTATTTTCAGTTAATTTCATGTACAAAGCATTATTGGGTGTACTGGCTTTACCTTATAACACTTTAATTTGGAAACTTAAACTACCCCTCAAGATTAAAGTATTTATTTGGTACTTTTATAAGGGTGTAATCTTGACCAAAGATAATTTATCTAGGCAATAGTGTTAAGGAGATAGGAAGTGTTATTTCTATTCCATCGATGAGACCATACAATATTTACTCTTTGATTGTCATTATGCTAACTTTATGTGGAGAATTGTCCATATTTCCTTTCACTTAGAACCCCAACTAGTGTACACAATTTGTTTACGGTTGGTTAGAAAGGTTAAATAGGGAAATAAAGTCTCAAATTTGCGTCGGTGCAAGTACCATTTGTTGGGCTCTTTGGTTAACTCAGAATGATGTCACATCGAATCTTGCGGCACATGCATGAAGTACTAAACGTAGACGGAAAAAAAACTAATTACACAGTTGATCGAGAAATTGCGAGACGAAACTTTCGAACCTAATTAGTCTATAATTGGACAATTTTTACCAAATAACAACGAAAGTGCTACAGTAGCCAAAAGCCAAAAAAATTTGGATCTAAACGCGCCCTTAGTGACTCTGGAAGCGAGCAGATTCAGCATGTTCAGCATGTCAGTGCGCTCCCAAAGGATTGGTAGGAGATGAAGAGCAGAGTTGACCTCAGCGGCAATTACTCCAGTGCGTGCGATTCAATTACGAGGTCAGTTTCACCTAAGGAGAATGTGTTTTTGAGATATCTGTCGACTGGCTACCAAGCGTTCTGCATTTCCTTGCATCGATCAACCCAAAAGTGTACTGCACCTGTAAATTGGAATGAGATACCAGGGAGGAGCATTTGTTTTTGTAGCTAATGTGATCTAAGTGATTTTGTACTTCCAGCTTCTTACCTTGAGAATCTAATTAAATAATCAGCTCCTTGATAGTACAAAAATGGTTGTGGGATTATTTTTTCCGGTAGCAAATGGACCGTTAAGGGTTAATTGGTTGACCATTTATTATGCTACAGGAATTTATCTGGCTTCATCTATCAGCAATTCATGTCCGCGTAGAACAATGGACAGCTCATGCCAATCTCTACAGTGAGCACAATACCTTATGTTTGTGGTCATATACATGTGTGTAATTTCAACTTATTATTTCTTCCAAAAAAACTTATTATTTATATTTATTTTCTGCATGGAATGGCCAAAGACTACAGAAGAACTTTGTGATCAGCCTATTAGTGTATGATTGGAATTCATGACAGTGTATGATTCCTATATCCGTACCAGAATATCTTAGCTGCATCATGCACAGAACACTTTAAAAGACATAGTTATAAAGAACTTCTCTATCCTGCACTTATTTTGACATTGTTACTTCACGTTTATTTATTTGAATGTGGCTCGAAACAATATATTGCTAAGTCAAGTTAAAGTTCATTTGTCATAATTTCAACCACTATTTTTATGCTTTTACTGTGTTGAATTTTTTAGGCTCCTAACCTATTTTTTTCTTACTTTATTGTGTTGATGAATTATATTAAAAGTACTAAGATTCTCGTTATAGCAATGTAAGGCCACAAACATTAATATTTTTCTGTAGCAACGCACGGGCATTTGCCTAGTTACATAAAAGATAAGGAGGAGAGAGAGAGAGAAAGGTTTAATGGCGATGAAACTATACAACGTTGTTTTCAAAATATTGAAAACCGTGTGAAGTCACCATTAAGAGTTTTTCTTAGAGCACCCACAATGGCTAGTTCATAAGTTAGTTCTAAGCATTTTCTCATACTTTAATATAGGAGAGAGAAAAGCTATCTCTTAGTTAAGATTTAGGCTCATACACATGTTCTAAGATCATGTAAGGGTGTTATGTGGGCCTAACCATACTATAAGTCATTGCTAAAAGCTAGCACTATTGGAGAGACTAACTTAGAGCTATTAGCTGACTTATACTATTGCGGATGCCCTTATTTTTATGAGATGCATGCAAAACAAATGTATGGTGAATATGAGAGATAAAAGAAAGAGATAGACATTGGTAACCGCACAAACTATGCAATGAAACTATGCATTGAAACAAAAAAAGTCATTTCATATAAAGTTTCATCAAACTAGAAAAACGGGAGGTCAAACATTGCATTGAGTTGAGACTGATCTTATACGACCATTCTCAATGGAAATGTCTCTGTTGGAAACCGGGCTGAAACTCTCTGCTCCCATTAAACTTTTATCATCTTTTTTTATAAATAGAGTGTCATATCAGCTTATTTAATATCTATAAAACTCTATAAGGGCTTGTTTGGATTGGAGGAATTTCATAGGAATTTTAAAGGAATTCAATTCCTATGGTTTGCTTACATCACATGGTGTTTGGAATGGAGGAATGAAGTTTTCCTTTCCTATGGAAAGGCTTGCTATCCTTCATGAAATGGAAGAAATAAAACATCCACTCTAACCTCATGTAGAATGGAGGAATAAACAAGTTTTTATATTCCTATGTTTCAAACAACAATTCCTATAAAATTTATGTTTTATACTTGCATTCATTTTTAATCCTATGTTTTCTTCCTTTACTCTGTTTTCTCTCCATTCCAAACAGCCTCTAAAACTCTAATTAAGATCGGCCTACCTTTGAAAATTTGGCACACTGCACTGTGGCCCCATGTGTGGCAAGAGGAGCAAAGGGTTCACAGGTCCCCGACGTGAGTAGTACATCGGGAACCTTTTGCTACAGTACTACTGTAGCTGCGGGTCAGACTAGAGTAGCTATTGGACCAACCAGTATTTATCGTTGTTGCGTACTACAGTACGACTCTACAAGTACTATTTTTTAGGGCATGTACAACCCACATACAGCTTACTATCTACAAATTCTTAAAAACTGAACATAGACGGTAAAAAAGATAGGTCGTACACTGTGCTGTTGTTTTCTTTGTCTATAAGTTATTTAATATTCTGCATATTACCCACATCAATTATAGATACCGTACATGCATTTAGGATCAAGAAGAACAAGATCTTTGTGTGCTCTTGTGTTTCTTGTATACCAGAATAAAGAGAAAAAAGACCAACAAAGCTAATCCTCACGTGCTCACGGCACAAGCTAGCAGCAGCCGCGGCGGAGCTTGCCCCTGCACAACTCGCGGTAGCCGGAACAGAGCTCGCCGCCGTACGTGGATCTTGCGGGACGGAGAGTCCTCTGCAAAAGCTCGCAGCGGCCAGGGTAGAGCGGAGCTAGCCCTCGTGCAGGCGCAGCTCGCGGCGGCCGCGGCGGAGATTTGCTCCCACAGCTCGTGACAACCGGCAAATCTCGCTCCTGCGCAGCGGCCATGGCAGAGCTCCATGGAAGATCGACGATGGGTGGGTAGATTTTGGCGCGCGCCTTTCGCGTGGCGCAGAAGGATCCGCGTCGAAGTCGTTTGGAGACGACACCCTGTACAACGCGTCTTCCTCGGCGTCAAATCACCTCGGAGCACGAGCCCGAGCCTTCGTCTCACGAGACGACGGCGTCCCCTTTCTCTTAGCTGACGAGGGTGTTTTTTTTCAAAATGTACGACATAAGCCCTAAAGAGACGGCTCAAATCGCCCCGTTGTACGTGCCCAACAGTTTGGTATTTAGACTTGACATATCTAATTTTACCAAAAAAAATTAAAAAATTGGTGGTCAACAGTTTGATATTTGGGCTTGACATTTTTGCCAAAGTTGTAAATAAGAGCCCGCACTTGACAATTTGGAGACCTTGAAAAGGGAGAGACAATTTTTTTCCTTCTTTTTTCACACCTTAACACTAGGCGGTGTCCTTTTTTTCCTTTTTTTCCTTCCTTTTTTTACGGTGGAAGGCGGCGACTTTTTTCCTTCCTTTTTTTCCTGTTTTTGTCAAGTCATTATGAAGAACTGTTGGAGATTACATATTTTTTGCTTTGGCATATCTATTTCAGAGTTGGCAAATTCTATGTTTTGCCAAACCAAAATTGTCAAACTGTTGGAGTTGCTCTTAGGGCATGTTAGCTATTTGACTAGCATGTGACGTGACTTAAAAAAAGTAGGAGAGAATAGTCACTACCTACGATCAAATAGTCTTTTTTTGCGACGAAAGAAGAATTATATTATATGAAACCTGGGTACATCAATATGTTACAAGCACTTTGCAATATGAAATAGTACTCACGCTATGAATAGCACAGCTCAAAACCTAACATGTTAATCGCTTTGCATTGTAGATGACCGTACGCATGCAAACACTCGGCAAATGGCCTGAGAACAACTGCTCAACGAACGACAGTCAACATTCCTATAGGTGGAATTGAGAATATTTTTCTTCTTTCTGGTGTCTTCCTTCTTCTTTCTGCCACCGAAGAACGAGGAAGACTGATCTGAAAAATATTCTCCCTAGTCTTTCATCGTGGCCAGATCTAACCACAACAAAACGAAGAAGAGACCAGAGAAAATTATTCCATGGCAGCGACATCATCTCCGCCTTGATGCCGCCGTCCGAAAACAATAGTCTTCATGTCGTCATGTTGAATAAGATGGTGACGCCGAAGTTGTCGTCGTGATCTTCAACGAAACCGTCATGGAGAAGACGACTTCATCCTTCTCCTTCACCATTGCCGGAGAAGACGAGAAGGAGGAGATAAAATTCTAATGCCAAGAACTTTGGCATGGAAAACTTAACCCTAAAGACTCAATCTAATAGAGAAACTTATTAAAAATCAATGGATCCCCATTCCCTTCAACCCCGATGAGATACCGGAGGGGAAGGGAGGGGAACCAGCGGTGGTGGACGGAGGAAGACGACGGCGGCGGCTACGATCAAATAGTCTATCTATTTCACGTAGCACAAGACTGTGTGAGATGAATATATGGGTCAAGTACTATATATTAGTCACTTTTATTGTCTCTCACATCCACATCAGCTAACTACGTAGCTAGTACTAGCTATTACCATTGCGGACACCCTTATCATTGTTGGCTTGTTGATGTACGGAGGGGAGGGGACACAGAGGCGGTGTGCAATTCCTGTTCGAGCTTGCATTTGAATGAAGGCTTTGTTAGGTAATTTTAAAATTCCAAAACTTTACGAGATTTTATAATATTAAAGGCAAGATTTTATGATATTAAATTTTTGGATGTATGCATAATGCATTAGTATTAAATATAGATAAAAAATAATTAATGGTATAGTCTGTAATTCGAATGTTTGAATGCAACCATTAAATATAGGTAAAAATAACTAATTACACAGTGGTTGAACAATAATTATAAAATACAAACGGAAATGTTATAGTGTCAAAATTCCAAATAATTTTGCATCTAAACAAGGCCCAAGTGTAGTATACTTTCTCCATGCCTATAAAACAAGTCGTTTTAGAAACATAACCATGATAAAACAAGTCATTTTAGAAACGTAACTTTGAGTTCTTATATTTTGAATAATATTTATTAAAATATAATATATGTATATTTTTATAAAAGTATTTTTAGAGGGTGTTTAGGACTGCTCCACAAACTCTACTCTGCAAACTTCACAGTAGAGCATCTTTAAAAAATTTGGAGTTTGTGGAGCACGTCTTTAGGTGCTCTTACAACTCCATATTTTTTTTCTCAAAGAGAGTGCGTGAAACTGGAAACGTTTGGATAAAAAACGTAAAGCGGAGCTGAAAACATGGAGCGGAGCAGTCCCAAATACTTTTAAGACTAATCTATTAATTGATTTTCACATTTCCCAACTCAAGAATTTAAAAGTTCTCATAATTTACATTTTCAATGTTTAACTAAAATCTTATCTAAAATAACTTGTTTATGGGTTGAGGGAGTACTACGGTAGAAAGGATACAAATACAACCAAAACAATCCAAAGAGAGCATCCACAATTCACATCCCTTGTAAGGCCGAAGAGGGCTCGACGAGAGCTTGCATTTTTTTACTAGCAAATATGCCCGTGCGTTGCAACGGGAGACAAAAAAACTCTAATATGCAAAGCGATAATAAACAAAGTCTAAAATTTAATATTATATATACAATAATATTTATGCATACAAATTTAATAAACAACGTGTTGGTCAGCTGCTTAGCTTCGGCAATATGCAGTTGACACTGCGGCCCTTGCCAATGCACGAGAACACCTCACCAAGCTTAGCTTCGATTTCGTCTTCAGTGTGTCGTGCTTCTGGAATGACATCTCGCCGAGACTAAGGAATCCACAATGGTAGTTTTGTGAGGTAGATTCGGCCATCGCCCAGCTACCCTCGTCGAAGTGGGAGAATATGTGTTTTGCTTCTCCCCTTGTGATGTCAATTTCGATGACAATAGAGTTTTGGAGTGCCAAGGTCACCGTGTTGCGGTTGTGATCGAGAGCACCGTGAGTACATCGGCGTGGGGGCAAATTAAAGAGCGTGAGCACATTGTACTGTTGCTAGGTACACATATTGCCTATACTTCGGCTTTCGCGGGCTGGTACAGCGTGCTCCATGGGCGTGCATTGTGACCTCCACCAGGAGGGCTGTCCGGCATGGACACGGGCACGTCATTATTGACTTAGACAAAAAATTTTGATTTGTGTTTTTTCGTTCTTACATATTTTGTTTTATAGGCCTATTATCTTACCGATTTCTTACTTTCCTTTCTTCTATGTGCAAGCACGGGTTCAAAATCAGGTCAGCGAATTTCTTTTTTTTTGTACGCTTCTAAGTCGAGGGAATACCGTGTTCATTTATAAATATATATCCTAAATCATACCGTGTGTCATATTTTTTCCTTTTTTCTATAGATTTACCTTATTTCTTTTTCTATATGGAGTTCGGTGTTATATAATAACTAGTTTCACTATCAAGAATGTGTATGTAAGAATATGTAGAATAGAAATAGAGAAGATAAAAATGAGTTGTTCTCTTTTCTCGTATATCCTTTACAATACATAAGCCCTCATATATATAGCTTCATATGAGGGATGGAGTTACAAGAATAAATACAAGGAGAGTTACATCATTGAATCATGAAGGTTGTAACTTCAATAGTATAGGGGTTATGGACATCCACCTTAATATTTCATAACACTCCCCCTTGGATGTCCATTATGAAGTGAATTGCATGTCTCATTAAAAACCTTGTCAAGGAAAAACCCAGTGGGAAAAAATCATGGCCAAGGAAAAAAGAGTACACATATTCACTCCCCCTGATGGCAATATCACTTTATGTCTTTCAACCGACGTAATCCAATACCATATGTCAATTTCTTGAATACTGAAGTAGGTAGTGCCTTTGTGAACAAGTCTGCTAGATTTTCACTTAAACGAATTTGTTGGACCGTTATAATACCATCCTTTTGAAGATCATGAGTAAAGAAAAACTTTGGTGAGATGTGTTTCACTCTATCTCCTTTTATGTACCCATCTTTCAATTGAGTTATGCAAGCCGCATTGTCTTTGTGTATAACCGTTGGCGCTTCATTTTCTAGAAGTAAATTGCACACCTTACGAATATGATGTGTCATATTTCTCAACCAGACACATTCTCTGCTAGCTTCATGAATAGCCAAAATGTCTGCATGGTTAGATGAAGTTGCTGCTATAGTTTGCTTCATTGAACGCCATGAAATAGATGCACCACCACACATAAATACATATCCCGTTTGTGATCGACCATTATGTGGATCAGATAGATATCCTGCATCTGCAAAACCAACTAATTTCTCCATGCATTTGTTAGAAAAATATAGACCCATGTCTTTCGTACCTTGTAAATAACGAAGTATATGTTTTATCCCATTTCAATGTCTTCTAGTAGGACATGAGCTATATCTTGCTAATAAATTAACAGTAAATGCAATATCAAGACGTGTATGAGTAGATAGATACATTAGAGCTCCTATAGCACTTAGATATGGCACCTCAGAACCAAGAATTTCACTATCACATTCTGGAGGTCGAAAAGGGTCTTTGGTTATATCAAGGGATCTAACAACCATTGGGGTACTCAATGAATGTGTTTTATCCATGTAAAATTGCTTTAGTATTTTCTCTATATAAGTTGCTTGATGCAAAAGAACTCCATCTTTAAGGTGTTCTATTTGCAAACCAAGACAAAACTTTGTCTTCCCCAGATCCTTCATTTCAAATTCTTTCTTCAAACAATCTTTCGCCTCAGTGATTCCCTGAGAAGTGCCAATTAAGTTTAGATCATCAACATATACAACTATGATCACAAATTCAGATCTAGATCTTTTTATGAATATACATGGACAAATAGAGTCATTCTTATACCCTTCTTTTATCAAAAACTCACTAAGACGATTGTACCACATTCTCCTAGATTGTTTCAACCCATATAGAGATTTGTTCAATTTAATTGAATATTGGTCTCGAGAACCTGATCCTGGTAGTTTAAATCCTTCTGGTAGTTTCATATATATGTCACTATCAAGTGACCCATATAAATATGTTGTAACAACATCCATTAGACACAAGTCAAGATTCTCTTTCATTGCCAGGCTTATAAGGTATCTAAAAGTTGTTGCATCCATCACAGGAGAGTATATTTCTTCATAATCAATTCCTGGTCTTTGTGAGAATCCTTGGGCAACTAGTCGTGCCTTATATCTTGTGATTTCTCCTTCCTCATTTCGTTTTCTCACAAATACCCATTTATAACCAACGGGTTTGACACCATTTGGTACACGGGTTACAGGCCCAAAAACTTCTCGTTTTGTAAGAGAACTCAATTATGCTTGAATTGCATCATTCCATTTTTTCCAATCTTTTCTTTCTTTGCATTCCTCGATTGAGTGAGGTTCTTGATCCTCATTTTTATCCATAATTTCTAGCGCTAGATTATATGTGAATGCATCATCAATGATGACTTTCTCACGGTTCCAAATATTTCCTGACATGACATAGTTTAATGAGATCTCATCTTCTAAAGAATTAGGTACCTTTGTCTCCTCTTGAGTCATGTCTTCATTTCCTTCAGGAGTTTTTTACTGAATTATTATTTCCTCTATTTAACCATCTTAATTCTTTGCTCCTTTCCGTTTTCGAGGATTTTTATCTTTGGAACCTAATGGTCTACCACATTTTATGATAGCCTTTGACTCATTAGCAATACATGGTTGTCCCTCTTGGACATTAATTTTTTTAGGAACATTAGCAGCTGGAATATATGACTTGGTCACTCTTTTTAAGTCTGTAAAAGCATCTGGCAAATTATTTGCTAAACTCTATAAATGAATTATCCTTTGAACTTCTTGCTCACATTGTTTTGTACAAGGATCAAAATGAGATAATGATAATTCATTCCATCTTATTTCTCTATTCAGCTATTTATTTTCTCCCCCTGTTGTTGGAAAATTTGATTAATCAAAATGACAATCAGCAAATCTTGCTCTAAATATATCTCCTGTTGATGGTTCAAGATACTTTATTATGGATGAGGATTCATACCCAATTTTTGTGTGTTTTGGTGGAGCAATTGGGACATACACCGCACAACCAAAAATTCTTAGATGGGAAATATTTGGCTCTTTGCCAAAAACCAACTGTAGAGGGGAAAAATTATGGTAACTTGTTGGCCTGATGTGAATCAATGTTGCTGCATGCAAAATAGCATGTCCCCATGCAGACATTGGCAGTTTTGACTTCATAAGTAATGGTCTTGCTATTAATTGGAGACATTTAATAAATGACTCTGCAAGACCATTCTGTGTATGAACATGTGCAACTGGATGTTCAACACTTATTCCAATTGACATGCAATACTCATTGAAACTATTTGATGTAAATTCACCAGCATTATCCAACCGTATAGTTTTGATTGGATTTTCCGGAAATTGAGCTCTTAACTTGATTATTTGAGCCAACAGTCGCACAAATGCTATGTTGCGGGTTGATAGTAAGGAGACGTGTGACCATCTAGTTGATGCATCAATCAAAACCATAAAATATCTAAATGGTCCACTTGGTGGATGAATTGGTCCACATATATCTCCTTGTATGCGCTCTAGAAAAGCGAGGGACTCATGTCTAATTTTAGCCGGTGAAGGGCGTACTATCAGTTTCCCTTGAGAGCATGTGATGCATGGGAAGTCATTCGATTGAAGAATCCTTTTATTCTTTAATTCATGGCCGCATGAACTATTAATAATTTTTCGCATCATTACTGATCCGGGATGGCCTAGCCGGTCATGCCAAATAATAAAATTGTTATGGTTGGTGAACTTTTGTTCCACCACCATATATGACTCATTCTCTTTGAGACTTGTATAGTATAAACCAGAAGGTAATTCTGGCAATTTCTCCAACACATATTTTTTCTCCGATGACATCTTTGTTATGTTGAGGTACTCCACATTACCCTCACACATTGTCTCTATGTGATAGCCATTTTGGCGTTTATCTTTAAAGCTCAACAAATTTCTTTGAGACTTTGGGGAATAAAGTGCTTTGTTTATGTCTACCTTTGTCCCACAAGGTAACATTATTGTGGCTCTTCCTAAACCCTCTATCAATTTAGCACTTCTTGATATAGTATGAACAACTGCATCTTGTAATATAAGATATGAAAAATGCATTTTACTCTTCAAGATAGTATGAGTTGTTCCACTGTCTATAATACATATAGTTTCTTCATTTGCAATCTCTTGAGACAATGGTTCATCCATACTCTTCAAAATAAAACGTACTAACAAACATTACTTCTCTATTAAAGAAATATAGTGAAACATATTAAATGAATACTAATTAAATGGAAACATAATATAACTTTATTCATTTATAAGATGAAACATGCTTTAATGGTACTACCATTACATTGCATTTATTCATGCATGAAGAAAATTAACAACCATATCATTTATTCTTGGATGAAGAAATCAGAAACATCAATATGTGTTGCAGTCTTGTGGTCATATTCTCCGATATCTGTCGCACTGAGCATATTATCATCCAAAATATTATCACCACTACCACTTGCAAAGTTTGTCTCTATCTTTTTGTTCTTCTTCTCAAGTGATTCTTGATAGAGTTCAACAAGATATTTGGGTGTGCGACACTTGTGTGCCCAATGGGATTTTCCACCACAATGATGGCATGCATTTTTTGTTACATCAATTTCGCCTTTATCTTTATCTCCCCTTTCTTGCCTTTTATTGGAATTCCCCATGTTCTTGAATTGGACACTATAATTTCCTCTACCACGACCATATCCATATCCACGACCGCGCCCGCGTCCACGTCCGCGGCCACGGCCACGGCCACGTCTACTCCCACTATTTTGATTATCATATCTCGTTGCATATACTTCAGGGTGTGGATTTGAACCAGTTGGACGTGTTTCATGGTTTTTCATCAAAAGCTCATTATTTTGTTCAGCCACAAGCAAACAAGAAATAAGTTCAGAATATTTCTTGAATCATTTCTCACAGTATTGTTGCTGAAGCAACACATTTGATGCATGGAATGTAGAGAATGTTTTCTCTAGCATCTCTTCATCTGTCACTTTTCTCCACACAATAGTAATAATGATGTGATTCTAAACATGGTTGAATTATATTCAGAAACACTTTTATAGTCTTGTAACCTTAGGTGCAACCACTCATAACAAGCTTTAGGGAGGATCACTGTCTTTTGATAATCAAATCTTTCTTTTAGTTTGTTCCAAAGAACAAGAGGATCCTTATCAATAAGGTATTCAGCCTTTAAACCTTCATGGAGGTGACGGCGAATGAAAATCAAAGCCTTCGCTTTATCTTGGCTAGATGCATTATTTTTTCTTTGATCGCATCACCAAGCCCATTGGCATTCAAGTGAGTTTTAGCATCTAGTACCCATGACAAGTAATTCTTGCCCGAAATATCTAGAGCCGTGAAATCAAGCTTGGCCAGATTTGATATAGTAAACTACAAAATATATAGATTGCAAATTTCAAACAATCATATAAGAATAAAATATATAAACATATACAAACAATATTTTCTTACCATAGAAAATATATTATGATCAATGTAAAGTTCCTTACCTAGTTCTTGATAGCTTTTAGAGACAGTTGTGCTCATAACGTGTTATATAATAACTAGTTTCACTATCAAGAATATGTATGTAAGAATATGTAGAATAGAAGTAGAGAGGATGAAAATGAGTTGTTCTTTTTTCTCGTATATCCTTTACAATACATAAGCCCTCATATATATATAGCTTCATATGAGGGATGGAGTTACAAGAATAAATACAAGGAGAGTTACACCATTGAATCATGAAGGTTGTAACTTCAATGGTATAGCGGTTATGGACATTCACCTTAATATTTCATAACATTCGGTTCATTTTGCTTTTCTCTATATATACTTTTCCTTTTCTCTCTAGATTTACTTTTTTCCTATTTCAATACGTGGTCTGATATTTACTTTTTTTCATTTTTCTAAACAAATGGATGTACCTATATTTATCTTCCGACACGAGTCATGTTGGAATAGAATTCGTATGGAAAGTCGGTTGTTTTCGAGTTCGAATCGCATACATGATCCAATAGATTTTGGATTAGCGTTTTATTTTTTCCCCACGTTATGTTTTTTCTCTTTTCAGTTTTGTTTTGTACGTGTGGTTTCTTTTCTTTCATGTTTGGTTTTCCTTTTTTTCCTTTTGTGTCTTACTTTTGTTTCCTCTTCCTACTCTTTTTTTCTGTTAGATCTCTTATTCAATTTATCTTATTTTCCATATATAATTAAAATAAATATTAAATATAATATTCCTTTTTTAACTCTTGATAATTTTTAAGAAAAAATTCACCACCAAAATATTAGTGCAGTTTTTGCTAAGAATAAAATTAATATTAGAGGCACAATAAATATAGATATAGATTATTTATAATATAAAATATATATGGGTGGGCAGTTGGAGTGGGTCGGCCGTACTTTGGAACTCATCTAATTCAGCCACGTATGCAGTATGCTCCTCCGACTCGGAGTTGTGGGCTGTTTTCTTTTTGTTTTCTTTCGACAACAATCCTGTTTTAATTTTAGTGTAACGTGATCAGAAAAAAAGGAAAAACGGAAGGTGACTTTGTTTGCATAAAAAAATATCTAGTTCTATTTAGATTAGGACTCCTGCTTGTTTACAATTCATAATAATAGCTAGTTCATATCAAGAGAAGGACAATATATAAGTCAAATAGAGACAATTCCACATTCACAAAGTTAGTTAGAGTGAGACGATCTAAAAAGAATGGATGGACGAAAAAAAGAGTCTGAGATTTTGCATCTTTATTAATACTAGCAAACGTGCCCGTGTGTTGCAACGGGAAAAAAACTATCAAATTAATGGAAAGATTAAAAAAAACTAAATAGAAAGAGACCATAGTAATGATATAATTTTTATTTATAAGTAGACCAATCCATCTCGTGCGGGTAATACTGGTATTGGCTTCTGTTGCGTATGCTCTAGACAGGCTGACGCGTACCGCTCTGCAAGTCGATGCGTAGCTGCAGCCTGTTGGGCAACATGATGAACAGATCAGCCCGCTCCCTTGGGCACACAACCTTAGGATAATTGCACCCAATGATGCTCGTTGGGTAGACGACGACATCCTGATGAATGTGGTCGTCGATCCTTATCTTGTGCAGCATAGTCCACTCCATGTCGTCGATGTCGTCGCCGCCGTCGAGCACCCACACCTGGATGTTGTGGTATGACAACGGCTGCAACAGAGAGAGACGCCCATTGCCTGACGTTATCAGTGCACCCGGTATGGTGTCTTCAGAATAGTAGAATTGACATTGCTTTGGCAGCTCCTTGGTCCATGCTCGACCAATGTAGACGTCGAGGTCGACCGTAGACGTGATGCAGAATAGTAGAATTGGCATTGCTTTGGCAGCTCCTTGCTCCATGCTCGACCAATGTATACGTCGAGGCCGACCGTAGATGTGATGCGGTGTCCGACGTCTCTAGTTCTGGCGAGCCAATGCACAAGACACGGTCGACCACCGCCGTGTTGCCGTCATACATGAGCATCTGGACTTCTGGAGAGCCTCATTCTCCTTAGAATGCTGCTCTGGCCCCCAGACCCCTGCGCCGCCATCGTTGTTGTCGGAGCCGGAGAAGACGTCTCGTCGTGGTTGAGATCCTCATCCTGCTGGCCTACGACCGCGCGCGCCGACGTGCCGTGGTTGCGGCGCGCGACGGGGTACGCCGGCTGCGTCACGTACCTGCAGCGCGCAGGGGTCGGGTTCGCCTCCAGCGTCCTGGCCATCGCCACGGCCGCCGTGGTCGAGGGCCACCGCAGGTGGAGCGACCCATCCATATCGGCATGTTCTGGTTGACCCTTCGGTCTCATATTTATATATATATATATATATATATGGTTGGTGGCTTTTATTTGGTAATTTTGATTTGGACTCGATCGATCCAGAATTGATTTAGTTGCGGCACCCGATCGTGTCGCGTGTGTACTTGGTTCAATTTTGAGAATGAGATCCTAGGAGATCTAGGTGAGTACTATATGCCTTACCAGCCTTTTCCAAAATAATATTGTTAGCTCGTGTTGGTTTCGACCGGAGTTCATCGTGATGAGATTCTATTTGGTATTGGGAAAGATTTCCTAAGAGATTTGAGTGCGAACTCTAAGATGGCATGTGTCAGCCAGAGTAGCTAGGATTTGGTTTGACAGGTAGAATTCTATATTGGTTTCTGCGTTCTACAAGTCCTTGACGTATATGAGACGAACAAGACCTATATAAATATATCTATATCTAACTCTTCCTTGCCCGATAGTTAAAGAGAGACTTATCTAAAAGAATGGATGGAAAAAAAATGAGCTAGAAATTTTGCTTCTTTATTAATATAATATATATATATAAAGGTATAGATTTATTAATAGGTAGATATAGATATAGATATATTGAACAGCATGACGACGTCAATTAAACAAAGCACATCGGATCCACTCGACCATCATCCCAAGCACTACACAGCTCAGGAACAATTTGCTACACTAAATCCTAATCATTGCATCATCAGATCCCAAAAAGCCCACATTTTTTAAAGATCCTTCTTTGGGCTCCACTAGTCCCATGCATCCACTCCACCGTTGCTCCCTCCATTAGGGCTGGTTAATTAGACACGAGGCTACGAATAACCATGACTGATTAGCACTAACTTGACTAGGACGACTGCGGCGAGCCGCCACTCGCCGTCGACGGTTGGATGCGGAAGTAGTCGGCAACGTCGGTGGCGGCGCCGTTCATGTTGAAGTCAACGTGGACAGGCGCGGGCGGTGGAGCGACGTGGGCGGAAGGGTGGACGGCGGCTGCTGGTGCTGGCGCGGCGTGAGAGGAACAAGGGTAGACAGCGGCGGCGTCGGCGGTGGCGGAGGGATGGTGGATGGCCGAGGCGGCGGTCGTGGCAGCTTTTTTAGCTGCGACGCTGCGACGCTTGCTGCGGCGCTTGTTGTTGTGCATCACCTTGAAGACGCCCTTGGTGACGCCGATCTCCTGGCAGCAGTCGTCGACCACCGCCTCGTCGCGCTTCTGCAGCCGCCAACACAACCGCTCCGACAGAGCCTGCATCCGCTGCTTCTGCTCCGGGCTGAACTTGGTGCGGAACGGCGGCTTCCTCGCCGCCAACGCCGCCGCGACTCTGAGAGCAGTCCTGCGTGCCGGCATCGGGCCCAGGGAGGCAGGCAGCGTTCTCGGCGCCGCCGCGGGGGTTTGGAGTTGGACGCCCGGGCTCGGCGCGCCAGTGCTCAACGTGGCGAGGAGCATGTGCGGCGCGGTCTGGCGGTAGCCGGGGGGCACCATAGCCGGCGTCGGCAGCGGCGGCGACAGCGCGCGGTCCTCGTCGAAATCCGAGCCCTCATCCGACTCCTCCGTCTCCTCGACGCGCATCGTGCGGTTATCAAGGATGACGGGAGACGCGGCAGCCGGTGGCGGTGGCGGCGGCAACGCGAGGAGAGGCGGCGGCAGTGGCAGCTCGGCGAGCCAGCGGTGGAAGATGCGGTGGCATCCGCACGCGGCGCACCTGAGCGAACTCGGGTCGGCCGGGTCGGCCTCTAGCGACGCCATGAACTCGCTGCACTCGTCCAGCGCGTGGCCGCCCAGGCTCACCGCGTGGTTCTTCAGGCACTCCCGGTACACGCCCGTCTCGCCGACGGCCGCCGCCGCCGCCGCCGCCGCTGCCCCGAGCCTCGTCTTCTTGGCAGCCGCGGCCACGCCGCCGTTCGGGTCCACCACCGCCTCCATCCTTTCCCGCCCGCCCGCCTTCTCTCTACTGCTTGCAGCAGCAGAGCACGCCCCCACCACAGAAGATTACTGCTTGCGCCTTGGCTGTTTTTGCCGTCGGAGAACAGACGAGGGGAGAAAACTACAGGTAGGGAGGGTGAAGAGAGCAAAGCGAGACAGCGAGAGTGATGTGAAATACAGTACAGTACAGTACACGGATAAATACACGGAGACGTGACGAGAGGAGGATGTGAGAGGGGAGTGTACAGTGTACAGTGGCATCGACCATGGCGTAGTGGCAGGGCTAGGCATGCTTTGGCTGACGGAAATAGGGATCAGACTACGAGTACCACGCGCGGCATGCTTTGGCTGACGGAAATAGGGATCAGACTACGAGTACCACGCGCGGCATGCTTTGGCTGACGGAAATAGGGATCAGACTACGAGTACCACGCGCGTAGCGTAGCGTAGGCCTGGGAGACGAGTCAGTCTCCAACGCTTGAGGTTGGCCGCAGGATGCTCATCGCACGCTGATGATGCGCCGTTGTAGTTGGACTTTGGACGTATGATCGTTGATCGGGTACCGTTGAATCACTGTACGACGTAAGAACCTTTTTTCCGTTTTGAAAATTATTAAGGCATTCTGCAACGGAACTTTTTTACCTGTAGCGCACGTAGTATCGAATAAAAAAAAGAAGTATTATACATTTATTATATTGACTCGCAGGTGGTATATATTTTGGGAGAGAACATGGTCTATGCTAACAAAAAGAGAGTGAGAGAAAATAAAAATAGGACATGATAAAAAAAAATGTCACTTTAGAAATCACAAGTAGAAGTAGTGAGGTCTGAATAATAATTTCAACATTTACTAGTCTATATGGATCACTATATTTATATCGAAACCACTAAAAGTATTAGTCTACACATTAGTGATACCCTAATTAAACCAAGCCACACGTGTCTCCCCGGGACAA
This sequence comes from Microstegium vimineum, assembly GCA_022036555.1. NCBI lineage: Eukaryota > Viridiplantae > Streptophyta > Magnoliopsida > Poales > Poaceae > Microstegium > Microstegium vimineum. The sequence continues at coordinate 35,795,085 of CM039135.1, forward strand.
AAGAATATTTATTCATGAGTTTCCTAAACTAACTATTTTTAATTAGTATATTTGTTCGTGCTAACGCTACGGGTTATATTAAATCCAAAGTTATTTTTATCAAATTTGAAGTATTTCATTAAGATTTAGTCAAAAGCATAATGTTGTGGTTCCAAAAAAAATTAGAGCAATGCAAGTTCAAAAGGCATAGATGTACTTTTGTAACAAAAATTAAGAATTCAATCTTATTTTATAAAAAATCATATATGACAAAAATTATTAAAATATATTATCCTCCCTCCCACATAACTGTAACTAAGCGTCCGCCTTCGCTCGTGCACCGGCGATGACGGCGGCTACAATGTATGACAAAAATTGCTAAAATATAACACTTTTGTAAAAATAAATAACCATATTAAAAAAGACATTAGTTTAAAAGGCAAAGTTCATAAAATTACCACGGTTATGATACCGGAACTATATTTTTGTCATTGCATTCATCTTGTATTTCATGTACAGAGGCTTCTGTTCTTGTTTCAAGCTCTATATTCTTCTCACTTCCATCTGTACAAACATGCGCAAAACATTAATAATAATTAAATAGATATCTCTACTTAAGAGACCAAAGTGGACAAAAATTGTTAAAATATATTATCCTCCCTCCCACACAAATGTACCTAAAATAACCATATTAAAAAGACGTTAGTATAGTGCTCGTGCTAACGCCACGATTTTTTTAGAGATGCACATGAAAACAATGAAACTGATATTTTCAATAGTTGATCTTTTACGAAATTATAATCGAACATGTATATAATCTGGGAAATACTTTTGCGTAAAAAGTCATAATCAAGTTATTTCTTGCATCATCTTATTTACAACATGTCTGTATTTTTTTGTTCTGCATAAATCAAATAAGCATTTTTTGATAAGAAAGAAGAAACATATTATATGTGATTATCGGTCTATATTTGTTTAGAACATATTTGTCGCGACCTGTATCAAGTAGCTGATCATGTAAAACTTTAAATATTTTATAGGACCGTCACTGCTGATCAACACTAGAAGATGATAATCGTAAATAGATGATGATTTTAAGAGCAGAGAAGCGGCAACAACTCTAGATGACGGGGAGTTTAGAAAAAAGATGTGAAACCTCACCTTGCTCAGCGTGATGGCGGGCATTATTGAATCGTGTCGTAATACATCTTGTCTTGGCCTTCGCGTCACTCGTGTCGCGTCCGTCGCCGCCGTCTGATCATCGCTTGTGCCAACTTCGCGAGCCCAGTCCTTCGTGTCCCGGACTACCAGTCATACATGTAAGTCGTATTTCCATGATTTTGTTGCCTTGAACTTCAGATCGTCACCAGAGTGTCGGTGTAGGCTAACGTTTTACTCCGGTTCAACTCTATAAATGGTTGTGGTTGCTGCCGACACCCCTATCCGTCGTGGCGTAGCCTCCCTAAGTAGTCGTGGGCGGCCAGCAGGGTTGCTCAGCTAGTCGTGGCTGCCATGAGCGCTCTGTCCATCGCATTGTAGGCGGAGAAAGTCGTGCCCGTGATGATCGAGACTCGGGTGGATCTGAGAGACGGCGGCCAGCGAGATCAACGTGCATTTCTTTGGATCGGTTTTGAATCGTGTCTGTGTGTTTTTTGTTGTATTTTGATTTGTTTCCTTTTCTTTATCCAGTGGCGATCATGTGTTTATTTTGTTGTTTTTTATTTGTTTCTTTTTATTATTCGGTGGCCAGATCGATCGTTTTTTTGTTGTTTTTCATTTTTTTTCCTTTTTATTCGGTGGCGAGATCACTTGATTCCTAGAATTCGTGCATTTTTTATTGTTCACATTGTGTGTTTCGTTTTGTTATTTGTACATGCAAATTCCAGGAATCGATCCCTTATCATAGAGTTTAAAACCGGTGGGGTGAGAAGGTGAGAATGAGGGTGGGAAGCCTGGCTGTGGGATCACGGGGTGAGATCCAGGCTTCCCACTCTTTTAGAAGTTTTCAATTATAGTAGAGATTGTCATGAGCGCTCTGTCCATCGCATTGTAGGCGGAGAAAGTCGTGCCCGTGATGATCGGGTGGATCTGAGAGACGGAGGCCAGCGAGATCAATGTGCATTTCTTTGGATCAGTTCTGTATCGTGTCTGTGTGTTTTTTTGTTGTATTTTAATTTGTTTCCTTTTCTTTATTCAGTGGCGATCGTGTGTTTATTTTGTTGTTTTTTATTTGTTTCTTTTTATTATTGGGTGGTGAGATCAATCGGTGTTTTTTTTTGTTTATTTTTCTTTTTATTCGGTGGCGAGATCACTTGATTCCTAGAATTCGTGCATTTTTTATTGTTCACGTCGCGTGTTTCGTTTTGTTATTTATACTTGCAAATTCCAAAAATCGATCCCTTATCGTAGAGTTTGAAACCGGTGGGGTGAGAAGGTAAGAAGGAGGCTGGGAAGCCTAGTTGTGGGATCACGAGGTGAGATCCAGACTTCCCACTATTTTAGAAGTTTTCAATTATAGTAGAGATATACCACTGGATATCTGATAAAAAAAAAGAAAACCAAGACAATACTCTTTGCGTTTTGGATCTGGAGATGGTATGGATTGCCCATTTAATCTAATCTAATTTTGGATATGGAAATTCACCTAGGACGGACTTATACTCTAAAATTTTGGCTACCGATGACAACTTGCATGTTTTTAAAAAAAAAAAATGTAAAACAACTAAGAGCTACACATGAATCATTAAGAGCTACACATGAATCATTAAGAGCTAAAAATCCATTATTCTTCTAGCATGCTTTTGGTTTTGTCTTACCCATTCCTATGTTTCAAACACCTCAATGTATTTTTTTTTGTGTGTTTTTTGTTTCATTTGTTTTTCCATTGCATACTCACGGTATTCTATTCCTGTAATTTTTTCTATTCATGTGTTTTTTTTTATTTCTATGTTCCAAAAGACCCTGCTACATTACCCTCATCCTATTCTGTGATTTTTTCTATTCATGTGTTTTTTTTATTCATGTGTTGCAAAAGGGCCTGCTACTACTACGAGAAAGGTGAACTCACGTCACATGCTGGAGCTTTCGATCCCACATCATTGACCATGGACAAATCGGTTGGCCTCCGTCCGCGCTGATTTTTATTTTTGGGCGCTCGCATGCAATTGACATGTTCAATGGGAGACTACAAATAACTGGTCACGGAAGACGAAACGATAGGTGTAACAAACACATAGCCATCCTTCTAGGATCGGCATGCACATATCGATCCATGGAAATTATGAACCTGATTAGGAGGTGTCCTTCGCTATTGAGAATCACCAGCCGTCACCGTCATCTTCTTGTACGATGGTTCCTGAGGATGCAGAATGGTGAACTGAATTTGAATCTCTGGCGTGTTGTTTTACTGCATGGTGGTGGTGGTGGAGAGGAAGAAGATGCAGCCATTGCCGCCGCCTGAGCACCGGAGGGTCCTCCGTTTCGTGGTCTTCATGGCCGTCTCCCTCCTGGCCCTCTCCTGCTGGGCTCTCGTCAATTCCAGGATCAACGTCGCCATGCCTTACTCTGCCTTCGTGATGCGCGACGTCGACAAGACTCCGGCACTCACCGGCATAGAAGACAAACACCCCGCCGGCGACCCATCAGCGTCGTCAACCTCGGCGCCGGCAACCAGTAACGCCACGGCGGGCTCGGCGAAGCTGAGCGGTCCGGTGGTCCGGCGGGAGCCGCTGGCAGAAGAAGGGGAACGGAGCGAGAGGTGCGACGCGGACAGCGCGGCGCTGAGGGTGTACGTGTACGACCTGCCGGCGGAGTTCCATTTCGGCATGCTGGGGTGGGACGGCAAGGGGAAGGCGGCGTGGCCAGACGTCCGCGACCCCGGCGCCGCGCCGCACTACCCCGGCGGGCTCAACCTGCAGCACAGCGTGGCGTACTGGCTCACGCTGGACATCCTGTCCTCCGCGCTCCCGCCCGGCACCGGCACCGGCAGGGACAGGCCCTGCGTGGCCGTCAGGGTGACGAACGCGAGCCTCGCCGACGTCTTCTTCGTGCCTTTCTTCGCGTCGCTGAGCTACAACCGCCACTCGAAGCTCCGGCGCGGGGAGAAGGTGAATAGGAACAGGGCCCTGCAGGCCGAGCTGGTCAAGTACCTGATGCGGAAGGAGGAGTGGAGGAGGTGGGGCGGCAAGAACCACCTCATCGTGCCGCACCACCCCAACAGCATGACGGAGGCGAGGAAGAAGCTCAGCTCCGCCATGTTCGTGCTGTCCGACTTCGGGAGGTACTCGCCGGACGTCGCCAACCTCAAGAAGGACGTTATCGCGCCGTACAAGCACGTCGTCCGCTCCTTCGGCGACGGCGACTCGCCGACGTTCGAGCAACGTCCCATCCTGGCATACTTCCAAGGGGCCATCCATCGGAAAGCTGTAAGATAGAGCCCTCTCTTCTGTTCTCGACTTCTCGTATGTAGTATCGCTTTTCATGGTACCTGGAAGGTTTTGAGGGTCTGAGCAGACCGGCCGACCGGCGTTTCAGGGCGGGAAGGTTCGGCAGAAGCTGTACCAGCTGCTCAAGGACGAGCGCGACGTGCACTTCACCTACGGCAGCGTGCGGCAGAACGGCATCCGGCGCGCCACCGCGGGGATGTCCACGTCCAAGTTCTGCCTCAACATCGCGGGCGACACGCCGTCGTCGAACCGTCTCTTCGACGCCATCGTCAGCCACTGCGTCCCGGTCGTCATCAGCGACGACATCGAGCTGCCCTTTGAGGACGTGCTAGACTACTCGGAGTTCTGCGTGTTCGTGCGCTCCGCCGACGCCGCCAAGAGGGGGTTCCTGCTGCGGCTGCTCCGGGGCATATCGCGCGACGAGTGGACCAAGATGTGGATGAGACTGAAGAAGGTGACGCGCCACTTCGAGTACCAGTACCCTTCGCGGTCAGGTGATGCTGTGCAGATGGTATGGAGCGCGGTGGCGCGGAAGATGCATTCGGTGCAGCTGCAGCTTCACAAGCGCGGTAGATTCCAGAGGGCGGGTTCTGACTTCTGAATCATGAAGCTCCAGAAGAAGCACGGTAGTCTGGACCTACGTGGACGTGGCAAGATTCATCAGTTGATCAATAAACGTTTAGATTCTGTTTGGTTGAAGGATATAATCGTTGTTTACTTGATCACTTGCTTGATTTGTTTTGTTTGTTTCATCAATGTAATGGAACCGCGCGCACCAGCAAGATCTGCATCTCGCCAGATTGGGGCAATCAAGCTCGCACATGAGCACGGGTGCGGCCGCGTCCTCGACGAATACCTCCGCTTCCATTTGCAGTAATGGCAATTCGCCGTATCTCACACGATCACACCCACGAGCGTTGTCACGTCCGTCTCCGGTAGCCAAAAGATGGTGCTGTCCAATTTTACATTACATCGGCAGTGCTGCTCAATTTGCAAAGATTATGCTGTCCAATTTGACAACAATAGTGAAGTATACAATTACATTGCATTCACTCGCTAATCACTAGTATCTCTAGAATGACAAGACCCTGAAGAAAAGCTCCCTGAGCCAGCACCAAGCACCCAAACAGCACCCTGTACATCTGATCGACAACAATCTGGCAATTGTTTTCATATGCCAAAATGGTATAAAGAGACGTGTGCTTTACATGTTAGCTGGATATACCTTAAGAATTCAAGCAATCTCTGAACAATTAGCTCAGCAAGTCACAATCACATCAATTTAAGGGTGCCACCCACCAGCGTCCTCATCCTGCGCTCAGCTGGAACCTCATAATGCAGCTCAGAAAGCTGTGTTTACTTCCCTCAAATTCGTACTATGCAAAAAGAAGATTCTCTATCACATCAAAATACCGGCACATGCATGAAGTACTAAATATAGATGAAATCAAAAACTAATTACACAGTTTGGTTGTACTTTGCGAGACGAACGTTTTGAGCCTAATTAGTCAATGTTTGGACAATTATTCACAAATACAAACGAAATGCTACAGTGTATTTTGCCACCTTTTCACATCCAAAGTTTGACAACTAAACACACAAGATCCATGAAGTCAACACAGCGAGAGTAGCTTGGGTTGATTGCGGGTCTGTCACAAGAGCAACACACCCCTGGATGCAGATATACTTGGACTGGAGCTTGTCAGCAAACAGCCTGCTGCGCCAGTGGACAGAGAGGCTGGCGGCGATCGGCACCAGCAAGAGGCATGTCGTCGCCGGCGTGCAGCAGCGACCATGAGCAAGATGAGGAATAGATGGGGGTACTGTCTAATAGGAATAGAGAAGGCAACAGATAAGGCGAGGACCAAAGGGTAGAATGGTCCTTCCAATTGCCAAAAATGTGAAAGGAAAATAAATGTCAACAAAGTTAGTGACAATTTTGTGAAGCCAACGACAGCAATGGCAGATGTGTGAAGCCACACAAACCAAGCAATGGTGCTCTAGATGTAAGCTGCTCAGACCAGAGTTGTACATTTCTTCTAATCATTTTGTATAACACAGGGCATCCCTTACAAACAACAAGAATAGCGAAGAGGCCAAAATGAAACCGACCAATTTCTTGAACATTAACAGATTAGACATTTCTTACAGTTCCTTACATAAACTGCAAAGATGAGAAACTAAACTTTTCTGATTGAACATGGTAACTTACTTTTTTCCATAAACCATCCAAACTAAAACAAAACACTTGATTCATCATCTCCTTGAAAAGTCAATAGTACCACATTAATGTTAATGAATGGGTCACTGCATCTTTATGGTGATCAATCTACCCTTTGCAAGATCTGAAAAGATAAATGAAGAAAACTTTCAGCCATGTCCAGTTACACATATTTGAAACTTTTACATCAGTACATGGATTTGGAACATGCTTCAGATTGGCCGCATAAATAAGGTAAGTAAAAGAACAATAGATCATCAAGTTCCATAAGCAGCTAGCCAATTTCATGAATGACATCTAGAGCCAGACCAAGACAAGGCTATTTTGGAGTATATGAGATTGCAAGCTTTCAAATTAACATAGTCATTTCTGAGAACAGGTACACAAAAAGTTATAAGTTCATACAACTTAACGAAAAACATATATAATCAGATGCAAAGCTGAATTGTATACACTAGGGTTAAATACCAGTGAAAGTAATGTGGTCCATATGAGAATGCAGCCTTCTAATTTCATAAGTACATTGCTGCTGACTCATAGGCAGACACCATGATTCACATTTTTATGCAGGTATCAGTAAAATCTTATGCTTGACTAAAATTTTGCAGATCACAGACAACACAAACATCTATATAAAATAAGGTTTACAGGTTAAAGATGAGCACAAGACCCGTACCTGGAGTGTAGAAGCTCACATAGGGTGCCATGGCATATTTGGACCCCGTCTTGCCTACCTTCTTCACCTGCTCCGACCTGAACATGACTGCGAAGACATCCATATCTATGCTAATGAAAATAGTATCTGTGCCCTCTTGGAAGCCAATCACATCAAGCGAGGCCAGTGGGTTAAGAAAGGGGAACAGCGTCCTGAGCTTTAAGACCCTGGCTTGCACCCATTCCACAATGCCGTGAGGACCAGCCTGCCATGACCACAGGTGGAGGTTGCCATCCTTCAATCCAGCGAGTCCCAAACCACCGTCCTCCGCGGTCACAACAATCCCCTCCGTTGGCTCAAACATATCCGGCGCATTGATCACATGTAGGCCCTGTTCATTCAAGTCGTACTTGAGAATACTTTTACCTTGCTGAGCGCTAAAGTAGAGCGCGTCTCCGGCAAGGAGGCTGGGCCTTTCCTCGATGTAGGAATCAAGTTGAATGGAGGATGACGTTGTCCATACGCCAGTCTCCGATGAGTAGACGCCCGCCCACCTGAGATTATCATCTGCGTAGGCACCGATAACGACGACGAGGAATGGCCCCCCGTGGCAGTCAAGATGGTCGCAACCATCCGCGGCGCAGAGAACAGCTGCGGTGCGGCCGGAATTTCCGAGCATTGGTAGGTACTGCTGGTCGCCGGTGATGGGGTCCCAGACGACGAGGTGCGTGGGCGGCAATCGACTAACCACCAATCGAAGAGGTCGAACGCCGTTGCAGAGAAGGGGGAGGTGGTGGTGGTGGCGGCGGAGGCGACGACGAATCGAGTGCATGGAGCTTCGTCGAAGATGTTGTGGAGGAAGCCAAGCAGAGGCGGCGCGGCGTGGAACGCGCGGTAGCGGCGGAGGAAGGCGGAGCTAGAGAGGAGTTCCCGCCAACCCTTGCAGACGAGGGAGGCGCGCACGAGGCACGCTGGGTCATCCGGTGGGAGGCGGAGGAGGATCTCGGCGGTGGCGTCGTCGATTAGATCCGGCAGCGGCGCCACGGCATGCACGCGGTGGTCGAACGAGGCTTGGATTTGGTTTTGGTGTGGATTGGGGAACGGTGAGAAAGAGGGAGCGAGGAAGGCCCACGTGCCACCTCTCAGTCAGGCAACCATCAATTAGCGGACTTCCGTAGTATTTTTTTTACATGTAGCGCCAACCCATATAAGATCGGATAAAAAATAGATGATCTATGTTTATTATAATAGCTTACGGAAGCTATATATATTCACGGGGAGAGAACGTGATTCATGTTAAAAAAAATAAAGAGAGAAAATAAAAGTAGGACATGATAAAAGAAAAAAATACTATAGAGTAACGATAGTTTGCATTGTACAAATAGTAGTCTCAATATTTACTATGCTATATGAATCACTTTTATTTATTCATATTTTACTAAGAGGTCATTTGAATCTCTTTATTTGGAGAAATTGAAATCTGCTTTAATAAATTAAGCTATTTAGCTTGGAATTTGACATTCTATCACTTTTCAAAGTTCACATTTAAGCGTTAAGCCTATTTCAAATTCATATGGTTAGAGATGAAAATTGGTTCACAATTCCATATTTCTATTTGCAACTTATAACATGTTGTTCAAACTTTCTCTTTTACGATAGAAATACAACAAATAAGTATATCTCTCATGTAGTGAATAATAATATACAATTATAATTCATATACAATCATATTAACTTAATTAATATGTCTCTAAATTATGATTATTAAAATAAAATTAATTCCAGAGATCTAAACGGGCCTAAGAATAATAGCCTTTATTGGAGGTGCCCTCATCAGTTTGGTCACTTAATCCATTGATACTGACAGTCTCAAAAAATCCATGGCTTTCGGGTTTTGACTCTTTGATGTCCGATCTGACACGGTATAAGTTTGATTAATAGACTCCGAAGTGGCTTTTTTTTTACGGCGAAAGAAGAAATATATTATATGATAACTTGATACATTAACACATTACAAGCACTTTAGATTACAAAATAATACACGTGCTATGAATTAGGTAACTAACCAGTCCTCATTGCAGCTTAGGGCAGGTACATTGCTACACCTCAGCGGTCTCATACACCGTCTCATGCAATGTCACGTATTATTTTTGCTTAGGTAGAGGAAAGAGAAATGTGAGAGAGAAAGAGGTCGTTATTTCGCGAAACAACCACCTCATGAGCTAGGATTTAGGACTATGAGACAACCATTACACTATTGTATGAGTTGTTGTATTCATGCACCTCACAAATTAATTTTTATTTCATGCATAAATTAAGGAATCATGAGTTACTACGAGTCAACTTAAAAAATCAACCATTGTATATGTGGTCTGTTAAGTCGTCTTAAATTACGTGGCATTATACGAGACGACCTATGAGACAACACCAATGTACTTGCCCTTATGCGGTTGTTTAGTTGCGTGCATGCCCTAGGCAGCGCTGGCTAGGCAGCTATCGGCATATCGCAGCCAGGTGCGCTGAAGGCAGTCAGGTCCTATTAGACTATCTCCAACAAAGAGACCCAGACCCAAAAATAGGTCTCACACAGTGCATTTGCCTCACAAAAACAGCCTCCAACAGACTACCTAAACAGAGCACCAAATTGCCTACCGGCCCCGAGGCCACGCAAAAAAGCGTTGCGTTCTCACGCTATGCAAATCTCTTGGCTCGCCCAATCCACGCGCCCTCTCTCTCCATTATCGCCGGGGCGGAGCCGCGGAGGTCCCCGTGCCCGCGCCAGTGGCGGTCAGGGCGGAGCTCGCCCGCGGCGGCCGGGGCGGAGCTCCCTGCGCCCGCACCCGCGTGCTCCCGGTGTTCTACGGCTTCCTCGGCGGCGGCGGCCTGCTTCGCAAGCTCCGGCGGCGGATTTTTGAGTTTGGATTCGCTGTTGGAGTTCGTTGTTTTGGGGTGTCGTGTTCTTTTCCTGTGCATGACCCAAAGGGTGAAATTTGGGTAGCCTCTGTTGGAGATAGTCTTATGCGACCAGAGAGGTACACTAGAATCATCCTGAAATGTCCCATCAGTGCCCGGTTAATGTTGGCATTGTTCTTATCCTCAGCTTAATGTTAAGCAACATTAAAATTAAAATCTCCTACAACAAGCCAGGGGCCAGAAGCCCAGAACATATGGCACGTATGTCTCTCAACTCCTGCTGAAACACGGGTTTCTCATCGTTTGGAGGTGTCCATAAACACCAGTGAACCACCAATTACGCGCTTCTTGTTCCATAAACAGTACTGAAACTGAAAATTTATCCACTCTATTGGCAAGAACCTGACAAGCTGTGCTCTTCCAGGCCACTACAACTACGGCACAGGTACCATTAGCCGGAAGCGCAACGAAAACAGACAGAAAATACGAAGGTGAGAAACAGGAAGAAAATGGCGTGTAATCAATATGACAATGAAATAAATGGCAAGTTTGTGAAGCCCATCTTCAAAATGGCAAATATGTGAATCCACTGTTGGAATTATATCTCCTCCCGTTAGGCTCAACGGACTAACGGGCCCTAGGTTACGCCCTGATCGGGGGCGCCTAACCATGTGGTTGGTGGGCCCCGTCGCACAATGCTATATAAGGAAAGGTGGGGGCCGGGGCGCGAGGCACAAAAACCAAGGTTCACCTGTGCGCCGCCACACCCCACCGACATCCTAAACCCTAGACCGATCTAGAGGGAGCGCTACCAGCGGCGGAAAGCTCCACCGACGCGGCGAGGACCCGGATGGCGACGGAGCCGACTGCTAACGGGACAACGACGGCCATGGCGGACGGCGGCTCCAACCCCAACACCGCCGCCGCCACTGCGACTCCTCCGGTTGACTCATCCGGTCTGTATCTCCCTCTCCTCTCTCTCTCTCTCTCTCTACTTCTCTCAGCATCACATGAACCGCATCTATCTATCTACCCGAATCACTTTTATCCTACTGGATCCGCTCCTAGACGATCCTAGAACCTATCAATGGTATCAGACGCCTCCTACGGAGGGGACCCATTCGGATCAGAGCCGAATCGGCTCCAACGAACGAAACCCTAACCCTAACCGAATGCAACAGAGGGTTAGGGAAGAAGAAGAACGAAGACACGATCATCGGATTGGCATGAACGAAATCAAAATTGAAACCCTAACTACACAGGGAACCCGATCCGAATCAAACGAATCAAAAACACCGAACCCAAACTCGAAACCCTAATCCTAAAGAAGGGGTGCTCACATACCTGGAGCTCCATTGCCGACGGGTTAGAAGAACCCGCGCACGTCCGCACGGCGAGGCCCTGCCACCGCGTCGTCTCTGTCTCTTGCGCGGCATGCGGACACCACCGCTAGCCCGCTCGACGGCGGTGCGTCCACACCTCGGTGGGTGCGCGCACCGGCGAGGAGGTCGGCGGCGGCGGTGCCATCTTCTCCCTCTCCGCCGGTTGCTCTCGGCCGCGGCCGCTCTCTCTCTCTCTCTCTCTCTCTCTCTCTCTCTCTCCGTCTCGGCTGTGTGCGTGCGGCGCGGGGGAGAAAGCAGAAGAGAGGGGAGGAAATGAAACTAGGGTTCGGGGGACTCGGCCGTCGGCCGGGGTTTTGTTCCCGCGAGAACGCCGCTCAGTCGTCCGATCGACGCCGCCCTAGATCCAACGGCCTCGGACGCACCCTGGCTGCGGGCCGCCTTTGAGCCCAGACGGGTTGCCGAATTCCCAGCCCAGGCCCACGTTGCGGCTTGGGTGGGAGGGGGGAGTCCCCGCGCGCGGCCGGTTGGGCCACTTTGGCCTCTGGGCCGATCCATTTGCCCCGGCCCGCGATGAATAGTATCGGTTTTCCATTTTTTATTTTCCAGAATTAAATAGAATTGATATTTGAATAAATTTGAAATGAAATTTGGTGAATTGTTTCTCTGAACAAATTTATCCAACGATAATTTAATTCAGAGAATAATCACATGAAGAGTATTCTGGAAAATAATATTTTGAACATTCTCACTTATTCTATTTTCCAGAAATAGTTATGAATTGAATTGAAATTTGATGGATCATTCTCTATACAAATCTTATCCAACGATAATTTTGTTTAGAGAATAATACAAATTGAATTTTCTGGAAAATAAGAGTATGAACAATTTTAATTGTTTCCGCTACGAATAAAATATTGAATTTGACTCTTAATTAAATTTGAACCAACGAGATAATTTAATTTTGAGTGAATTATGTTTTTTCGATAATTTTGATGAGATTATAATACTGTTATTCTCTGACCAACGTTGTTAATAACATTATTATAATGAATTGCTATGCATTAATTTTACTTCTGCCCAACGGTGATGTATAAATTTTTACATAGAGGAATTGTATGTTTAATTTTGACCAACGTTAAGTTAAGGCATGCAATTTCATGATGAATGTTTCTCATTTTTCTTTGGATAAATTTCAGGAGTTAAAGGAATGGTGAACATAAACAACATTCCTCCGCTCAACGGTACCAACTACCGTGTGTGGCGGGAGAAGTACGAACTGGAACTTGCATTGGCAAAGATTGATCTTGCCATTACTTCCCCGTGTCCTACTATTCCAGAGGAACCGGAGAAAAGAACTGATGAAACTGACGAAGCATTTCACGCCCGAAAGCGTGACTTTGCCGAAGTCAGGATGAAATATGACATTGAACACATGCGTTGGATTCAATCCAACAGAAAATGTCTGTTGGTGGCGAAAGCCACCATTGAAGACAAAATCCGAGGGTCTATCCCAGAATGCATCACCGTCATTGATTACCTTGAAAGGGTAAAGAGCCAGTTTACTGGGTCTTCTAAGGCCACAGCAAGCACAATGATACATAAACTTATATCTGAGAAATACAATGGTGGTGGTGTGCGTCAGCACATATTGAAAATGAACACCATGGCAGCGAAACTAAAGACTATGGATTTGGGGATCAATGACAAGTTCCTCATTCAGTTGGTTTTTCTTTCACTGCCAAAAGAATTTGAAACCTTTGTTGTGAACTACAATATGATGCCTAAAACTGGGACATTGAAAAACTCATTGCAATGTGTGTCCAGGAGGAAGAGAGAATCAAGTCCGCACAGGGTGAAGCAGCTCATCTTATCAAGGACAATAAAAGAAAGAACTTTTACAAGAAACCACAGGGGAAACCCCAGTGGAATAAAGGCTCTCCCTCCAAGTCACAAGAAAATGCCATTGCAAAGGGAAAAGAAAAGGACTCTCAGGATGAGGACTTCAGAAAATATGGCAATGCTGAAAAAGACCAGTGCAAGGAATGCTTCAAGAGAGGGCATTACAAGAGAGATTGCCCTGTCTACCTAAAAAAGCTACTAAAGAAAGGTAATGATACTATCACATTTGTAGATGAATCCTGTGTTTTTATGTTATTCGAACACCTCTTGGTGGATTGATTCAGGTGCAACAATTCACGTTTCGAATTCTTTACAGGGGTTAAGTGGGAGGAGAACCCTGCAAAGAGGAGAAAGAACGATTAAAGTCGCGAATGGAGTACAAGCTGAAGTTGAAGTCATTGGCGATCTAGCTTTAGAATTAAAAGATGGCTTTGTACTTAAGCTCAGAAATGTACTCTATGTTCCCTCTTTACGTAGGAATTTAATAAGTGTTTCCAAACTCGATGATGATGGATTTGGTTGTCATTTTGGTAATGGCAGATGTGAACTATTTGATAATAATGATAAGTGTGTTGGTCTTGCCTTCCGACAAGACAAGCTCTATTTATTATCTCTTGCTGAAAATGCGAATCATGAATGTGATGTTGTGAATGTCTCCCAATCTACAAATGAGAATAAGAAGCGGAAGAGAAATGAAAGCGACTCTTCGAAATTATGGCATTGTCGTTTGGGCCATATTTGGAGGGGGAGAATAGAACGCTTAGTGAAACAATCAATTCTTCCGCACTTAGAATTCTCCGATTTAGAACAATGTGTTGATTGCATCAAAGGAAAATATGTTAAGAAAATAAAGAAAGATGCTAAACGAAGCACGAGAGTATTAGAAATAATTCACACGGACATTTGCGGTCCATTCCCAATGAAAAGCGTAGATGGTTATGATTCTTTCATAACATTCACGGACGATTACTCTCGTTATGGCTATATTTATCCAATTAAAGAAAGAACAGAAGCATTGGATAAATTTAAGATATTTAAAGCCGAAATTGAAAATCAACACAACAAGAAAATAAAGATAGTTCGATCAGACCGTGGTGGAGAGTATTACGGGCGACATACCCCGTATGGCCAAATTCCAGGTCCCTTTGCAAGGTTCCTATAGGAAAATGGCATAGTCGCTCAATACTCTACACCGGGAGAGTCTCAGCAGAATGGAGTGGCTGAAAGAAGAAACCGTACCCTAATGAATATGGTGAGAAGCATGATGAGCTACTCTACACTACCGGTTGATTTATGGATGGAGGCACTGAAAACCACCCTCCATATACTCAATCGAGTACCAAGCAAGTCGGTGCAGAAAACACCGTATGAATTATGGACAGGAAGAGAACCCTCACTTAAGCACTTACGTGTGTGGGGCTGTCCAGCTGAGGCAAAGGTATTTAACCCAAATATTGGAAAGTTAGACTCCAAGACTGTCAGCTGCCATTTCATTGGATATCTAGAAAGATCGAAAGGATATCGATTCTATTGTCCTGATAGATACACGAAATTTGTTGAAACAAGACACGCTGTGTTTTTGGAGGATGACATGATCAGGGGGAGCAAGGTAACACGTGAAATAAGACTTGAGGAGAAGCGGGTACATATACCCACTCGATGGTTGAAGAACCATATTTTACGTTACCTGCTACTGATGTTGCACCAGCAGTACAGGACACTGTGGTGACAACGCCTGTTGTGAACTCTCCCATAGCAACAACGGATGAACAAGAGGAACCTGTCCATCAGGAGCCTATAGAATCAGATGTTGCTAATGAGGAATAACTACAACAGCCCATAGTGGACCAAGTGCCAGAGGCCCCTAGAAGGTCTCAAAGAACTAGAAGGTCAGCTATTCCAGATGATTATGAAGTTTATGAAACTGAAGAATATCATATGGAAGATGACCCTATAACTTTTGAAGAAGCCATGAGAAGCGAACACTCATCGAAGTGGCTTCAGGCCATGGAAGATGAGATGAAATCTATGAATACCAACAAGGTTTGGGTTCTAGAAAAAATTCCTAAAGGAGCTAAGAAAGTAGGATCCAAATGGGTCTATAAGACGAAATATGACTCCGAGGGAATATTAAAAGACACAAAGCGCGACTTGTGGCTAAGGGTTTTACCCAAAGAGAAGGAATTGATTACAATGAAACTTTTTCCCCAGTTTCTTGTAAAGATTCTTTCAGAATCATTATGGCACTTGTGGCTCACTACGATCTAGAATTACATCAGATGGATGTAAAGACAGCATTCCTAAATGGGGATTTGGATGAAAATGTCTATATGGCACAACCGAAAGGTTTTGTCGTAAAAGGAAAAGAGAATATGGGATGTCGTCTGAAAAGATCAATTTATGGTTTGAAACAAGCTTCGAGACAGTGGTACTTGAAGTTTGACAAAACTATAAAGGGTTTTGGGTTTAAAGAAAATGTCGAGGACAATTGTGTCTATGTGAAATTCAAGAATAAGAAATACATATTCTGATTCTATATGTAGATGACATTTTACTTGCTAGTAATGATGTCAACCTACTATTGGAGACGAAGAAATTCTTGTCCTCAAACTTTGATATGAAGGATCTCGGTGAAGCTTCGTTTGTCTTGGGAATTGAGATTCATCGAGATAGAAGAAAAGAGGTATTGGGATTATCGCAAAAGGCATACATAGAAAAAGTTTTGAAAAGTTTAGTATGCATGCGTGTAGTCCATCTCCTGCCCCGATTGTCAAGGGCGATAAATATGGGGAACATCAGTGTCCCAAGAACAAATATGAAATTGATCAAATGAAAGCGGTACCGTATGCTTCGGCAATTGGAAGTTTACAATATGCTCAACGTGTACACGCCCTGACATAGCTTTTGTTACCGGGTTACTTGGCAGATATCAAAAGAATCCAGGAATTGAACATTGGAAATTAGTGAAGAAAGTCTTGCATTATTTGCAAGGTACGAAAGGTCTCATGTTGACATATGAAAAATCTGATTCCCTGCACATAGTGGGGTATTCAGATTCTGACTATGCTGGAGATGAAAGAAAATCCACATCAGGATATATCTTTACTCTTGCTAAAGGAGTGATATATCGTGGAAAAGTTCGAAACAAACAATGACTACATCCTCGACAATGTACGCCGAGTTTGTAGCTTGTTATGCGGCCTCGGGGCAGGTAAATTGGTTGAAGAAATTTGTACCCGGACTGAGAATAATTGAAAGTATAGAAAGACCGATGCGGTTGTATTGTGATAACAACCCAACGGTAGAATATGCTCACAACAATAGGTCAAGTGGTGCTGCCAAACACATTGACATAAAGTACTATGTTGTGAAAGATAAACTTCGGGATCATATTATAAATCTTGAGCATATACGAACAGAAAATATGCTAGCGGATCCACTCACAAAAGGCCTTCCACCCAGTGAGTTCAGAGGACAATAGCCGGCATGGGTTTAAGGGAGAGCCTATGATTCCCGAAGAATAAGAAGGGTCCAGAATGATGAAAAGTTTATTTCCAAAATAGAAAGGTGTGTAGTAGCTGTTAGTCTAACGACAGAATTGTTGTGACGATGAAGCATGCTCTATATACTGATTGTGATGGAATTGAAAAGAATTGGAATATTAAACTCGAAATAGAATTGAAGAATTAAAAGGATTGTATGAGATCTAGGGGGAGAATGTTGGAATTAGATCTCCTCCCGTTAGGCCCAACGGACTAACGGGCCTAGGTTACGCCCTGATCGGGGGCGCCCAACCATGTGGTTGGTGGGCCCCCGTCGCACAATGCTATATAAGGAAAGGTGGGGGCCGGGGCGCGAGGCACAAAAACCAAGGTTCACCTGTGCGCCGCCACACCCCACCGACATCCTAAACCCTAGACCGATCTAGAGGGAGCGCTGCCAGCGGCGGGAAGCTCCACCGACGCGGCGAGGACCCGGATGGCGACGGAGGCGACTGCTAACGGGACAACGACGGCCATGGCGGACGGCGGCTCCAACCCCAACACCGCCGCCGCCACTGCGACTCCTCCGGTTGACTCATCGGTCTGTATCTCCCTCTCCTCTCTCTCTCTACTTCTCTCTGCATCACATGAACCGCATCTATCTACCTACCCGAATCACTTTTATCCTACTGGATCCGCTCCTAGACGATCCTAGAACCTATCATCCACATCTTCATAGTGTTAAATATGCAAATTTCTCAAATACCAGGGCTTTTTCATAACAATGGACAACGACACCATCGCAAACAAACCAGCCAAGTCTACTATCAGTTTACCATTATTAACTAATCTTGGAACCTCGAGATGTGAATGGAGCACATCAGCAAAAGAATCATAAATCATCTAGTGCCTGGAACTATGGAAGTTTGGTTATAAGCAGTGACGATGGCATGTCAGTGGAAATCGGGCTGACCAGTGGACGTGAGGCACCGATGCCACATCCTGCTGTTGGGGTTCACGCGCTTCGATGCCGTGATGACCTCTGTAATGGGAAGGTAGACGTAGTGTGTGTTGCAGATGCAAGAAGTGATGCCACTAAAACCAGCAAATGCTCCATGGCACCTGTGGGCATTTCATACAAATTCCAAGTAAGAAATTAACTATATAGTGCAGGCGTAATCTACTTGTAGAATTGAAAAGGTATTCACCCAAGGTGTGCTAGGACAAGGGGCGACTTACAGCATTCTGTCCAAGCACGGTACATAAAATTGCATCAGATGCATTGGCACGGCATGCACGAACCATATAAGTTGGATCGATGTATTTCACGTCAGTGGAACACCAATGTTCTTGAAATGCATCTTAATCTGTAAAGTGCAGCAAATTTATTACATGATTGCTGACTTCTGAAAAGAAATAGGGGAACAGAAACTGGGAAATCATTGGTTTAGCAATCGCAAATGAGCAGATAGTAGTAAAGTGTGATGTAAACTGTAATCATTATCATCTAAAACTCTACTTGACAGGGCTACTAATAAATCATAAAATCCACCCAACCGAAAAACTTTGCAAATAGAAACCTTCTGTTGCATGTGAACACCAATGTCGCTCAATATCACATTTCCAGATGCATCAGTTGCACCTGACTTTTGCAGTAGATCCTGTAACAGAAGGCAAAAACAAAGGGGAAAAAAGAGTCAAACTGTAGGATTTTGCAGCATCTTATCTGCAATGCCACTATATACATGCAACAGAAGTAGATAGAGGCCAGTCAGATGTGAATTTCAGCTTACTTGTCCTGCAGCTTCTGCAACACAAACAACACAAAATCCCTTACTCTTTAGCAAATGCTCAAGGTGATGCAAAACACCAAATTCTCCATCTAGAGTGAACAGGACCTTCAATCATATTGTAAGCTTCTGTTACTACATCCATGTGCGAGGAAAACATATGGCAGTTTTAAACATAGTAAAGTTACATTTGTATTACCTCAGGTATTTAAGCAGACATCGACCTGCCCACTTGAAAGAGAAGCATGCATTGCAATAAACCCACTGCTTCTTCCCATTAATTTGACCAAACCGATACCATGGTAAGCACTACGTGCTAAAATGAGTAGGGGTCATAAATAAAACAAAAAATCTTAATGCGACATCTTTCTGTAAATCTTGTATCTTAAACAATGTCAACTACAGAACAGCCTGCATAGCAAGTATCATTTGCCTACTCTATATATGCAGAATTAATGGCTCGTTGGGCTTCTTCCACAGCTGTATCAAAACCAAATGTTTTATCCATAAAAAAGTATATCATTATCAATGGTTTTTGGAACTGCTACAACTGAAACCTTCAGCTTTCTCTTACGGCACTGCAATTGTCGAATTAAGCCCTTTCAATATGACAAATCAAGAAGACGATATGGACAAAGAGTAAGGCATTTTTTCTTGGTTTGCAGTGAACAAGGCTCAAAGGATTCCCAAAAACATTCATGGATAATTCATTTACAAAATTTAATCCTTAACAGGTCACATATAGCCAGGAAATATAACATTAAATGAAAAATGAAAGAATAATAGAAACGTAATAACCTCTTCATGGATAGCATTTGCTCCTGCATGGGTACCGTTTCCACCAAGTACAAAAAGCATGTCATCCTTCTGGCCTAAAAAAATCATATTCATATCATTATAAAAGATAAATATCTATTTACATTAAAATCTCAGATTGCTTACCTGTATATTATCAACAATTCACTAGTTTTAGCTCCACCAGAGAAAACACAAGAAAACTTCCACCATTAAGATTAATATTCTCCACTAGCCCACGGGGAAGCTGGTGATTTGTCAAAATGAAACTTGAGAACACCATGAGCAATAAGTTTCTGCAAATGATGTATAAACAGAAGCACTCTTACGGCATTTCTTTGAGGCCCTTTTCAAAAAATCCACGATAACCAAATGGAATTCAACAATATTCTTAACACCATAGGTCTCTAGGGTGAATACTATCTGCAAGTGAAAAACACATTTGTTAAATCATAGGCAAACACCTGTTACTAAGAAAGTTGGAGAAGGAGAATATATCTGTTTTCAAAGCATTAAGTAAATATCATTCATTGAAAATAAAGCATTGTACTAAACAAAATACAGAACATATCTGCTGATAGCACATATTCATTTCAAAATTACTATGCTTGCATTTCTGGTTCCGGATGAGGTGACAAGGAAGCAATAAATTACGAATCGATCTTATGCAGCCATGAATAGTGATCCACCTTGATGTTTGCAATTCACATCAGAGGTGTGAATTAGTTAAATTGAAAATAATTTATATTTTGATTTATATCTAGCTAAGTGTAGAATTATATGAAACCACACTTACATTTGCCCTAATGTTAAAATGGTCGTAGCTGATTTAACCTTATTTACGTTGATGTTGCCATGAATGTCAAGAGTTTTGGGTTTGAAATGCAGAAATGTCTGGACATTTCTTAAAGATAAGGACCTGTCTGATGACATCATTCAAACCAGGACATAGACCTCACCCGGTAACTATAGCAGCTTTCACTTCCCCTGGTCATAGTATATTCCTTGCGTGGTCCTGTCGATGCACCCTACAGAAAGTGCTCATCATGCTCCACCATTCTAGCATTTTAATGATTTAATAAATTAAATAAACTACTCACAGATGCTCTCTTGTTGAAAACAAGAAGGTGAAAGCTGATATGAGATAAGAGTAGCCCGGAAGCGGTGTGAAAGAAAACATACCATTGCTCCCCCCAGTACAGCAGGATCAATGCACTCTGCTCCAGCAGAAGTAGGCGAGGAATACTTTATCACCTAGAGAAGAATGCAATGTCAAGTTCACACCTATAAGAACGTAACTATTTTGTTTATGAGCTGTATGATCCTGAGAAGCTAAATGCAGTGATGATGAGTGTAACAGATGCTTCGAACTGCTTCAATTGTATTATTTACAGCTTCCACTGGGTCATACCAATATAAAACTAACATTCAAATTTACCATTGCAGATTGAACATTTCTTTTTTAATAGAGTGGTGAACTATCCTCACACAGTTTTGGGATGGCTATGAGCTGTGAATTATTAAAAAAGATTAGTCATTTTAAAGGTATTCTCCCCATGATACATCATGCTAACTATCCTAAGGGAAAACTGACTTCAAAAGTGCCGATCATCATTGTTAACATAGCATTCCCATATCCACATTTTCATCGCCTGTAAGAGTTCTGCGGTAATAGCACATGGTGTTGCATGAGAAATGTTGTGATGTTCTACATATTTAATCGCTTAGAAGAAGAAAGCTACTTAATTCAAGCAATGCCAAATAAAGGGTAAGTGAGACCTATTTTTCTTGAGTGAGAATGTAGTTGGCCTTGGTTTCAAATCATATATATCAGTAATACTTGGCAAAGTAAACGTCTTTCCCAGTCTTCCTGAAATTTGTGCTTCAAGATTGATCATTAAAGTCTAATTCCACTTTCGAGGAAGTAGCTCTAAACAAAGTGGAGCAGGATTTATTGTCTTCTTGCTTTTGCAATGTTTGAAATTGAATGAGAAGAACCATGTAAAAATGATCCCTTGTTGATTGCAGAAACTGCTGCTTTGTGTGCTACAAAAACTGCCGTTTGTTTTTAAAGCAGAAGCATCAATAGATATTTCATGAGTTCAAAGCGGTGTCCTCTAGTAACCTGCAGAAGAAAACTCAAGTAAGACTTTGCAGTTAACAATCTTAAATCAGGGCATGGACAAGAACAAATTCAGAAATGGACTGATAAAAACATATTTTGGTCTAACAGGAGAAAGAGGGAAAATGATCTGATTCTACATGATTGGCAGAGAGCTGTTTGCTACACCTAAATCATGGAGGAAAACAAATTTCAAGAAACAAGTAAAGAACATTGGCTGATTGGGGAGAGGGACAAAATTAAAACTCCGGCCCTTGATTTATATTGAATATAAGAGGAAAAATTTTGGAGCAATGAAAGAGGTGAGAAAACTACAATAG
This sequence comes from Microstegium vimineum, assembly GCA_022036555.1. Taxonomy (NCBI): domain Eukaryota; kingdom Viridiplantae; phylum Streptophyta; class Magnoliopsida; order Poales; family Poaceae; genus Microstegium; species Microstegium vimineum. The sequence goes on from CM039135.1 coordinate 35,817,049, forward strand.
CAGCTAGATAGAACAAGGATTAATATTGACGCTACTTATTTAATTCCATAGGCAAATTACCCCGCACTGAATCAAACCTTCCCCCAGTGATCTATGAAGCTCTCTTTCGTCCAAAATGGAAGTACTTATGTTTGGGGTAAACCAAGGGACACAAGACAAACATAATCAGAAAGCACCACTCAAATACACATTGTTCATTCATGTTAAAATAGCATAAAGAATCAAACACATTAACTCCACCAAGTTGACTCTTGTAAAAGTTCAAGTTCAAGTTCA